>CM066985.1:86234616-86622116 GCA_033977485.1 Hydrangea macrophylla | reverse complement strand
CCGAAAGGAAGCTACGGACGGGGACGACGCACTTCTTGTTCGTCGGAGGTGATACCGGTTCTTTGATCGACGGTGACCACAAGACGAAATCTTCGAGGGATAGTTACAAGTTTAGAATTTGACATCTGGGTTAGAACATTACTTTTTGCGTATGATGTTTGAATTTATCAAATTTGGCTTCTTCTTCTTATATATATATATATATATATAAGCTGAAAATCAAATTTGGCTTCATTTGTGTGTTGGAAGTGACTTCATTTTGTGTGCTGACAGTTCCTAAATGCGTATATTGCCTTCATTCATTTCAAAGTCACTTAAATTAAAATATACTATGCAGTTTATACATTAATTAATTTTGCACTCTAGGCAATGACAACCTTCCTTTGCTTATTGTAGAAGGGTCCGTCATCCATTTAAAAATACAAAAAAAAACAACGGCCATAATCAATTTTAATTTCTTCTCTTGGGCTCTGAAATCTTATTTTTGACATTTTAGCTACTCAATTTTTGCAGTCACGAGTTCCTTTTTCCTCTCAAGCTGCCTATTTTTGCTCTCTACTCTGCATTTTTTTTCCCTAAATGTACATAGAAATGTAAGTAGTCGACTTGGGGTGTATGCGAGAGAGGTGGAGAAGAAGAAGTTGAGGCAGAAATATAAAGTTGAGGTTGGAAAAAGTGAAGTACTGATGCTCCAAAATTTGGTAGAGAGAGAGGTTGAGGTAGAAATACAAATGATATACCCAATTATCTATCAGCCGGTTAAGTTATGGAGAGACGTAAGAAGCCAGACCCAAAGATTCACCATAGGCCCATTATTCTGACAAGGTATATACTACCCACCCACCCGTTGGGCCTTATATGACATGAGATGGATAAGGAGGAGCCCCTAGAACTGATGACATCACTGATTTGCAACCGACAGATACCCACTAAGCCACGAGGTGGAGAGTGGCCTACGTGGAGGAAGGTATTGGGCCGACGTGGAAAGGAGAAAGGTGAAAAAGTATATAACCTAGGAGGATGACACTGAAAGAGGTAATTCTTCATTCTTTACTCTGGTAATTCTTTACAGTTTAGGATGGAAAACAAACAACTAACTTAAGCATCGGAGGAGGCTTCGGGTGAATAACCCCCGGTAGCTTTTTCTTGTTGTTTTGGGTGTTTTTCAGGAGATCGACATTCGGCTGAGTTACAACTACTTCTGGAAGAAATTAGGTAACATCAACAAAGATGAGGTTGGAAAAAGTGAAGAACTGATGCTCCAAAATGTGATAGAGAGAGATGCGTGTGTGGTCTTATCTTAAGACTACCAAAAGGAACAAAATTGACAGCGCCAAAACAGAGTGGCTTCATCTCACTTCAAAAACCCAAATTCCAATTCTTTTTCTTGTTGGGATTTACTTTGTCTGTACTTTGGCTTGAACAAGTAATGTTATTAGAGAGGTGACAGAGAATGGAGGAGAGAGAGAGAGAGAGAGAGAGAGAGAGAGAGATGCAGGAAATGCGTCTGAGGAGAGAGAGAATAGATGTGAGGGGTAAATTTGTCATATTGGACTATTTTTAAGTCATGTGAGAGTCACATGACATAAAAACGTGAATGTTTTCAAAGGGCAGAATGACAGAGGGGGGTGATAATGTCAAGTATAAATAGTTTAGGGGGTCAACTTGTCGAATAAAATAGTTTAGGGGGAATAAGTGAAAACAAGTGATACATGAGGGGGTGTTTGTGTAATTTACCCATAATTTTATGTATTCCAAAATTGAACATCAAATTTGGCTCTCAAGTATTTTAGCAATGAAACCACATGTATTAAAATAAAGTCAAATTATTAGCTCAAAATATTTCCCAGAATTAATTATCTTAGACTTAACTTTAGGCGAGAAAACTCATTTCCTCGCCAAAGCATGCATTTAGTGGGGAAAGTTTGTTTTTCTCACCAAAAGTACGATTTAGCAAGGACACTATATTTCCTTGCCAAAGGGTTTTTCCCACAATTATTTACTTAGACATAACTTAGTGCGAGGAAAATTAATTTCAAAAGCAAAACATACTTTTGGCAAGAAAACCTGTTTCGTCGCCAAAAAGTATTTTCCACCAAAAAAAAAAAATAGACTTAATTTTAGGCGAGGCAAATGAGTTTCCTAGCCAAAACATGCTTTTAGCGAGGAAACATTGGTTTCTTCGCCGAATGTACTATTTAGCGAGGAAAAAGTATTTCGTCACCAAAAAAAATTTCCCACATTTAATTGTTTTAGACTTAACTTTACGCAAGGAAATATGAATTTTCTCGCCAAAACATAGAATTAGCGAGGAAATGTTGCTTTTCTCGCCAAGTACAATTTAGTGAGGAAAATATATTTCCTTGCCAAAAGGTATTTTCCACAATTATATTTTTTGACATAACTTTAGGCGAGGAAAATTATATTTGGTCGCCAAAGATTTTACTATAGGCGAGGAAATCAATATTTCGTCGCCAAAATCTTGACTTTTGACGAGGGAATATTATTTCCTCGCCAACTTTGATACGTTTGGCGAGGAAATAAGATTTTTGTCACCAAATGTATGTCTTTTAGACTTTTTAGCGACAAAATATAATTTCCTCACAAATACTATACTTTTGGCGAGGAAATTTTGATTTTCTCGCCATGTTTTGTTGGCAAAACACATTTTTGTTGTAGTGTATCTTTGATCAACAAATTAACTAACTGATCAGTTAACGTTAACTCCACTATATAATGATAATTGCACTCCAATGCAAAAGAATATATTCAAAGTGGTAACTAGACTTGTATGATTGTACTAATGTCCCTCTACCTTCAGCATTCGTAATCATATTCTTTTTTTTTTTTGCTAGAAATTCGTAATCATATTCAAGTAGTCAGATAAACTATTACTGTCAACCTGAATGATGATTACATATTCTATTCCTCGAGTTTTCATTCACCTCTCATGATTACCAAACATGTTATTAACTACTTATCAACAAGACTACAGTTCTCAGTAATCAACTTGGTGACATTCTCAAGAGAATGCTTACTCTTCATCAGAAGGTAGATTCTTTCTTGACAATATATGTTCACAACTCTATGAACATGACTTACCTAAGATACCCAGGTGTTGATCTTGAAGAACTCATTGATTGGTAAGTCAAAGCAATCGTCTCAAGATTAAGAACACGTACCTTTTGCAAGTTATGAGTTCCTATCGACTGTTGACAGTTTTGGGTGTCAATAGGAAAATCTCATGGTCCGTCAATGTATTATAAGCACTAGTATGTTTAAGAGTCTCCCACTCTAGTGATTGAGATCCATCACTCTATCCTATGATAACTAACCACGCTACAGTGTATACCTGATGAGATATCCAGTCTCATCATCCACTGTGACAATTCTAAACATCAAAGAATAGTAATTCGTATCTCCTCCGTATGTATATCATGCATACACGAATTACCTATTATGATATTTAAGGATTACATACAACATTTATCTCCTGAAACATACATAATCAAATGTAAAATGTGATATCTATATAAAAAAAGTTAAGCATCACATACATCTAGCAAGGGTTTGAGGGCACAATCCCAACACCCGGTCCTAAAGAAAAAGTAGACCCTCAAGAACAAGAAGTCCCACTCCCGACTTGTGACACCCGCTCCCGCGGTTTATATTTACTATTGTTTTAGCATGCATAATCATGAGTTAATGTTAATTGATGTGTTATGTGACACTTATTGGAGGTGGGATTAACCCACTAAGTTGCTTATGGGTGTCCAGTTAGGAACCCAGTTGTGGCCAATATGGCAATCCCAAGTTGGGATATGTGTTGATGGGTCCCAATTGAGATGGGACATTATATGTGGAATACCTTATGTGCCTAAATGGTTATTAAGGCTTAAATGATTTATTATTTTATTGCTAATAATATCATGTTGTTAGATAATGCCCACTTTTGGGGTCAATTAGGGGTACCTTTGTGAGCACGAATTGAACACGTTACATAATTAGTAGGCTAATTAGCAACTTCATATAATTATATGGGACCACTTATGGGACCCATGCGAGACATAGACAAATACCCATTTAGGTTTGGGATAGTTTTAATACAGTTTCATAAGTAGTAGGGGCGTAATTGTAAACTAGCAAACACGAGGGGGTGTCATAATAAAATGACAAGAATTATTAAAACAAGACACGTTGGGTCTTGGGGATGAGTCATTCTCATCCCTGTATTTCATTTAGACCTTCAGTAGCAAGGGTTATAGGAGATTGGCGAGTTTCGTCGGTGAACTTTCCGACGCCGATTGACGCGCCGAACAACGTCGGTTTTCAAAACAGGCTACATATTCGGACTCCTGGGGGGTGAGTCTAATCTATGGGTACTAATTTTATTGAGTTCTGTGATAGTTTTTCCGTGACCCTTTTTAGGGTTTAAGCTCATAACTTGTTATTTATGTATAGGATTTGTACCTGGTCCATAGTAGGGCTCTAATTTAACAATTAGGGGCGAAACCCAAGAGGTGAGTGATGTTAATTTTGATATATGGATGATTTTTATGTTCAGTTCAATTGTGATGCCAAAGCATGCCTAATTAGCTTAACCTAGTTTACTTAGTTTATTATTGGGCAAAATTCATGTGGTTAAATTAGGCCCAATTTGATTGTGATTGCACGGTGTAATGATTAAATGAGCATGTTGAGTTGCCTATTTGGGTCAATGGAAATTGCTAGTTCTATACTACCATGAGGTAATCTTTGTGGTGATGACCACGGCCGCCAGAGGCCTATGGGACCGCACGTGTGAGGGCATGGGTCATGACTAGTCACATGGGCTTGGGCAGTGGAGCCGCGGGCTAGCCGGTAGTGGTGGGAGTGAACTAGTAATTGCCAGAGACTATAGTTCTTTGTAATGTGTTGAATTGAGCATGTTTATTATCCATGTTCCTGATTAGCATTACTCACTAAGCATATAGCTTATATATTGTAGTGGTTATTGAATAACCATCGTAGGTGATCGCGGAGAGGAATCGGGGAAGTGAGCTGGGAAGTGGCTTAGCTAGCTTATGGGTTTTGGGAGTTGTTGTAACCTTGTTAATAGTTACCTGCTTTTTAGTTTAAAGCTTGCAATATAGTTGTAATTAATCAGTTTTAATCTGGTTTATAGTACGAGTCATACTTTGGTTGGTTGAAACTTATGTAATATTTCTAGTTAAGCTTTTTACTTTAGTTGGATTGTAACTTAACTCCTGTAATATAAGGTTGGACTGTGTAGGTTGAGATTATGTTTTATTGCGGAATTTCTATAACTAGTGTTATTCAATTGGGACGTTTAAACTTGCAGATTTATTCATAGGGTTGGTTGTAAATGGTTATATTTAATACTTTTATTAGAATATTTAAAAACTCTGGCTTGACCTTGGCAGCTCTTGTTTATGACCTTGGTTGAATTCTTCTTGAGTCTGGTATTTTTGTATAAGAATTTATTACTTGTTAAAACAGGGGTTTTTTGGCCGATTGCAAAGGCGAGATTTTGCCCTTTGTTAGTTGAGCTTCTTTGGTTTAAGCTTATTTTAAACTTATTTTGAAACTTTAATCACTGGTGTAAGGCCTTGGTGGCGTGCCACGTGTCCTAGGATCATCTGGGTGATTCCGGGGCGTGACATTTAGTGGTATCAGAGCATTAGGCTTAGAGCCTTGGGTACGAGAGACGACGATTGAGAGTACGTGTAGATGATGAGCATGTAGATGCATTTCATGAATGCATATGAATAAGTTGCTATGTTGTTATATAACATGCTGGCATAGCATGCAAAATATTTATATAAATTGACTGACAGGTAAGAAAATGGATCCAAATCGAGAACGTTCACCTCATTCGAGGTTGGACCATCTAGAAGATGTAGTAAGCAATTTCGTAAGGGCAGTAAGTGATCGGATGGGTGGTGATAGACCTGCAAACCCACAACCACGAGCCGAGCGGGGAGTCATTGAACAATTTTATAAAAGAACGCCGAGTCAATTTGATGGAGGCCCAGATCCATCACAAGCTGATCATTGGGTAATGGATATGGAACGCATCTTTCGGGCTGTGGAATGTACAGATGGGGAGAAGATAATGTGTGCTACTGATACTTTGAAATGTGAAGCCCAGAACTGGTGGGTAAATGTGATTGAGCAAGGGGCACCGGAGACCTGGAACAGATTTGTGAAAGTTTTCTATAAGCAGTACTTTCCAGTATCCGTCAAGACTCAGATGGGCCGAGAGTTTGCAAACCTGCAACAAGGGGATATGACAGTAAATGAATATGCAGCCAAGTACAACAGTTTACTTCGATTTGCGCATCGAACAGTACCAAGAGAGGTGGACAGAGCACGGAAATTCGAGGAGGAACTACGGGATAACATTAGAAGCCGAGTTGATACACACCAACTTCGAAAAGTTTTCGATGTACAAGATGTTGCCTTGATAGCGGAAAGAGATATTGACAAATACAAACAGAGCCAACAAAATAAGAGACCAGCTGAAGGAAAAGGTAAAGGATAAGGTTTCTTTAAGAAGCCGTTCTTGCGAGGTTCTAGTTCTAGCTCAGCAATTCAAAGGGGAAGTTCTTTTTTTGGGGAAAGTCGTCCACTATGTTCAATTTGTAATCGTCAACATAGGGGTGTATGCCATTTGACACTTGTGTGTAATATTTGTAAGCAGAAGGGTCATATAGCTAGGAATTGCTCACAAGCTCGAACCCAGAGTACGGGGAGCATAAATCCAGACATGAGAGGAAAATGTTTCGAATGTGGACAGCCAGGACATCAAGCTAAAGATTGCCCAACAAGACGACAGCGAGGGACAGATTCTGTGGCATCAACTGGGGCAAAACCAGGGACAAGTATAGACAAAGGGAAAGGGCCAGAGCAGAGACAAGGAAGGTATTTTCGTCTAACGTTGGGGGATGCTGTAGCTACCGATTTTGTGGTATCAGGTACATTACTCATTTGCTCACACCCGGCGTATGTTTTAATAGATTCAGGGTCAACACATTCTTTTGTTGCACATGAATTTGTTAAACACTTAGACATCATATCATAACCTTCAGGGTATGATTTGTCAATATCGTTACCCTTAAGTAAACCCATGGTGACTTCATCAATATTTAAAGCATGTGATATTAGGGTAAATGATAGGGTTTTGACAGTGAATTTAATTCCGTTGGCCATTAATTATTTTGACGTAATTTTGGGTATGGACTGGTTATCCGCAAACCAAGCTACTATCAATTGTGAACAGAAAAGAGTTACCTTTCGATCAATGGGACAAGGGGAGTTTAGTTTTCAGGGAACTGGTGTTGTAGCACCACTATATTTGGTTTCAGCAATCCGGGCAGGCAAGTTGTTGAAATAAGGTTGTCGGGGGTTCTTATGTTCAATAATTGACACACGGGTCACAGGGACTAGAGTAGAAGATATTTCAGTTGTACGAGAGTTTCCAGATGTCTTCCCCGAAGATCTACCTGATGTACTAGTCGAGCGGGAAATTGAATTTACTATTGAAGTAGCCTCAGGGTCTCAGCCAGTATCAAAAACACCATATAGAATGGCACCGGTAGAGTTGAAAGAACTGAAGATTCAGTTACAAGATCTTCTAGATAAAGGGTTCATTCGACCTAGTGTATCGCCATGGGGTGCACCAGTTTTGTTTGTTAAAAAGAAAGACGGGACGATGAGAATGTGTATCGATTATCGAGAACTCAACAAGTTAACTATCAAGAATAAATATCCGTTGCCTAGAATTGATGACTTGTTTGATCAACTTCAAGGAGCCCAAGTATTTTCTAAGATTGATCTGCGATCGGGTTACCATCAATTAAAAGTCAAGGAAGAGGATGTGGAGAAAAGGGCATTCAGGACCCGTTATGGTCATTATGAATTTCTTGTTATGCCTTTTGGAGTTACAAACGCACCAGCAACATTTATGGATTTGATGAATTGAGTGTTCAAAGACTATCTGGACGAGTTTGTAATTGTTTTCATAGATGATATCTTAATATATTCTAATAGTACAGAAGATCACGAGAGGCACCTACGGTTGGTTCTACAGTGACTCCGTGAAAAGAAGTTGTTCGAAAAGTTAAAGAAATGTGAATTCTGGTTACCTGAGATAGCATTCTTGGGGCACGTGATTTCAAAGGAGGGTGTATCAGTAGATCCACAGAAAATTGAAGCTGTAGCCAATTGGAAGTCGCCAACAAGTGTGCCAGAGGTACGAAGCTTCTTGGGATTAGCTGGGTATTACCGAAGGTTCGTGGAAAATTTTTCAAGAATTGCGATGCCAATGACACAACTTATGCGAAAAGATGTTCCTTTTGTTTGGAGTCCAAAGTGTGAGGAAAGTTTTGTCGAATTGAAGACTCGTTTGATGACAGCACCAATATTGACCATTCCTTCAGGTATCACAGGGTTTGTGATATACAACGATGCTTCATACCGAGGTTTGGGTTGTGTATTGATGCAAAACAACAAGGTAATTGCCTATGCCTCACGATAGTTAAGGCCACACGAAGTGAACTATCCGACACATGATCTTGAGTTAGCGGCAGTGATCTTTGCTTTGAAGATTTGGAGGCATTATCTCTATGGGGAAAAGTGTGAAATTTATACTGATCATAAGAGTCTAAAATATCTGTTTACACAGCAAGATTTGAATATGAGACAGAGGAGGTGGTTAGAGTTAATGAAGGATTATGACTTATCAATCAAGTATCATCCAGGGAAAGCTAATGTGGTGGCCGATGCACTGAGTCGAAAATCTACAACCAATTTGGCTTATGCTTTGACTTCGCAAGAAAGGTTAATTCGGGAAATGGAGCAATTGAAGCTAGAAGTGATTCCAAAAACCAGAGGTGCTTTAATGTCAGCTATTATTGCACAGCCATCCCTTGTTGATGAAATTCGAGCCAAACAGCTTCAAGATCCAACATTGAAGAAGATTCATGATGAAATATCTGAGGGTAAGCAGCCAGAATATACTTTTGATAATGGTATACTGAAATTCAGAAATCGGGTTTGTGTACCCAATATCGATGGTATCAAGGAAGCAATTTTGGAAGAGGCGCACAATACGAGGTACTCAATTCATCCGGGTAGTACTAAGATGTACCGTGATTTGCGAGAAATCTACTGGTGGTCAGGGATGAAACGGGAAGTAGCTGAGCACGTGGCAAAGTGTGTAGCTTGTCAGAGGGTCAAAGTGGAACATCAGAAACCAGCGGGAAAATTGGAACCACTACCTATACCAGAGTGGAAATGGGAAAATATCACAATGGACTTCGTGGGAGGTTTACCGAGATCTAGAAAGTCAAATGACAGTGTATGGGTAATCGTTGATCGATTGACCAAGTCTGCACATTTGTTACCAATTAATACCAATGATCCAAAGAAGTTAGCTGAATTGTATGTCCAAGAAATTGTGAAACTTCATGGAGTTCCAGTATCTATAGTTTCAGATCGAGATAGCTAGTACATTTACATCAAGATTTTGGCAAGGAATGCAGAGAGCGATGGGTACAAAATTGAGTTTTAGTACAGCTTTTCATCCTCAAACCGATGGACAATCAGAGCGTGTGATTCAAATACTAGAAGATATGTTTCGACTTTGTGTTTTGGATTTTAAAGGTGATTGGGAAGAGCACTTGCCATTGTCTGAATTTGCTTATAATAATAGTTATCAATCCAGTATTGGGATGGCACCTTTTGAGGCTTTATATGGGCGTAAGTGTCGTTCTCCACTTTGTTGGACCGAGGTTGGTGAAAGAAGATTGATAGGGCCTGAAATTGTTCAGCAAACCACAGAAAAGATAAAAACGATACAACAACGGCTTCAAACAGCCCAAAGTAGATATAAAAGCTATACGGACTTGAAAAGAAGACCAATGGAATTTGAAGTTGGGGATTTTGTATTCTTGAAAGTATCACCTTCAAAGGTATTACGAGGTTTGGGAAACGTGGGAAGTTGAATCCAAGGTATGTTGGGCCATTTGAGATCATTGGCAGAGTTGAACAAGTAGCTTATCGGTTAGAATTACCAACAGAATTGGCTAATGTACACGATGTATTTCATATATCAATGTTAAGAAGATGTGTATCAGATCCGAAGAAAGTAATTATTCTAGAGCCGTTGGAAGTCAGAGAAGACTTGACATATATCGAGCATCCAGTCAAGATTCTTGACAGAAAAGAACAAGTTTTGCGAACAAAGACCATTCCTTTGGTTATGGTGCTCTGGCGAAACCACTCCATTGAGGAGGCTACATGGGAAAGGGAGGATGAAATAAAAGAGAAGTATACGTTCTTGTTCGAGACTTGAGGTACTACGAGTTTGAGGACAAACTCCTTTTTAAGGAGGGGAGAGATGTGACATCCGCTCCCGCGGTTTATATTTACTATTGTTTTAGCATGCATAATCATGAGTTAATGTTAATTGATGTGTTATGTGACACTTATTGGAGGTGGGATTAACCCACTAAGTTGCTTATGGGTGTCCAGTTAGGAACCCAGTTGTGGCCAATATGGCAATCCCAAGTTGGGATATGTGTTGATGGGTCCCAATTGAGATGAGACATTATATGTGGAATACCTTATGTGCCTAAATGTTTATTAAGGCTTAAATGATTTATTATTTTATTGCTAATAATATCATGTTGTTAGATGATGACCACTTTTGGGGTCAATTAGGGGTACCTTTGTGAGCACGAATTGAACACGTTACATAATTAGTAGGCTAATTAGCAACTTCATATAATTATATGGGAACACTTATGGGACCCATGTGAGACATAGACAAATACCCATTTAGGTTTGGGATAGTTTTAATACAGTTTCATAAGTAGTAGGGGCGTAATTGCAAACTAGCAAACACGAGGGGGTGTCATAATAAAATGACAAGAATTATTAAAACAAGACACGTTGGGTCTTGGGGATGAGTCATTCTCATCCCTGTATTTCATTTAGACCTTCAGTAGCAAGGGTTATAGGAGATTGGCGAGTTTCGTCGGTGAACTTTCCGACGCCGATTGACGCGCCGAACAACGTCGGTTTTCAAAACAGGCTACATATTCGGACTCCTGGGGGTGAGTCTAATCTATGGGTACTAATTTTATTGAGTTCTGTGATAGTTTTTTTCGCGACCCTTTTTTGGGTTTAAGCTCATAACTTGTAATTTATGTATAGGATTTGTACCTGGTCCATAGTAGGGCTCTAATTTCACAATTAGGAGCGAAACCCAAGAGGTGAGTGATGTTAATTTTGATATATGGATGATTTTTATGTTTAGTTCAATTGTGATGCCAAAGCATGCCTAATTAGCTTAACCTAGTTTACTTAGTTTATTATTGGGCAAAATTCATGTGGTTAAATTAGGCCCAATTTGATTGTGATTGCACAGTGTAATGATTAAATGAGCATGTTGAGTTGCCTATTTGGGTCAATGGAAATTGCTAGTTCTATACTACCATGAGGTAATCTTTGTGGTGACGACCACGGCCGCCGGAGGCCTATGGGACCGCACGTGTGAGGGCGTGGGTCATGACTAGTCACGTAGGCTTGGGGAGTGGAGCCGCGGGCTAGCCGGTAGTGGTGGGAGTGAACTAGTAATTGCCAGAGACTATAGTTCTTTGTAATGTGTTGAATTGAGCATGTTTATTATCCATGTTCCTGATTAGCATTACTCACTAAGCATATAGCTTATATATTGTAGTGGTTATTGAATAACCATCGTAGGTGATCGCGGCGAGGAATCGGGGAAGTGAGCTGGGAAGTGGCTTAGCTAGCTTATGGGTTTTGGGAGTTGTTGTAACCTTGTTAATAGTTACCTGCTTTTTAGTTTAAAGCTTGCAATATAGTTGTAATTAATCGGTTTTAATCTGGTTTATAGTACGAGTCATACTTTGGTTGGTTGAAACTTATGTAATATTTCTAGTTAAGCTTTTTACTTTAGTTGGATTGTAACTTAACTCTTGTAATATAAGGTTGGACTGTGTAGGTTGAGATTATGTTTTATTGTGGAATTTCTATAACTAGTGTTATTCAATTGGGACGTTTGAACTTGGAGATTTATTCATAGGGTTGGTTGTAAATGGTTATATTTAATACTTTTATTAGAATATTTAAAAACTCTGGCTTGACCTTGGCAGCTCTTGTTTATGACCTTGGTTGAATTCTTCTTGAGTCTGGTATTTTTGTATAAGAATTTATTACTTGTTAAAATAGGGTTTTTTTGGGCGATTGCAAAGGCGAGATTTTGCCCTTTGTTAGTTGAGCTTCTTTGGTTTAAGCTTATTTTAAACTTATTTTGAAACTTTAATCACTGGTGTAAGGCCTTGGTGGCGTGCCACGTGTCCTAGGATCATCTGGGTGATTCCAGGGCGTGACACGACTCAATCCTAAAGGATTTCTACCCTCCAGAATTTTGCTCAAAAGACTGATAGAAAGGGGAAAGCCCCAGGAGAAGAAACAGAATAATAATAATAAAATAAAAATAAAAAATAAAGAAAGAGATCGAAAAAGACCAGGGCAGAAGGATTTACACGGTCGAGAAAAGAGGTCGGACGACTTTCTCTTTCTTGAACAGCAGAGCTTCTCTCCTTAAAAATTGACGAAAAATGGCATAAGGGGGGAAAAGAACCCAAGGCCTCAATATATAGAACTCTTAGACGGTCCAGATCCTTTCAGATCCAACAGTCGGGCTCGAAACCGACCTGGAAACAGCTGTCACGCACCTCAGGCAGCCCAAAAGTCACCTCAGGATACGCCAGCATTAAATGCGTGGCAAGATGCTCTGGTTCGTTCGTGACTATCTGGTTCCAATGGCACCAGTCTGTTTACTTCCTGACCATCACCAATCCCATTTGGACATGTGGCCAACTGATTCCTGAGTTCCCGAGTGATCAGATAACTGCTTACTCCCAAGTAATGAAATTTTTTAAGAAATATAGGCAGATTTCCATGCTTTACCTGATACAACACCAGTTCAACCTTGGAATGGGGGGCAGCTGATACACCCAAAAGTGGATCTACCATACTTGACTGAGCGGTTCAATTCAGTATCCGACCTCCATCTAGGCCATGATGGGCACAGCTGCCTCAATGGGCCTCATACCCGAGTGGCCCAGGGCATCCATGACTTCCTGATTTGACCGCTCGAGGCGTCAACAAAGGAAGATCCCGACCAACGGGTCGGGATGTGCCATCTAATCACAATACAGCTCGGAATGCACTCGGCTTGCTCAGAGGCGCGTCCCGTAGTTCTCAGACTCCAGCAATTCCCTAAACTGGTTAGCAAACCTCCCAAATTCACATCCACAGTTTCCTAATCAGATTAGGAAACCTTTCGGATATACAGCAATCATCACAAGCAGTCAATGGTGACCTAAATTGACTAAATCACCTTGTAAGGGAGGACTCTTCCTGCTATAAAAGAGTCATCCCATCCCCCTTAGGGGGGATAAGAATTCAACCGAACTAAATATACTATATTGCCAAGTCTCTCCCAAGAAACCCTAGGACCTACCATGCACGGTCGACCCTTGGTAGTTCCAGTCACCATTATTGGATCACCAAGGTCTCTATAGTAGTTTCTTTCATATAGTGAAGTGCTCTGACACACACGTGAACGTATGTTCCTTCATTAACAGGACCGAACCACATCCAAAACACTCTCTCTCTCTCCCTCTCTCATATGTTCAAACTCATAAGATCCTTATTACTCTAAAAACAGCATCATCATCATCATATATTGTCTGGAATATACCCCATGTCATAATTGTTGCCATTGATAGTGTAGTGCAACAGTGGAGAACGACCATGCAACAGGTCTTCAAATACATTAGATCTGTGTAACACATTGAAGTCGTTACTGCTACCTAGCATACCAAAGAGTAATGTTATGCTTCTCAAATGATGTGGCAATGAGACCGGACCACCTTTAACAATGATGAGACCACTTCAACATCATCCAATCCAAATTCAACGGGCTCACTGACACATCATTTAGGATGTAAATTTTGGGATTATGATTTGGAAAGAATAGCATTATGCAAAAAAAAAAAAAAATCTAATTGGTTGTCCTTGAATGAAATAATTTCATTCATGTTTTCGTAGACAATTTTATATAAAAAGATGAAAAGCATGAATGGTTTCATTTAAAAAACGGATGCTCGTCTCAAAAATGATGTTTGCAATTATAAATTTTGGCATTCTAGAAAAATGAACAAATTGCCTCATAAGAAGAAATATGGTGAAATTTCCCATATTTGTAAATGGATTCATTCATGGCGACGAATTTCGCCTTTAACTTCTATACAAAATTTGAATAGAACCATTCAATTTGAAGGAACAACCAAACAGGCCATAAAAGTATTATCATGATAAAATTGTTCTATATAGGGGCACTATTGCCATTTGGTTAGAGCCCAGCTCAAATTTCCCCCCTTTTTAGTGCACTCACAAAGTCCTACTAGTTGTCCTCCACTCTCCACAATCGACCGTTACAGAGCTCGAAGAGAGAGAGAGAGAGAGAGAGAGAGAGAGAGAGTGTCTGTGTGTGAAAAATGGTGACTCCGAGAAAGAGAGCTCGAACCGTAGAAGTTTCAGCAAACCCTAACCATAACCACCACGAAATCAACGAAAATGGGCAGAACCAGGAGACCCAACAGAAGAAGGGGGGTTCAGAGTACGAACAGTGCAGAGAAGAGAGGATCAAAGAGAACCTCGAGAGGATGCAAAAGCTCGGCATTTTCGATCTCTCTCTACAAATCAATATCAAGTCCACCCCAAAGACCAACAGATCATACAATCGCAAAACCCCTCAGCAGTTTCTCTCTCCGTTGCCGGCTTCTCAATACCCCGTTCGCCGCTCTTCCAGGTAGTCTCGATTTGATGTTATTTTTATTTTTATTTTTGGGTCCTTATTGTGTAATGGGTTTGTTGTTTTTCTGGGATAAATAGGGTTTTATTACTTCATTTGATTTATTTATTTTTATTATATATGGGTAAGTATAAAATGCTTTTGGGTCCTAAAGTGTTTTTTGGGTTTGTAACATTTGTTGTTTTTTCTAGACTGAGAATAGAGTTTTTATTACTTCACTCTTCATTTGATTTATAATAAAGCTGTGGTCTACTGATGATGCTTTTTAGTGTATTTATTGTGCTTAAGAGTAGATAATATTCTGATTTTCAGAAGGGTGTTTGTACTAATCATCTCTCTCTCTCTCTCTCTCTCTCTCTCTCTCTCTCTCTCTGTGTGCGCGCTATTCTCCTAGTTTGTTTTTCGTTAAAGTAGACATTAACATACTACCATTTTTGCGACTTTGATATGTATTGAGGCCTTTTAGTTCATAATTCTTCATTATTATGGAACAAAGGGGGGAAAATGTGTATTTTACTTCTTGGGCTAGCTGTTATTTTGGACTAATGATACATTTTGAAACATGGAATTGGGTAATTGAAACTCAAGTTGTAAAATATCACTTCGAAGTTGTACTATTTCTACCCAGTTTAGCACAATTTTGATTTTGATTCGGGACCCCAATTCCATGTCACCAATTTTAGTATGACTATTGAAGTTTTAAGTTTTGATATGGTCTAAATGACTGTTGATTGAGCTGTCTCTTATTGTTCGTATTCTCTTATGGGTGCAATTCAGGTTGCAGAATTCGACTCCAGTTAGCTACTCCGAAGTAGAAGTGGGAAAGAAGGATTCATCATTGAGATATAACGATTATGTGCTTGGAGAGGGTTCGAGGCCAGAGATTTATACAGAAGAGCATGAAAAACAGTTGGGTAACACTGAGTTGAGTTGGACTCTTTTCGTTGATGGATATGGAAAAGATGGGAAGCGAATTTACGATCAAGTCAAGGGCAAGACTTGTCATCAATGCAGGTCTTAATTTTTTCCACAAATCCATTGGCATTGTACTATTACTTAGCTTGAAGTGCTCTTCATTTTTGCAACTTCTCTTAACCTAGATATCTTGTTATATTTATTAATGAGTTCGAGTTTTGTAATAGGTATTGGTATTCATTATTATGGTTTTCTTACTTTGTTGCTCCTAGTAAGTCCTAGATATTTTGATAAGCCCTACGAATATGCTTTCTTCGTCCTGAAGCTTGACAAAGAGGTCTTTCTAACTTCTGTCAAGCCTGAGTTTATTAATTTTGGTATGAGATATTGTTGATCATTTCTGACAATGGTGGTGGCAAACGTTAATGCTTTGTTTGGTTCATGGATTTCGTGGGGGAAAAGAGAGGGGAAAGGAAAACAAGATGGAAAACTAGTCACATCTGGAAGGTAAAAGGAACTGGTTTTCCATCGTGTTTTCCCTCCCCTTCTCTTTTCCCTCATGAAATCCATGAACCAAACAAAGCCTAAAAGTTGTATCAATGTTATATTGTTGAATATAAATTCATTTAGCTTCCCAGCTTCTTGTAATATAAGGACATGTTTGGTATGCAGGAATGAAATGAGTTGGGAATGGTATGAGTTCAGGAATGGAATGAAACATGAAGGGAATAGGAATGACCATTTCATTCATGTGTTTGTCTACATACCTAGGAGTGGAATGACATTAAACTTTAATTGAATATTCAAAATATTTAATAAATTTATTTTAGTCAAAGAATATTTACCATATTAGGATTAAATAACGAAAAAGGAAAGTTGAAAAAGTTGGCATTACCATATTGAGTCATTCCATTAGGAATGGAATGGGCATTCCTTAGTTTTTGAAAAGGAATGCCTATTCCTACTTTAGTAGGAATCCCATTCCAAAAAGGAATGATCATTCCATTTTATTTGATCATACCAAACATGGTAATGGAATGAACTTAAGAATGGTCATTCCATTCCGGAGTTCATTACGGTGTACCAAACATGCCCTAAGAGTATATAATGTCAGACATTGATGTGTTTGGACCTTATTCTGTTTAGTTTAGGAAAAGTGGAACATTAGTTCAAAAAATTTTATTGGGTCTTGTAGATAGTGCTGCTTTCTTCTCATTAGACACACATTTGTATATCAGGTTAAAAGAAAAACAAAGGAAATTGATGATTCAAATCTTAGATCCTTCTAAATTGGTCACGCTCCCTCCTCAGACTCTCGATTCCGCGTTTTTTACTAAGAAGCTTGTTGCAACTTCGCTCCCCTCATGTTAGAACCTCGCTCCCACCCCGCTCCCATCACAACCAAGTCTCAAAATAGCCTATTAATAGATTCAAGTTCTTATTTTGCTCAAATATTTTACCGAAGAAATATTTTTATGTCGGAACATATGGCTTAAGACTTTCAAAAACAAAATTTACAATCAAAATATATAATGTCAATCTAAATTCCTCTACAATAATTAGATATAGAATATATCCATGTCAAATATTTGGACGCTTCTTAAACGCTCCCAACCTTCGAACCTCTTAAAGTTTAACGCTTCCTCGTTGAGCTCACGTTCCTGCGCCTGCCTCCGCCCCCGCGGGCGCTTCGTGCTTCTAAGATTCAAATCAGTTTCAGTAACATGCACTATGAAGTTCTGCTTTCATTGTAGGTTCTTGATTGCATTTTTTGTTAGCTTTTGCTTTGGGCTAAAGAAGAGTGATTTTGCATGTTTCATGGAATAGCCATTCTATTTTGCAGGCAAAAAACTCTCGGGCATCGTACACACTGCAGCCAATGCAACCTGGTGCAAGGACAGTTTTGTGGAGATTGTTTGTATATGAGGTACATATATACTGGTATACAGTATAACAATAACATCAATATAGTCGTCGTTTATACATTTGTTGTTATTTTATATGTAGGTTGCTTCATAATGTGTTGATAATCTTATAATTTGTGCATACATGTGGCACTTTACATAGGACAAGAGAAATAGGTGATAAATTAAGAAAAGAGTGAAAAAGTTAGCAGAAATCATGTTTTAAAAATCACGAGTAGTTTTTAAAAACCCACCTCTCATGTACAGTTAAAAAACAAAAAAAACCTTTCTTTGGTGAAAAAAAGAACAATTAAATTGCACTCTTACTCATCTTATAGTTTTATGTGTGATACTTGATCTATTGAAGAGAAATCTTGAAAGCAAGTCATGGGAGACATATCTCTCTCTCTCTCTCTCTCTCTCTCTCTCTCTCTCTCTCTCTCTCTCTCTCTCTCTCTCTTAAATGCACTGTCAACGATGGCTCACACATTTCGAATAAAATATGTAGATGTAAGAGCTGCTCACTGCTATATTCCCCTAAAGAAGTAGTATGAAGTTTGATGTTTATTTCGTACTGATTCTTTGTTCAGATATGGGGAACATGTGCTTGAAGCAAACAAGAACCCAAACTGGATTTGCCCGGCCTGCCGTGGAATTTGCAACTGCAGTTTGTGCAGGCAAGCAAAAGGATGGCCTCCCACTGGCTCTCTCTATAGAAAGGTAATTCCTGCATCCATTCCTCTTACGCTCTGTTTGGTTTGCAGATTTAGAGAAGTTGTAAAGGGACAGGAAAACAAGAAGAAAGACTAGTGCCCTCACATTTTCGCTTGTGTTTTTCTCCATTCTTGAATACCATGAAATATTAAAATTCTCAAGTAAGAGTTGTAAATTAATAGAAGTAGAACTTTAGCAAAAAGTCCCTCATATTGGATTATTTGAGTTTGAAGGACAACCAGTTTATAGTTTTGGTCAAAAGTCCCTTAGTAGTGAAACTTGATCAAATCAAATCCGTAACAGAGTCTCCGTGCTGCGGATTTAGAGGAGGAAAAGGGAAGGAAATGTATTTTCCTATTGTTTTCCCTTGTATTTTACTCCATTCTTAAATAGTTGGGAAGTGATTCACAAATTTTGAAATTATTAGTTTTATTTTCACCCTATTTCCTTTTCCGTCCTATTTTCCTTATCAACCAAACAGAAGAAAGTGTCTATTTGAGTGTTTTATTTTCCTTTCCTTCACTAAATTCATGAATCATATAGAGCCTTAAGATATACTACATTGATTCCCAAAATGTCCAATTGGTTCTAAGGTCATTCTTTCCACTTCCAGATTTCACAACTGGGCTACAAGTCAGTTGCACATTATCTCATTCAAACCCGATCAGAGACAGAATTGGGCAAGAATTCAGGTACTATGATTCCGCATTCTGCAAAAAGATCGCTACCCTTTTCAGATACAGAAAATATGTCGCAGACGAAAGAAGAACCTTCCGAGTACAATGATGATCAACAAAGAACTGCGAATCCTAAATCTGAAGTCAACGCAACAGATGACGACTTCAAAGGCGTGAAAAAGGAGGAAATGAATTTTCTGGACATCAAAAATGGTGATGTCAACAGTGTGCTGGAAAGTAACCAGGAGGAGAAAGAGGAGAAAATGCAATGTTTGGATTGCAAAGATGGTATATACAAAGTTGCACCTGAGAGTACTCCGGAGACCAAGAATGAACCCGCTTTTGCCCCTGAACCAACCCGAGCTAGTATTGCTGGAAGATTAAGGCACAGGCGTCATAAAGGCAATGGACATGACGTGATGAATGAGGACAGTTTGGACATTAATCCGTCTGTGAACAATGAATCATCAAAATTTGAAGCAGAGGCTAAAATGAACTCAGTTTTGACCGATCCAAGTGTTGAAAGTATTGCCGGGATGCATAAATGCAATGGAGATAACGAGGAAATGATAGGGATGATGAACGAGGACAATACCGGTATTAACCAGGCTGCGAACAATGAATCATCAAAAAATGAAGCAGTGGCTGAGATGGGTAGTTCTAGTTTAACCAGTCCAAGTGTGGACAGTATTGGTGGAAGATTGAGAGTTCGACGCAATAGAAACTGAAACTGAGGTTCCTTTTTTTCTGTTATTTGTCAGCAAATCCAGTTCTCTATTTTGATGCCAATTCGGTAGAATCAATTTTTTGGGGTAAGACTGTTTGATTATTTTGAATGAGATTCACGGCAATATGGGTCAGTTCAGAATCTCTTTTGTAATTCTGGAATCCAAATTTGCAGTCTGTAGAACAAAAGATTTGCTGGAGAAGTAATCTTCATCTGCATTTTGTTGTCAAGAAGTGACCTTCCTTTATCAGCTTGGCTTCTTTTGATTAACATATTTGACTCCAGTTCAAGATTTGCTGTGGAACTACAATAATTTGTCCATCTAGTAATTATTAGGGCTTGTTTGGGAATGGGCTTCACATTGGATCAGGATCAATTCCCCTCTTATTCTCTCTTTGATATGTGCATGTTGGTTTGACAAAGAACTTGTTTCAACTTCAAGTGATTTTAGATTGGGGGGCAGAGGAGGGGGTATATCATAAAATGGCATTTTTAATACTCATAGAACCATTTAACTCATACAACTGATTCTTAGCTTTATCAAACTGCCCTTAAATTGAACACATGCATCATAAATTCTTTTACAGCATTGATCTCTTCTCGGAACTTTTAGGGTTTGTTTGGTTCATGGATTTAGTAAGGGAAAATAAATGAAAACACTAAGAAAAACGTTTCTCTTTGTTTGGTTATTAAGAAAAACATGGAGGAAAATAGTAAAGAACAAAAATATTTGTGAGAAATAGACAAACTTTTGAATTTTTTGTGAGCCATTTTTCCTTCCGTCTCAGTAACAATAATATTTTGAAAATTTTTAACTTTTAATGTTATTCAAGCATGAAAAAAAAAACATAGAAGGAAATACGAAGGAACTATTTAGGTACTTTTCCTTTTTATTTTCTTTTCCTTCAATAAATCAGCACACCAAAGGAACTATTTAGGTACTATTACTCTGTGCATGCATGAGAAACAAGGTGTGAATTTCCATATATTTATTAAAATGATATAACTGCTTGGTGGCTCATGAGATAAAAGAAACAAACTTAAACTCGTAATAACATTTTGCACGTAGAAGGACAAGTTAATTATCATTTTAAGATTGCATAAAAGTAAGAGTTGTCTCGGATTAGTTTGTGGCCTTGTGATCAGCTCTGTTGGAGCTTCTTCTGCAGTCAATCCTAAAAATGAACTATTCAAAGCTTAGTCATTTATTCATTTTTATTTTAATTGTTTGCCATCTAGTAGGAGTTTCATTAGCGGGTATACTTAGGGGGCCAGCCCACTCCGCTCTCTAAAAAGCCCAAAAAGTTCAAAGTCTGTATTTGATTGCCCACTAAGGCTTTGTTTGGTTCACGGATTTCGTGAGAACTAGTTTATCATTTTGTTTTCCTTTTTCTTTTTTTTTTTTTCTTTTTCCTCACAAAATCCATGAATCAAACAAAGCCCAAGTGTTATGGCCCTATTTGGGAATGTATAAAACAGTTTTGCTCTCATTCGTTGTTTGTTTTTATGAAGACCGATATAGAACTTGTTTATTAGAGCTCGTTTGTCTTTGCAATTTGAGGATCAAAATTGCTAATCTGGAAACCAAAAGCAATTCTCAGAGTATTTGTTACCTAAACCGTGATGGAAGATTTGTATTTGATCAGTTGTACAACATATCAACCAGACACGCAAATCATATTAAGCAAATTTATCAATCACGATCAAAATCGCATAAGCATAAGTAAAGACAAACAGGCTCCTAGTAGTATTTATGGATCAGACACCTAAGTCTACATAATAAAATTCGTTTAATGTTATCCAAATTTTGTATCTTTCATGGTTCCCAAACTTATGTGGCAGTGGGACCAATCAAGATTACGTGGACCCATTAATATTTAGAAACCATTTGAGATGCAAAATTTAGGAAATAATATAACATTACTCATAAAATTCGCCTATCAAACACTTGGTAAGAAAAACCGACTCTACAAGCCACAAAAAGCTGAGAATTGTTAAAGAGTAAAACTTGAATTAGATTTGAAAAAAAAAAAAAACTTGAATTATATTGATATCTTAAATTAAATAAAAGAAAAGTGAAGGAATTAAAAAGCCATCAAAGTTGAAGGCATGCAACGCAATTTTAGCAACGCAAATGCCTTTATTTGTTTTTCTTTAGTGATGAAAAGAATTCAAGCCTCTTGATCTGGAAGGGGTAATTTGTACATTTCAAAACTGTTTACCAGTCAATATTCATATTTTTGGCAAAAACACACACAACAACACTATACAACTTTGGCAACAAAAAAAAAAAAAATTGTGGTATAAAACATATATTTTACTTTCTCTTTTTTTTTTTTTTTGCTACGAAAAAAATAATTATACTAGGAAATGAATTCTTGTCCCACTTCCCTCTCAAGATAAGACCAAGAATGCATAAAAGGAGAATAACCAAAGTTGTAGGGTGTTTGAACAAAGAAAAAAATAATCTGTATTTTCTTTTTAGTTATATTACCCAAGTATATATACACATATATAGTTCATATTACAGAAAAAAAAAAAAAACGAATTAAGGGAAACAACTGCAAGTCCATGGTTTATGTGATATATGTATTTATATATACACATCTATATATTCAACTTCAAATTTCTGCAAATGATAAACATAGTACACAAACATACCTAAAGAAGGCATCTTATTTCAGTAAATTTAGATGAGAGCTCGGCATAAAAAAATTAACATTCTACTTATTATTTTGTTTAATTAGAAGCTAGGATTTTGCCTAAGCAGTATAGCATTGAGAGACTGGTGACAAAAGGATTGAAAACCATTATCCAAAAATAAAATAGTAAAAAAGTGGTCCAGTTCCATTAACAATGATAATTGAACCTTTCAAGAAGTTAGACCATTAATTTAAATGAAGTTGTTAATTTACAACTAATTAAGTAGTTAAACAAAGATGCTTATATAGAACAACGTGTTCTAGATTAGATTGCAACTTAAATTTAAATAAATGGATTGAATATGCCAATAATTCAACCATCGATAATCAAACAGACAAATTTGAAATTCAACATAAGGGACCTTTCAACATTAAATGTCAACATAAAATGGTTAAAAGTAAAAAATTAATTTTAATTGTAAAATGAAATTAAAAGTCTGGTCAAGCTTCATAAACTTCGTATTACTTGTGAGGTAGACAAGTTAAGCTCAATGTTTTTTTGACTTAAAAGAGCTTTAGTTTTTATTGAGGAAGATAGTGATCATAAAGTCAATGTGTTGATTATGATAACATGTGCACTTGCATATATAATATATATATATATATATATATATATATTTCTATCCTACAATATGAAATTGTAAGGTAGTATTGTGTTTAAATTTTAAATGGATAAAAAGACTCTAGTGCACTTCACTAAAATAAGGATAATTGAGTAATTTTGTAATAAAATTAATTTATAAATTTACTTTAGTTTATACCTTACATAAATGAGGTGGCATTGACCTTGTTGTCCAAAAAACAAATGTGTGTATTTTTATATATGTTATAAATTAGCATTTCTCACACATATACATATAGGTCGGCTCAGGAGTGGATATGTGTGAGTGAGTGTGTGTGTGTGTGGTGGGTTGTGTTTTGTGTTTGCGGAATGCTAACCTACAGTACAATACCTTTTTAGCGACGAAATTTTTAGTCGCTAAAAGTCAGGATTTTTAGCGATGAAAGATTTCGTCGCTAAAAGCTGATGTACACACTGCTAACCTACACCACGACGATTTTAGGTTAGCAACCCCTATATGTATATATACTTATGTGCATATCCATATACATGTGTAAATATATATATATATATATATATATTTGAATTGCCTAAATCTGATTTATTCGAAATAAATTGGAAATTCTATTACTCCTATTTTGATTTGATTTAGGGGTTGTTTGGCTTAAAGGCTTTTTAGCTTTTGACTTAAGGCTTAAAGGCATGGGCAGAGCAATGTGGAGGCCCGGGAGACCACGGCCCTACCATTTTTTTTTTTTTTAAGAGTAATGCTATGCTTCTCATATTTCTATTTCAAAAGTACTTCCCAAATAATGTGGCAGTGGGGTCAAGTAAACAACGTCCAATCAAATTCAATTGATCCCACTATATTAGACCTAGCCTATTGCCACATCATTTAGGAAGCACTTTTGAGATAGAAATTTGGGAAGCGTGGCATTACTCTTTTTTAAAAGTTTGATTATGTATATATAATTTGTAAAATTTTGGAATTAATTTGTGTATTGGCCCTTTCAAAAGATTAACTTACAGGTAATAATAACGCTATACTTCTCAAATATAAAACCCAAATTTGGTTCCCAAATATTTTGTCAATTGGATCAAATGCATGCAGTGGCATGTGGTACCATCAATCATTGCCATAGCATTTGGTACAATTGCTATGCTATTTGGGAACCAACTTTGGAATTCAAATTTAGAAATCATAGCATTACCCTTTTGAAAAGTGGTGCATACATACGTACAATACAACACTCATTTGGATAAACCATAAGCCAAAGGTTTACAATAAGAGTAATGCTATACGTGCTTCTCAAATATTGTATCCCAAATACTTTCTAAATATGTGTTGCAGTAGGCCTACCTGATTTTGATTGGAGTATGTTGAAGAGGTCCCATCATAATTGAAAGTGGTCCACTGCCATATGTATTTGGGATGCATTCGGGATACAAAATTTTAGAATCGTAACATGTGATACCCTGTATTTTTTGTAATGTATTATGTGAATAAGACCCTGTATGCTTCTTTTAATACTTGTTTGAGCCTGGCCTTACCCTTGGTATAATTTGGATACTAATCGATTGAACTGTTTTCCAATCGATTGCCTTATTTTGGATACCAATCGATTGAACTTTATACCAATCGATTGCTTTTGTCAATCGATTGACACTTATGCCAATCGATTGGAGGCAGCTGGGCAGATGCTTTTGCTCTGGCTGGGGAGAGGCCACGTGAACACCTTCCCTCTATATATACTAGCCCATTTTGGGCGTATTTCTGGTTGCTGAAATCAGAGAGAGTGAGAGGGTGTAGACACCCCATTTTGTCGGCTATCAGATTTAGGAAACCCATAGCTTGGTGGTTCACAATGATCGTAAAAGACTCAAAAGGACTCCTGGAAGTCAGCTCTATCTCTCAGAATGCTCAAAATGACCAAAATGCCCCTAAAAGCCCGAAAACTCCCAGATTTGGTCCCAAAGTCTGAAAACATGCTATGTCGTAAGAAAAGCGATAAAATGAGTTCCTAAGAGAAATCGGGTGAAATCGTCAGCTCCCAGAGACCCCCGGAAGTCCCGGAAGTTCCCGAAAAGTCCCCGTTGACCGGTTTGACCAAGGTTTGACTAGGTTTGACCAAGGTTTGACCAGGTTTGACCAAGTTTGACCAAGTTTGACCGAAATTGTCCAAATTCACCAGAATCATTAGAAAAGTATTAAAATAAGTTTTAAAAGAGAATCAAGCGAAAACGTCGGCTCCTGGGAGCTCCCAGAGGTTCCTAGAACTTCCCGGGAATCCCAGGTTTGACCAGTTTGACCAAGATTTGACTTTGGAATCGGAGCACCGAAACAATTTTCAAATATTTTTCATGGATACTAGAGGTCAATAGCTTTCCAACGGTATATCGCACATAATTTCTGGATTTAAAACGAATTTATTTTGAATTTCCGAAGGTGAAAAAGGCGATCAAATCAGCTTTTATCGCGAATACCGCAAAACTTTTCAAAGTGACCTATCCCCGAACTATTTTTTATGTAAAGTAGACTCCATTACCTTTCCAACGGTATATCACAACCTCAATTTGGAGTTCTTATGCATTTTCTATGAATTTCGGACGAAATAGGGCCTTTTTGCGAATACCGGAACCTCTGGGGGCCTAAACGTAATTTTCTGGGCTTCTGAGGAGCAGTGCCGCCGCGGCACTGGCCCACTGCCGCCGCGGCACTGGCCCAGTGCCGCCGCGGCACTCATCCCTCGCAGAGTCCATTTTTGTAATTTTTTTGGGGGTCCAATTTGATTAATTGAAAGCCAAAACGACATAGTTTTATGTTCACAGTTGTTTGGGACCAATGGGAGTACTTCTAAAACCCCAAAACCACCCCAAATTGGCCTATTTAAACCCCCCATTGCTCTTCATTTTGGGGGGGCCAAGTGCAAAGCTTGAAAAGTTGTAGAGAAGAAGAGAGATAGAGATAGGTTTAGAAGAGAAAAAGGGAGCTTCTCCCATTGATTTTTCATAAGAAAGTGAGTTTTATTCTTGTTTTCTTCCATCATCCTTCTATATACTTCACATTCAAAGTCCACTCCAACCCTCATTCTTGAGCATTCATGAGATAGGAAGCTACTTCCATGTCCAAATGTCAAAATCCATGAGTGAAACACCAAGCTACAAGTCCAAAATCACATTGATTATCATCTATTGATTGCTATTTACTTGCTTTGATTATATATATGTTCATCTCTCATTATCTCATTTCTTTTTCTTTTCTTTATTTACTTACTAGTTCATCATCATCTAAGTGATGACATGAAGTTTGGGGTGAGTGAATCCTTATGGATAGTAGCTCTTGACCTCAAAAACATGTTTGATAGATGATGATCATAACCTCAATACTTCCAAGGTATTCTTGAAATGTATTGAAGTTATGTTCAAAAACAAAAATAAATCTCTCCAACAATCTTGGAGGTTCTTGATGATGAGTTTAATGTTGACATTTTAAGTGGCTATAATCCTTATTGAGTATTGAAAATGTGCTTTCAAAACATCTATTTCAAAACCCCTCTCAATCCCTCTCATTTGGTTTCAAGAAACAAAACTTTGTTTTCTCCAAAATCTTCAAAACAATGAGTCAAAACAGTGAGTGAGTTGAGCTCAAAGATTTCTCTAGAACTCAACACTCAACATATGAATGCAAGGCCACTTGGAAAGTCTTCCTAACTCATTGGAGAACACCCATGATTTTTGGTTTGACTTGGAAGTACTTGGAAATGGTCCATTTGGATCCCAACATTCCTTCCAAACATTCTGTTTTTGCTGTCACAGCAGCTAGGTCCACTTCCAACCTCTTTTACAGAAAACTTTTCCAAAAAGGGTGGTCCTAACTTATTTTTCCCTTAAAATTCAATGTCTTAGGGAACTTTCTGTATAAAATGGGCCCTTAGATCATTCGTTTTCATTTTCTAATATTTTCTAACATTTCAGTCGACAGTACGGACTCTGTTTCTGAGTGACCTGTGTTGTTTATATGATTTCTCTCAATCTGTGATATCTATTCAAGATTGTCCTTTTGGGTTGTGTTCTAGACACAATAAGGAACATCTTCATAAAAAATCATGCATTGAAAACATCCCTAACCCCTCTTTTCAATTTCCAAAAGATCATGCTACTGTTCTGTCCACTATTCACAGCAAGCACATTTCAACTTTCATTCTTTGATTTGATGCTCATATGCATTCCAAATTAGTTCATATCTTAGGAAGTAGTTCATACTACATTTGTACATATCCCATATTGATTTCATCCATCCATTCATGCACATTTTAGACTTCTAAGTCATTCTAGGAATCCATGAAAACAAAGCACACTACAACCTTTACACATTCTAGGTACATACATTGCATCCATGCAAAGATTTGGGATTTTTGTAACCCCTAATCTAAGAAGATTATAAGGAATGAACTTGATCACATGTTCATGCTTCCCCTCGATCTAATCATCCTTTCTCATCCGTCTCGGGGATTGAGAAGTCTTCTTTTCTCAAAATTAACATGCATCATTCTAGCTTGCTAAGCATACTTTGATTCTTTGATTATTTGTTTCAAGAACAATTCATGCCCCCTTTAAATTAGGAAGTCTTGATTATTTGATACATGATTAGACGATTTTTCCTAGGTTTATTTGTGTGATCTTTCACTTTACATTGCATGATATTTGATTTAGATCTTATGAATGATATTTTATCTTTAGATCTTCCATTTCAAATTTTCTTATGTGATGTAATATACTATCATAGTATTATTTGTCGAACCAAACATAGTATAAGATGATTATTTGGATGCTAATTGAGGCCCGTCGAGAGACGGGGCGAGTTGAGGGTGTTTTAGTCGCGACAAAGGCTCCTTCCTCTCTCGTACCAAAACCCCGAACCAAGTTCTTTGGTTATGAAGGGCCGGTGCCCTTTATCCATTTGGGTGAGTCAAAATTAGGTTTCTTGGTTCCTTAAAGACCAAGTGGCGACTTTGTATCTGTTTTCAACAGACCTATTTTCTTTCTTTGATTCAAATCAATTTCAAAACAATCTCGAACAAGAGAAGTGGTCCACTTCCGCGTGTCCACAATCTGGCGACTCCACTGGGGATATTTATTTTCAAAACAAAATAATACAGAGGTTTGACTCATAAGAAGCATCCTTAAAATCATCTTTTTACTGTGTCTCGTTCACCGCATTGCACTCTTGCATTTCCCCCCCTCTGACTGTGTCTGAAACGCGGCGCTGACATTGTTCAGGTCTTGCTGTGCCAGGGCACAAGTCACCGTTGATACTGTACCTTCCAAGGTATATCAAAAAGAGTAAAAACCTCCGTACTGTCTCCCTGACGGTATATTGGAACTCTCGTCAACGGACCCTCTTTGACTAAATCCAGCCTTTGCATATAGATTCCTGTAGAACCTTTCATAGGACTGTTCATTTATCTTTTCAGATAGGACAATGTGATATAACTGTTGTATGCCCTGACGGGATTACCTGCGCGGTGTAAACGCTTATGTGGCATGAGGCAGAACTTATTTCTTATGATCCCCAAGGCAATCACTTGCATGTGACCACATTGAGTGACCTGCCTAGGCACCATGGTAAGGAAGTCTGCTCCATGTTCACAAAGATATACACCGCAAACCTTGTTTGTTGGTCCTAGGACATAGGAGTATGAAAACTAGCTAGACAGTATGATCACCATCATAACCTGTTTCTCCCAGAAACTCTGTCCAGATATCCCAGATATAACCATATTGTCCAGTTTCTCCTAGAAACTCTGTCCAGATATCCCAGATATAACCATATTATCCAACTTTTCCAGAAACTCTGTCCAGATATCCCAGATATAACCATATTGTCCAGTTTCTCCTAGAAACTCTGTCCAGATATCCCAGATACACCCATATTAACCAATTTTTCCCAGAAACTCTGCCCAAATCTCCCAAATTCTCCAAAAATCCAACATCTCTGCCCAAATCACCCAGAAATGCCCAGATATACTTGTTTCCCCTGGAAACTCTATCCATATTTCTCAGAAATACCCAAAATACCAGTTTCTCCTAGAAGCTCAGTCCAAATCAACCAGAAATCCTTATTTCTCCTAGAAACTCAAATGACTTCTAGAAATTTCTCCGAATCTTCCAAACCGATGTTTCTCCCAGAAACTCTATCCGAAATTCCCAAAATATCCCGGAAATCCCTGTTATCCCTTGGTGATCATACTGGAAAGTAAGGTTAGCACACTCTGTATGGCTAGGACCTTATTTGTTTAACTTCTATCTGTTAGAAGTAGGGGCATCATATAGATTAGGGCTTGCATCCGCATGCTTGTCTCATGTGCATGCACCATTCTTATCAGTCTGCGCACACTATCTCAGTCAGTCTGTACATAAGCCGGTCCATCTTCCTTAACATCACTGTCATTATCTATCTAAAGTCATCACTATCAGAATCTGATACACTCTTCTCGAATCTATAAGTCATTGTAGATTCCCAAAATCAGCCACTGAGATCCCCATCCTGGGTCAGAAGTTCGAGCAGTCATTTGGTTAGAATCAGTCCGCCGAGAAAATTCAACATGAATCAGGAAATTTTGGAAGCCAAGGTCACTGAATTAATAAATCAACAGTCAGATCGGCTGACTCAAGTCCTGAAATTTATGGAAGAGTTCCGACAACAGCAACCACAGTACCCACCTAGGTTCCCACCACCACAAGGGTTCATGCCACCACCACCGCCTAGATTTGGACCGCCTCCCGAGAACAATGGGGAAGAAGAACGGTTTCAAGAGGTCCTGCCGCCTGTATCTGAGAAAAAGCTCCAAGAGAAAATGGACAAGGTCGACAAGCTTGAGAACATACTAAGGAAGAGTAAGGGAGTCGACGATTACATGTTAGATCTGGAAGGATTGTTTGAGCCCAACAAGGTGAGGCTACCCGAGAACTTCAAGATGCCTGAAATCGACCGTTTTGATGGAACTGGAAATCCGAAGAGCCACGTGAAGTTTTGTATGAGCATTTTCCAGTCAATGGGCTGCACCCATGAGCACATAGCTATGCTGTTCCCTCAAACCCTCCAGAAAGCCGCACTATCCTGGTTCCTAACCCTTGAAACTTCCAAGACCCGAGTTTGGGAAGATGTTGCTAGAACTTTCATTGATCATTACTCCTACAACCAAGAGCTTGATGTCACCATCCGAGATCTGGAAACTACCAGGCAGAATTTCAATGAGTCCTTCGCTGCATTCTTGAGCAGATGGAGGAATAAAGTAGCCCAAATGATCCACAGGTCTGCTGAGAAAGAGCAAATACGTATGCTGGTCAAGAACCTGCAACCGGTATACCATGAAAAACTATTCTACCAATCCATCTCAACATTTGAAGAGTTGTTTGAGGTTGGGACTAGAATCGAGGATGCTATCTGTGAAGGCAAGATCAATGGAGCTGGGTCACTGAAAAAGGAGAAGAGACCCCATACCTTTGGTGAAGATCAAGAGAGCCTAGATGTCAATGCCTTAAGCCCATCATCAAGCCAAAATGATTGCAGTAAGAGGCACAAGAAAGGAAACCAAAGAGTCTTCACACCACTTGACATGAGCTTATCCTCCGCTCTCAATCACCTTGTTCAAAAGGGCCACCTTGTACCTTTGGAGCCCAATAAGCCTCCTAATCACCCACCTCCTGGGTACAATGAATCCAAGTATTGTGATTACCACCAAGACCAAGGCCATGAGACCGACAACTGTAAGAGGCTCCGTCACTCAATTCAGGATCTCTTAGATGATGCGCCGCACCCCAATCCAATTCACTACCTCGGTCTGGACCAACCCATGACCTATCCATTTCAATGATCCCCTTCGCTGAGGAACATGAATGTTGAACCTGTGCCGGTGAAGCGATGGTGTTTGGGACTTTTGCTATCAAAACAAATGAGGATGCTCTTTTGAAAAAAAAAAGAATAAGCGAGTCACTGTGACATTCCATTTGAGACCGGGTCAAGTCCAGTCGAGTCTGTTGTGTGTTTTGTCTATTTCAAGTTTAGTCTTGTGGTCGAGTCCGTCTGTCATCAAGTTGTTATGAGTCTGTAACCTTCTCTAGTGATGGAATGAAGTCTCATTTTGCCTAATCTAATGTGCCTAGTCATAGATGCATGAATCGCTGAACTGAAGTGTCACTTTTCAAATTACCATGGATATTACTGTGCTAAAAAAAATATATATATTTTTTTTACTCAAACAAAAAGAATCCTGAAAGGTTAAAATCGATTTCACGCTGACACTGATGAAGAGCTGGAATTGAATAGTCTTACTTTAAGAATTCAAAGATTCTCTTGCCTCAATCTTGAAAAGACATGCTTGGAACTGACTTGGGGCTTGTCCAACACCCTTTCCACCATTTCTACCATTTCAAAGCCTTGGGCCCAACCCAATTGATAGCCATGCGAACCTGTGCAGACTTGGTCCTTGATGGTAGCCAAACATTTCAATGAGTTTCATCTCCACTTTCAAAAAAAAAAAAAAAGAAAAAGAAAAGCTCGCTAGGTTGAAAACCCGAAAGGGCACCCAGGGAAAAGTTAGAGCTGAAAAAGGTGTTGATTTCCAAAATCTGACCCTAGCCAATCAAAATGTTGGAGAAAATTTTGATGAAACAAATAAGAGAATCATACGCTTCAAGATACATCTTAAGAACGTGCTAAGATCACATTTCAAAAGGCACGGAATGACCACAAATAAATTCCGAGAGCTGACATGCACATTCTGGAATTCTGAGATTGCGATTGAAGGATCTTGCAAGAATCAACTACATGAAAAGCAAAAATTGACTGGCTAGGCAAAAGTGAAAAGGATCAATCCTCAAAACAAAAGAAAAAGAAAAAGAAAAAGAAAAGAAAGGGAGATTGAAACTGAATCTTTTTTATTCAAAGCTACCACAAGTGGCTCAAGTTTGAACTTCTTTGACGATTGGTTTGAAAAACCCTCATACCTCAAACCCCTTATTTCAAGCCTTGCCTTGAACTACGCTCGACCTGATTCCCACTCGGGGATACGTAGGCAACCACATCGGTTCGGTCAACACCATCATAATCAAACCAATTTCCTTCAAGCCTTGCCTTGAACTACGCTCGACCTGATTCCCACTCTGGGATACGTAGGCAACCACATCGGTTCGGTCAACACCATCATAATCAAACCAATTTCCTTCAAGCCTTGCCTTGAACTACGCTCGACCTGATTCCCACTCGGGGATACGTAGGCAACCGCATCGGTTCGGTCACCCCACCTACCCAAAAATCAACCCGCTTCTTCCCAACCATGCCCAAACTACGTTGGACCTGATCCTCACTTGGGGGTACGTAGGCAGACTTTCAAAAAAAGAAAAAAAGAAGGATGGCTCGCTAGGTCGAAAATCCGAAAGGACGCCTAGGCAAAAATTAGAGTTAAATCCAAGGTGAGCAATAACAAAAGAGAGAAAAGAGCTTGCTAGGTCACCTCACTGGTGCCTAGGCAAAAGTTATGAGCATTTGAGAGATTAAAGTCACGGTCCATGCCTCAAGCCAGAAAATCACCTTCCACACTAGGGGCAAACTTCGGCTACCCGCCTCGTTTGCCTGACTTTTACTATGCACCCTTCATACAAGGGGCAAACTTCGGTCACCTACCTCGTTTGCCCAAAACCTCCAATGAACCTTCCTCCAAACTAGGGGCAAACTTTGGTCATTTACCTCGTTTGCCTTTCGATCCCACTTCATGCCCTTCAAACTAGGGGCAAACTTCGTTTGCCACCTGATCCCTATACACCAATGGTAAGCCTTCAAGAACATTGTCTTGAACAGATAGAAATGGAGCGTCTTTCATTCCATAAGCTAAGGCACTAATTCAAAGCACATCTTGAGAGAAGCAAAGAAATTGATTAGATCAGCAGGGAGGAATTTTCAAAAATAAGATTCACCATCAAAGTGATGCCACATTAAGGTGAGAAGTAAACACAAAAGAGAAACGGTACATCATTTATGACAAGAGCACATTAAGTTTTGGCAAATCGAGCTTGTTTCATTTCAATGTCGAATGCGTCGCCCTCGTGCGTCGGTGTCTGTCAGTTTCTGAGTCTGTCATAGTCTTTTTCAGGAAAAGGATCAGTCGTAGTCTCAAATGTGTAAGTCAACAGTGACGAATAATGAATTTTTCAAACCAAGTTATATAGAGCATTCTAATGACAATACAAGCAGGAGTACCAAACACTATTACTGCACCAGTCAAGGCGTCAGCATGAGAAGCGTCCAAACTTGGGGAAAATTTCATCCCTTTCCAAACCGTCGAAAGTTGACCATCATCTTTCTTTGTTCATGCAACATAAGTCCATGAGTGGCTGTTGATGATCTTCATTTCTCCTAGCAACATAAGTCCATGAGTGGCTGTTGATTCATCATCTTTCCTCGTTCATGCAACATAAGTCCATGAGTGGCTGTTGATGATCTTCCTTCGTCCAAGCAACATAAGTCCATGAGTGGCTGTTGGTCATCCTCCTTCATTCATGCAACATAAGTCCACGAATGGCTGTTGATGATCTCCCTTTCTCCTAGCAACATAAGTCCATGAGTGGCTGTTGGTCATCCTCCTTCATTCATGCAACATAAGTCCATAAGTTGCTATTGATTATCACCCTCCATCAGTGTCAAACCACCGCAAATCATCTCTGTCACAAATAAGAATGATACCTTCACTCCGATTTAACGGACGTATTTCCTTCTTCCTAGTAGAGTATGTTATCCTTCAGCTCCCGGAGGCCCCGACCGGCCCTCTTGGATTGAGCGCCGAAATATTTGATCAACCGTGAGAGATTCAGAGATAGATCCTGGTTCCCGATCAAGAAGAGAGATTCTCAGAGAGTCCCCTACCATCCCCTGCAGAAGTTTACAGAAGTCCGGACCGATTCTCCGGCTTGTCATCATAAGGATCTGCCAACGATTAAAAACATCATCCACAGTCAAATCACCCTGATTCCCAGGGCAAGCACTATCTATTCACAATTCAAGGATCCGTGTCCACTGATCATCATGAGCTTTCTCATCTGTCCATTTTTATCACAAAATCCCTCGGTCACCTTTGGCTGTCGTCTGCTAAACAAAGCACATCTGATCTGCCTCACTCGTTTGCAAAGCACACTTCCCTAAATTCCAGAAGTCTGCCCCTAAACCCAGAGACTTCTAAACCTTGATGTCCTTATCCGAGTCACCCACCGCATCACAGTCGCAAACACTAGCACAACACCAGCCCACTCGGAGTGGCACACCCCACAGCACTTGCTCATATAAGGGTCACAACACTAGACATGATAGGACTCATGACATAATTCATATCACATCCATACATTGCATATCACTCTTATAGCATAGCATCCGCCTGATTGTTGTGTATGTGCATGTATGAGTGGTTCCTTGCCCTGAACTACGTCCTGGTCTGATTCCCCTTGGGATACGTAGGCAGCTCACACAGAGCACGACCAGCACTAGCCTCAGCATCATTGCATCTTTTGCAACGCTTTTATCCTAAATCTATAGCCTCCAAAAGACCTGTCTCTTCAAAACTTTGGCACTCGCTTGCGACATGCGTTGCCTCGCAAGTTCATGCCAAAGAGGGGCAAACTGTAGACACCCCATTTTGTCGGCTATCAGATTTAGGAAACCCATAGCTTGGTGGTTCACAATGATCGTAAAAGACTCAAAAGGACTCCTGGAAGTCAGCTCTATCTCTCAGAATGCTCAAAATGACCAAAATGCCCCTAAAAGCCCGAAAACTCCCAGATTTGGTCCCAAAGTCTGAAAACATGCTATGTCGTAAGAAAAGCGATAAAATGAGTTCCTAAGAGAAATCGGGTGAAATCGTCAGCTCCCAGAGACCCCCGGAAGTCCCGGAAGTTCCCGAAAAGTCCCCGTTGACCGGTTTGACCAAGGTTTGACTAGGTTTGACCAAGGTTTGACCAGGTTTGACCAAGTTTGACCAAGTTTGACCGAAATTGTCCAAATTCACCAGAATCATTAGAAAAGTATTAAAATAAGTTTTAAAAGAGAATCAAGCGAAAACGTCGGCTCCTGGGAGCTCCCAGAGGTTCCTAGAACTTCCCGGGAATCCCAGGTTTGACCAGTTTGACCAAGATTTGACTTTGGAATCGGAGCACCGAAACAATTTTCAAATATTTTTCATGGATACTAGAGGTCAATAGCTTTCCAACGGTATATCGCACATAATTTCTGGATTTAAAACGAATTTATTTTGAATTTCCGAAGGTGAAAAAGGCGATCAAATCAGCTTTTATCGCGAATACCGCAAAACTTTTCAAAGTGACCTATCCCCGAACTATTTTTTATGTAAAGTAGACTCCATTACCTTTCCAACGGTATATCACAACCTCAATTTGGAGTTCTTATGCATTTTCTATGAATTTCGGACGAAATAGGGCCTTTTCGCGAATACCGGAACCTCTGGGGGCCTAAACGTAATTTTCTGGGCTTCTGAGGAGCAGTGCCGCCGCGGCACTGGCCCACTGCCGCCGCGGCACTGGCCCAGTGCCGCCGCGGCACTCATCCCTCGCAGAGTCCATTTTTGTAATTTTTTTGGGGGTCCAATTTGATTAATTGAAAGCCAAAACGACATAGTTTTATGTTCACAGTTGTTTGGGACCAATGGGAGTACTTCTAAAACCCCAAAACCACCCCAAATTGGCCTATTTAAACCCCCCATTGCTCTTCATTTTGGGGGGGCCAAGTGCAAAGCTTGAAAAGTTGTAGAGAAGAAGAGAGATAGAGATAGGTTTAGAAGAGAAAAAGGGAGCTTCTCCCATTGATTTTTCATAAGAAAGTGAGTTTTATTCTTGTTTTCTTCCATCATCCTTCTATATACTTCACATTCAAAGTCCACTCCAACCCTCATTCTTGAGCATTCATGAGATAGGAAGCTACTTCCATGTCCAAATGTCAAAATCCATGAGTGAAACACCAAGCTACAAGTCCAAAATCACATTGATTATCATCTATTGATTGCTATTTACTTGCTTTGATTATATATATGTTCATCTCTCATTATCTCATTTCTTTTTCTTTTCTTTATTTACTTACTAGTTCATCATCATCTAAGTGATGACATGAAGTTTGGGGTGAGTGAATCCTTATGGATAGTAGCTCTTGACCTCAAAAACATGTTTGATAGATGATGATCATAACCTCAATACTTCCAAGGTATTCTTGAAATGTATTGAAGTTATGTTCAAAAACAAAAATAAATCTCTCCAACAATCTTGGAGGTTCTTGATGATGAGTTTAATGTTGACATTTTAAGTGGCTATAATCCTTATTGAGTATTGAAAATGTGCTTTCAAAACATCTATTTCAAAACCCCTCTCAATCCCTCTCATTTGGTTTCAAGAAACAAAACTTTGTTTTCTCCAAAATCTTCAAAACAATGAGTCAAAACAGTGAGTGAGTTGAGCTCAAAGATTTCTCTAGAACTCAACACTCAACATATGAATGCAAGGCCACTTGGAAAGTCTTCCTAACTCATTGGAGAACACCCATGATTTTTGGTTTGACTTGGAAGTACTTGGAAATGGTCCATTTGGATCCCAACATTCCTTCCAAACATTCTGTTTTTGCTGTCACAGCAGCTAGGTCCACTTCCAACCTCTTTTACAGAAAACTTTTCCAAAAAGGGTGGTCCTAACTTATTTTTCCCTTAAAATTCAATGTCTTAGGGAACTTTCTGTATAAAATGGGCCCTTAGATCATTCGTTTTCATTTTCTAATATTTTCTAACATTTCAGTCGACAGTACGGACTCTGTTTCTGAGTGACCTGTGTTGTTTATATGATTTCTCTCAATCTGTGATATCTATTCAAGATTGTCCTTTTGGGTTGTGTTCTAGACACAATAAGGAACATCTTCATAAAAAATCATGCATTGAAAACATCCCTAACCCCTCTTTTCAATTTCCAAAAGATCATGCTACTGTTCTGTCCACTATTCACAGCAAGCACATTTCAACTTTCATTCTTTGATTTGATGCTCATATGCATTCCAAATTAGTTCATATCTTAGGAAGTAGTTCATACTACATTTGTACATATCCCATATTGATTTCATCCATCCATTCATGCACATTTTAGACTTCTAAGTCATTCTAGGAATCCATGAAAACAAAGCACACTACAACCTTTACACATTCTAGGTACATACATTGCATCCATGCAAAGATTTGGGATTTTTGTAACCCCTAATCTAAGAAGATTATAAGGAATGAACTTGATCACATGTTCATGCTTCCCCTCGATCTAATCATCCTTTCTCATCCGTCTCGGGGATTGAGAAGTCTTCTTTTCTCAAAATTAACATGCATCATTCTAGCTTGCTAAGCATACTTTGATTCTTTGATTATTTGTTTCAAGAACAATTCATGCCCCCTTTAAATTAGGAAGTCTTGATTATTTGATACATGATTAGACGATTTTTCCTAGGTTTATTTGTGTGATCTTTCACTTTACATTGCATGATATTTGATTTAGATCTTATGAATGATATTTTATCTTTAGATCTTCCATTTCAAATTTTCTTATGTGATGTAATATACTATCATAGTATTATTTGTCGAACCAAACATAGTATAAGATGATTATTTGGATGCTAATTGAGGCCCGTCGAGAGACGGGGCGAGTTGAGGGTGTTTTAGTCGCGACAAAGGCTCCTTCCTCTCTCGTACCAAAACCCCGAACCAAGTTCTTTGGTTATGAAGGGCCGGTGCCCTTTATCCATTTGGGTGAGTCAAAATTAGGTTTCTTGGTTCCTTAAAGACCAAGTGGCGACTTTGTATCTGTTTTCAACAGACCTATTTTCTTTCTTTGATTCAAATCAATTTCAAAACAATCTCGAACAAGAGAAGTGGTCCACTTCCGCGTGTCCACAGAGGGAGAGTCTTGTGTGTGTATTTTATATATATACACTCATATATATATATATACACACATATACATATATTTGCACACACACACAGAGAGAGAGATTGAAGAGGAAGAAGAAGAAGACCAGAAAGAAGAAGAAAAGAAGGAGAAGGAGAAGAGAGAAGACAGAGAACTAGAGAGAGAGGGAGGAAGACCACCATTGAAGCTCCAAGCTTCATTACACACAACCAAACATGCCCTTAACGCCTAAGGTGAGTTTAAAACTCACTTGGTAGCCTTACATTGATGTTAGGACTTATTTTAATAAAGAAGAGATGCAGAAACCATGTATTCCCGTTTATTTGTTGCTGGACAGTCTTCTCTGTGAAGAAGACGAAGTGTCAATCGATTGGTACTCTTACCAATCGATTGACATCTTTCAGGTCCCAATCGATTGACATTTTGTGCAATCGATTGGCATGGATTGTGATCCAATCGATTGAACTTTTTATCAATCGATTGACACTACTTTTATACCAATCGATTGAATCTTTTTCCAATCGATTGATGCTACTTTTATACCAATCGATTGAACCTTTATACCAATCGATTGGAAGCTTCAGAATACTGTTTTTCTTATAATAACTGTTTAGTTGTTTATTTATTGTTCAGTCTTTCCCAGCATGCTTTATTATTGTAATACAGACATGATAACAAGTTAATGCAGCGTAGGGTCGTAGTAACAACAAGACTAACGGATAATGTTTATAATGTTAGATAACGGAATAGTCGTGAATCCTTTGGAGTTAACGTTCATTTCATTCAGAGTAGTCGGGCCACATTGGGATTGTCATGTATCGGTGATAGAGTTGAACTTAAGTAGGTTTGCTAAGATTCGGGAAATTTGCGTGGGCGGGCTGTGGTCGATCATATGTTCTTAAAAGCGGTAGACAGATGAAGGTGTCTATGACTTGCGGTGAACCGGACCATTTGCCCTAAGATAGCCAGATGATCTAATCATATGTTCTTAAAAGCGGTAGACAGACGAAGGTGTCTATGACATGCGGTGGACCGTGATCACTGGTAGACGTCACTAAGTCGTGGCATAGAATGATGTACTGTTGTTTAAAGCGTTATATCCCTGACATGCGGTGGACTGTGCATATGTTCTTAAAAGCGGGGGATGGACTAATGTGGTATCCATGACATGCGGTGAACTGTGCATATGTTCTTAAAAGCGGTGGATGAGCAATGGTGTGTTATAGAGTTGAACTACTGTCGAGTCTGTTCCCCTATCATGTCGCGTTGTCGATCTTAAAATGAATAGGACGTCAGTAATCGGATCATTGGTTTGATTAAGGGAGTTACCCTTTCTGAATTCTAATTTGGTTACTATTTATAACTTGTGATAATATCAATAGTCGATACCCTGTTAGTATTTAACTCACTCGGCTTTCATTAAGCTGACGGCATTTATGCCGCTGGACATTTCTACGTTCCAGCGCACCCTGGTTATGACTATACAGGTGAAGGGCTTGCAGGAGAGGACTACTATGCCGGTGACGGAGTCCCTGTGGAGGATTTCCCCGACGGAGGTCAGACCGAAGAAGACTACTACGCCGAGGACTACCTCTACGCCAACTGAAGACTAGACTATAATTGTAGCTAATTGTCTTTACCGTTTTAGAACCCCTTTTTGTAGTCAGGCATATGTTGCCTTGACATTTGTACTTCCGCTGTCTTATATTTGATTCGAGACTCTGATGTGTAATAGTTAGTAACTCATGTTGACTTTATGTTGCGTTGTGATCAGAACCTAGACTTCGTTCTTGTTACACTATTACTCTTGTTGCTTAGTACTGCGTGGTGTGGACAATCATGTGACTTCACCCGTCGCTGCCTTTGGACCCAAAAAGGAAATTTATTTTTCTCTATTTTTGCCGTTCCGGGGCGTGACAGGATTTTTGGTATCAGAGCCTAGGTTTTGTACCTTTTTCGCTCACAGATTGTCCCACACCATCTGGTCCTAGAACCTTGAGATTCTATAGATGAGTATTAAGATTAGTTCTGACTTAAGGTAGTCCCTTTTCAGGTAGCATGGCACCGCCGCTGTTCGTTCCAGACGAGTTTGGAGGACACTATGTGTATGAGAGAAGTATTGCGCCAGCAGATCCACAGTACTATGCCTGGAAGGTTAGGCAAAGGGCTATTGCAGAGACAGAGCGAGACATGCGGATTGAGCAGCAGAGATTTGGGACCCAGGACCCAGAAGTGATACGTCAGGAGATGATCTACCGCAAGGAGACCTTCAAACGCATCGAGGAGGATTCTTTACTGATGTTACGAGACCGTTCTTCGTACCAGGTTTTACTTGCAGAGGTTAGAGCAGCGCCTCCACCACCCCCGACAGAGCCACCACCCCAGACACCTCCACCCCCACCAGAGGAGGACATGGCTGATGCACCCCCAGCAGATGAGGATCTGGAGGATGATGATGAGAGCGATGGCGACGATGAGCCAGAGGATGACGATGAGGAGATGGAGGATGAGGAGGACGAGGACACCAATGACGAGGAGTTAGAGTATGATCTGGAGGAAGAGGACCCCGAGGACCCAGCTGGTATGGACGTGCCAGTTGGCGTAGATATTGTAGTTGCAGAGGGTTATCCGATAGGGGAGGATGAGGTAGGCGCAGATGATGATGCAGTAGTACCAGTCTTACCAGGAGGAGTTATGGCACAGCTGGCAGTTGAGTGGGCTGCAGATATGGCTGCACATCCTCATGGATTTGACATTGGAGCACCAGAGTTAGCACAGGCTATGGTACAGGCTGAGGCACTTGCAGCCGCATTTGATGCAGCCCAGGCTGACATGGCCGCTGATGCAGGAGATTTGGGAGCTGTTGTGGAGCATGATGGACCCGAGCTGATTGAGGATGTTGTGATAGAGGATGAGGACATGATGGATGACGATGATATGGATAAGGATGATGTTTTATCTGAGGTTGCCCCAGAGGATGAGGCTTCCATCTATGGATCCGATGTGGACAACTTTTGAGTCCAGTACCTTTAGGACTTAGACTTTTACGTTTGACTTTAGGACATGTTGTCCACTTACTTTTGACGCTCATATAGACAGCTATGGACCATAGCCTTTTTGTATAGGTAGCCACCCGTAGTGGTCTTGTGTATATCTTTCCTTTTGTTTAGATCTTGTATAGGACCATGTACTACGCGGTACACAGATGATCTGTTGTGTACTCCGCTATACATCTTTTGGGTATATATATATATGGCAGATCGTTTCTCTTGGTTATTTCTATTATCGTCTCATTATTATGTTATGGTTGTGATTTTTGATTCATGTTATGCTGTCTGTTATTTAATTATGGTCATTTCCCCGAGAAGATTGTCCTCTAATCGTTAGGTCCTTCATAGGTACACCTCACACGGATCACTATGGTGGGACCCACAAGGAACCAAGCACGACTGGGAGCACCCATTCCCGAGGGTATGGACCCAACTGGAGTCTTCGAAGCTTTCATGCAACGGATGGAGCACATCGGCGATACCTACAATCATGCCACCAATAACAACGGCAACAACCACGTTGTCCCTCCAAGACAGGCAGGCGATAAGCTGTTGGAACGATTTCGTGGCCTGCGACCCGAGAAGTTCGACGGCATGGCAGAGTCCTGGAAATCAGAGCAATGGATACGAGAGTTGGAGCTAATCTTTGAAGCCCTGGAGTGCAGTAAGCTTGACAAGAGACGTCTAGCCGCATTTCAACTGACTTACTCCGCTGCGGACTGGTGGGAGGCCGAGAGGGCCACAATTGGGATTGACGCTGCAAGGAGAATGCCTTGGGAAGCATTCAAGACTCGATTTCTCGAGAAGTATTTCCCTGAGGACGAAAGAGACCAACAAGAGAGGAATTTCCTGAGTCTAACCCAAGGAAACTGGACAGTCAGGGAGTATACTACACAATTCGAGCGACTTTCTCGTTTCGCTCCGCATATGATAAACACCTCCGCCAAGAAGGTCAAGCGATTCCACCAAGGACTCAACCCACACCTCCGGCACATGATGATAGGCCATCTGGGCCAGTCATTTAAAGGGATTGTCCGTCTTGCTTCAAGTTTGGAAAAGGATGCTTACCCTGTGCAAGGACCACAAGCGAATCGACATCCACCCAGGACCTTCCAACCAAGGAACTTTTCCGCGCAATCATCGAGGAACAATCAAGGATGGAAACCCCAGACCAACAACTACCAGGGAACCAAGCGCACATGGGATGGGACAAGGAAGCCCCAAGCTAATTTTCCTCGACAACAGAATCTACAGCGAGGACCACCACAGGCACAGCCCGCAGCCCAGCGACAAAACACTGATGGATGTTTCAACTGTGGAGTGCCCGGACATATTGCAAGGTATTGCACAGCCCCCAAGACCAACCGTCGTAATGACCTCGTCTGGCGCAACTGTAACAAGCCTGGTCACATAAGCAAGGATTGTCGAGCACCACGTGGAGGCTACTATGGGGTGCCTGCTCAAGGACAGCAAGGACAGGTTAGGGTGAATGCCATCATTCCTGACAATGCAGGGTATAATGCTGAGGAACAGCAGAACTTGGAAGGTACACTCATTTTATTTCACTGTCAAGTTAGAGCTTTGTTTGATACCGATGCCGCCCGTTCTTTCATAGCTATTAAGATGGTACGTGATTTGGGATTGCTACCCCTAGTACTTGAGCCGACCCTTAATGCCGTTTCGCCCTTGGGAGTATCCGTTAAGTTAGGTAAGGTGTGCAAGGATTGTCCCTTGACACTAGAGGATAGAAATCTTCCGGCAGACTTGATAGTCTTGTCAATGTCTGAGTTCGACGTGATCCTAGGAATGGATTGGCTTACTAAGTATGGCGCTAACCTGGCTTGTGTTAGTCGAACCATTGTCTTTTCGACGCCTGGTTGCCCCCAGATCAGATTTCAGTGCCAACCGTTGAGCGACATGTTTATCACGAGCTGTCTAGCCACGATTAAGACTTCAAGCACGGAGCTTAAGCAGATCCCCGTTATTCAAGACTTTGAAGATGTGTTCTGAAGTATCTCAGGACTTCCGTCGAAGAGAGAGATAGACTTCTGCATTGAGTTAGCACCCAGAACGTTGCCGATTTCCAAGACCCCGTATCGGATGGCGCCAACAGAAATGTTGGAATTAAAGAAACAAGTTCAGGAACTTGAAGACTTAGGTTTTGTTCGCCCCAGTACATCGCCTTGGGGAGCACCAGTTCTATTTGTGAAGAAGAAAGACGGAGAGCTACGACTCTGTATCGACTACAGGGAGCTGAATAAAGTCACGATCAAGAATAGATACCCACTTCCCCGGATAGATGACCTGTTCGATCAACTGCAAGGATCAAGGATATTCTCGAAAATTGATTTACGTTCAGGGTACCATCAATTGCTAGTTCGACCGAAAGACATACCAAAAACTGCCTTCAGGACGAGATATGGACACTACGAATTTCTAGTGATGTCTTTTGGATTGACTAATGCCCCGGCAGTATTCATGGACCTAATGAACAGAGTATTCAGACCCTATCTGGATCAATTCATTATAGTATTCATTGACGACATTCTAATTTATTCAAGGACGGAAGAGGAACATAAGAAGCATCTACAAATTGCTCTACAGACTCTCAGAGACAATAGTCTGTATGCGAAATTCAGCAAATGTGAATTTTGGCTTCAGGAAGTTAAATTCCTGGGACATGTGATATCACAGGATGGGATTTCCGTAGACTCATCTAAGATCGATGCAGTCTTGAGCTGGAACAGGTCAACCAACGCGACCGAAGTTAGGAGTTTCCTTGGATTGGCTAGGTATTACCGGAGATTTGTGGAAGGATTCTCTAAAATCGCAGGACCGTTGACAAGCCTGACTAGGAAGGAGACGAAGTACGAATGGACCGATAAACATGAGGATGCGTTTCGGGAATTGAAGGAGAGACTAACCTCAGCACCCGTGCTTGCGATACCTAAGAGTGGTGAACAATTCATAATCTATAGTGATGCATCACACCAAGGACTTGGTTGTGTGCTAATGCAAGAGGGGAATGTCATCACATACGGATCGAGACAATTGAAGCCGCATGAAAAGAACTATCCGATGCACGACTTGGAACTAGCTACAATCGTGTTCGCCCCGAAGATTTGGAGACACTATTTGTATGGAGAAAAGTTCGACTTGTTCTCAGATCACAAGAGTTTAAGGTACCTGTTCTCTCAGAAGGAGTTGAACATGCGACAACGGAGATGGATGGAGCTACTCAAGGACTACGACTTCTCTTTGCAATACCACCCGGGTAAAGCAAATGTTGTAGCCGACGCTCTAAGCCGGAGGCCACGCCTTTTGGTTGCTTCGATTTTGATTAGAGAATGGCGAGCAATGGAGACGTTAGCCGAATTCGACCTTCGACTAGTGGAATCAGGAGAAGGACGACACTTCGGATGTCTTGTTGTACAACCGACTCTCATCAGCCGCATCTTGGGAGCTCAACAGTCAAATGAGGATTTCAAGTTATGGTTTGCCAAGATGTCCGCAAAGGAACCAGAGATATGAATTATTAGTACGGACGGAGCACTGAGATGCAAAGGTAGACTCTGTGTGCCAAATGACGATGGTCTCAGGAAGAACATTTTGGACGAAGCACACAAGTCAAGGATGACTATCCACCCAGGAGGAAACAAGATGTATAAGGATTTGAAGAGAAACTTCTGGTGGGAAGGAATGAAGCGAGAAGTGGCCGAGTATGTATCGCAATGTCTTATTTGCAAACAAGTGAAGGCAGAGCATCAGAAACCACCTGGACTCCTACAACCACTACCAATTCCCCAATGGAAATGGGAGCACATCACCATGGATTTTGTGATTGGATTACCAAAGTCTCAGCAAAACCACAACGCTATTTGGGTAATAGTGGATCGACTCACCAAGTCAGCACATTTTATCGCCTACAACATGACGTACCATGTTGAAAGATTGAGCCGGATGTATCTAGAGCAAGTAGTGCGACTGCACGGTGTACCTGTCTCAATAGTTTCAGATCGAGATTCACGCTTCACTGCAGAATTCTGGAAAAGCCTTCAGACAGCAATGGGAACTTCATTGAATTTGAGTTCAGCCTTTCACCCACAGACAGACGGTCAGACCGAACGAGTCAATCAAGTGATGGAGGATATGTTGCGAGCCTGTGTCATTGAATTCGAGAATTCATGGGAGACGCATCTACCTTTGATCGAGTTTGCCTACAACAACAGCTACCACACAAGCATAGGGATGGCGCCGTTTGAAGCCTTGTATGGAAGACCTTGCCGATCGCCGCTATGTTGGGCCGAAGTCGAAGATACTCAACTACTTGGGCCTGAGATGATTCGAGAAACCAGCGAGAAGATCCAGATTGTACGAGAAAAGATGAAGACAGCGCAATCCAGACACAAGAGCTATGCCGACAAACGACGGAAAGATCTAGAGTTTGCAGTTGGAGATCATGTGCTACTCAAAGTCTCGCCAGTTCGAGGTATCGTCAGATTCAGACAGAAGAGAGGCAAGTTGTCACCACGATTCATTGGACCGTTTGAGATCCTAGAACGTGTTGGGAAGGTTGCATATCGACTTGCATTGCCGCCAAAGATGTCAGGAGTGCACAACATTTTCCACATCAGCATGTTGAGGAAATGTGCCCACAACCCAACGCACGAGATCAGTTTTGAAGATATCGAGGTGAACGAGAACGCGACCTACAACGAAGGACCGGTACGTATTCTAGACCGAGGAGTGAAGAAGCTCAGAAACAAGGATATTCCGCTAGTGAAGGTTCAGTGGAAGCACCACGACGAAGGAGAAACTTCATGGGAATTGGAGTCGAAGATGCAAGAGAAGTTTCCATTTTTATTTTAACCCTGTTTGTTTCGGATTTCGAGGACGAAATCTTTAATGAGTGGTGGATGATGTGATACCCTGTATTTTTTGTAATGTATTATGTGAATAAGACCCTGTATGCTTCTTTTAATACTTGTTTGAGCCTGGCCTTACCCTTGGTATAATTTGGATACTAATCGATTGAACTGTTTTCCAATCGATTGCCTTATTTTGGATACCAATCGATTGAACTTTTTACCAATCGATTGCTTTTGTCAATCGATTGACACTATGCCAATCGATTGGAGGCAACTGGGCAGATTCTTTTGCTCTGGCTGGGGAGAGGCCATGTGAACACCTTCCCTCTATATATACCAGCCCATTTTGGGCGTATTTCTGGTTGCTGAAATCAGAGAGAGTGAGAGGGAGAGTCTTGTGTGTGTATTATATATATATACACTCATATATATATATACACACATATATACATATATTTGCACACACACACACAGAGAGAGATTGAAGAGGAAGAAGAAGAAGACCAGAAAGAAGAAGAAAAGAAGGAGAAGGAGAAGAGAGAAGACAGAGAACTAGAGAGAGAGGGAGGAAGACCACCATTGAAGCTCCAAGCTTCATTACACACAACCAAACACGCCCTTAACGCCTAAGGTAAGTTTTAAACTCACTTGGTAGCCTTACATTGATGTTAGGACTTGTTTTAATAAAGAAGAGATGCAGAAACCATGTATTCCCATTTATTTGTTGCTGGACAGTCTTCTTTGTGAAGAAGACAAAGTGTCAATCGATTGGTACTCTTACCAATCGATTGACATCTTTCAGGTCCCAATCGATTGACATTTTGTGCAATCGATTGGCATGGATTGTGATCCAATCGATTGAACTTTTTATTAATCGATTGACACTACTTTTATACCAATCGATTGAATCTTTTTCCAATCGATTGATGCTACTTTTATACCAATCGATTGAACCTTTATACCAATCGATTGGAAGCTTCAGAATACTATTTTTCTTATAATAACTGTTTAGTTGTTTATTTACTGTTCAGTATTTCCCAGCATGCTTTATTATTGTAATACAGACATGATAACGAGTTAATGCAGCGTAGGGTCGTAGTAACAACAAGACTAACGGATAATGTTTATAATGTTAGATAACGGAATAGTCGTGAATCCTTTGGAGTTAACGTTCATTTCATTCAGAGTAGTCGGGCCACATTGGGATTGTCATGTATCGATGATAGAGTTGAACTTAAGTAGGTTTGCTAAGATTCGGGAAATTTGCGTGGGCGGGCTGTGGTCGATCATATGTTCTTAAAAGCGGTAGACAGACGAAGGTGTCTATGACTTGCGGTGAACCGGACCATTTGCCCTAAGATAGCCAGATGATCTAATCATATGTTCTTAAAAGCGGTAGACAGACGAAGGTGTCTATGACATGCGGTGGACCGTGATCACTGGTAGACGTCGCTAAGTCGTGGCATAGAATGATGTACTGTTGTTTAAAGTGTTATATCCCTGACATGCGGTGGACTGTGCATATGTTCTTAAAAGCGGGGGATGGACTAACGTGGTATCCATGACATGCGGTGAACTGTGCATATGTTCTTAAAAGCGGTGGATGAGCAATGGTGTGTTATAGAGTTGAACTACTGTCGAGTCTGTTCCCCTATCATGTCGCGTTGTCGATCTTAAAATGAATAGGACGTCAGTAATCGGATCATTGGTTTGATTAAGGGAGTTACCCTTACTGAATTCTAATTTGGTTACTATTTATAACTTGTGATAATATCAATAGTCGATACCCTGTTAGTATTTAACTCACTCGGCTTTCATTAAGCTGACGGCGTTTATGCCGCTGGACATTTCTACGTTCCAGCGTACCCTGGTTATGACTATACAGGTGAAGGGCCTGCAGGAGAGGACTACTATGCCGGTGACGGAGTCCCTGTGGAGGATTTCCCCGACGGAGGTCAGACTGAAAAAGACTACTACGCCGAGGACTACCTCTACGCCAACTGAGACTATAATTGTAGCTAATTGTATTTACCGTTTTAGTTACCCTTTTTGTAGTCAGGCATATGTTGCATTGACATTTGTACTTCCGCTGTCTTATATTTGATTCGAGACTCTGATGTGTAATAGTTAGTAACTCCTGTTGACTTTATGTTGCGTTGTGATCAGAACCTAGACTTCGTTCTTGTTACACTATTACTCTTGTTGCTTAGTACTGCGTGGTGTGGACAATCATGTGACTTCACCCGTCGCTGCCTTTGGACCCAAAAAGGAAATTTATTTTTCTCTATTTTTGCCGTTCCGGGGCGTGACATAACATTATTCTTACAATAAGCAATAAATTTTGCAAATACAAAATTTCTCAATAGAACAAAAAAAAACCTTGCATAGTAAAATTATAATATTTATGATACAAAATATTATGCCCAAAAATATGTTTAAATAAGTTAAAAAAATTTCGCCTTGGGTGCACCCCTGTTTAATGGTTGTTTGGCTTTGGCTTAAGGGCTATTTGTTAAGCTTAAGGTTATTTTGCTTGAGCACTTTTGGCTTAATTACTTTTGGATTAACGGATATTGAGTAAAGAGTAGTTTGATTTAATGACTTTTGGCTTGAGAGTTATTTGGCTTTGGCTGAAGGCTTTTGGCTTAGGAACAGTGTTGCAAAAATATGAGCGTGTAGAATGCACACAAGGGTTTGAAGACCAAAAGCACGCAAAGTTAATTATTGATCCGAAGCACACATAGTTAATTAGAATTATTTGATACTGCTTTTAAACACGTATTATGCCTAATATATAGATATAAGTAGGGATTCAGCAAAAAATGTATATAGATATAAGTAGGAGCATTTGACCATAGATCTGTATAATAAACATTGTCCAAAGTTAGACCTATGAAAAGTGTAATGAGAGGCACCTCAAATGATGTAAGTAAAACATGGAGACTAAGCATTGTAGTTTGAATCAACAAATGGGATCGTAAGCAAGTTACGGAACGAATGAAATTCATACCAACAATCCAATCTTAAGCATTGTAGTTTGAAAAAACAAATGATTGTACCTTTTGACCAAAACAGAACATTTTACTTGTACTGTTAATAGACATCCTCCAATCTCAGTATAAAATCATGAAAACCAATGCATGAACAAATTAAGTAAATCAAATAGTAGAAACAATAGGATTGATAAACAATAGTAGTAATCAATGTACCTTGTGATATAATATTCTTTATAACGATTATTTAGGTGATGTTGTATCACAAACCAATAAAAAGGTCACTATTTAAATACATGCTAGTCCTAATTTTAAAGAGAAGATGTGTCCACACAATTAGCACTGTACCACATGTCACATTTGTGTAGTGATATCAATGACGTAATATCACCATTGTATTGAACTAGTCGATAACCCGTGCTATGCACGAGATAATATTCATTGCAACGGTCATTTTACTGACGTGGTATAACAATCAAATTTGAACCCTTTATTTATCCATCTACACTTCTTATTTTCAGGGAAAACCTCACCCATATAAGCACAAATCCCACATCTATGAGTATGTTATTTTACTGACATGGTATCCCCGTTACATTGAATATTTACTCGCTATGCACGAGGTGTATAATATATAATGTATTGCCAAAGAGTATAACAGTTCTTGACTTTACAACAAAATCCGAAAAAAAAAATGCAATAAACCGAGGCAGAGCAACAAATATACTACAAAAATCCAAACCTCCAAAATCCGAGTAAAAACAGCCCTCCAATTCGTAGATCCTTAGGATTGACATTATCTGTCATAGCAATAAAGACAAATTTCAGCATAAATAAATAAAAAAAAAAAAAAAAGGGAAAATACCTTTTACCCCCAGTGGTTATACTCATTTTCTTATAACCCCAAGTGGTTCATTTTGTAACACTTAATCCCCTGTACTACGGACTAAAGTGAGACTGTTAACTTTTTTAACGGAAAAAAAAAAAAAAAAAAAATGACGTTAATACCCCCAAGCCCCTATACATACTCTGTAGGGAAAATACCTTTTACCCCCCTATAGTTACACCCATGTTCTCATAACCCCCTTGTAGTTCATTTTTGTAACACTTAACTCCCCTGTACTAATGACTGAAGTGGGACTGCCGTTAGAAAAGTTAACAGTCTCACTTTAGTCCGTAGTACAGGGGGTTAAGTATTACAAAATGAACCACAGGGGGTTATAAGAATATGGGTGTAAGCACAGGGGTAAAAGGTATTTTCCCCATAAAAAAAAGGCAATATGAAGGCAAGCCTTGGAACATATTAAAAACTTCCCTTGCAATCGGAAAGAGGATTAATTTCACGCTGTCACATTCCCAACTCTTGATCCTTCTCCCTCTTAGGCTTAGTTTGGCCCCTATGTGGCTTTTTAAAAGGAGCTTTTGAAATTTACTACTAAATTGTTTGATAATTTTATGCAAGTGACACACTACTCTTCAAAAAAGATATCATGAAACCAAAAAGCCACCTTGAGCTTTTAAAAGCTCCATTCTTGAGCTTTTAAAAGCTCCTCCAAAAAAGCCCTAAGTTCAATTTTTGCAAAGCTCATAAACTAGTTACCAAATGAATTAACATGAAATTGTCCTTTAAAAAAGGAGAAGCACCAAAAGGGGGGCCAAGCTAAGCCTTAGTCCCTTTCACTAAATAAAGTTTCCAAGGATTCTATTAAAATATACTTCCTCCATCTCATTTTATGTGTCCATTATTCTTTTTTGGGATGTCCCAAAATTGTTGTCCACTTTCCTAAAATAGTATGGAAATTTTACTTAGTTTCCCAAACTACCCTTCCTTTCAATCAACATGCACCAAAACAAAACAAAAAAGAAAGTGCAATGATTATGGACAATTGTGAAAAGTAGAGGTAGATTCTTTTTGTCCCCTTAAATAGTTGGATTCCCCAAAATGGACACATAAAATGGGACGGAGGTAGTATATGATGTGATACAGTTTACTATCCATTTGACATCTCTCACAAACTGCCTCCAAAAACTTTAAAAAAACGATAAATGTTTAATTTCATCAAATTAAGGTACTATTATTTGGCAAGAGTGGTGTAAATCAACAACATAATCAAAGGAAAATGAGGGGTTGTAGAGATAAAAAGAAAATGCATACTGTAATAAACTATATTTACTTTCTGTGATCTTCTATAATGCTCATTCCTTTATGTATTTCCCAATTTATCAGAATTTAGATGCTTAAAATTTTAATACATATCACCAAGTTTGAATTGTGTATCTAATGATTTCTGAAGCAAGATTGAAACAATTCGTCCGTAATTGGTACTCAGAGAATTGGTTATCAAAACAAATCTAGATGCATGCTTAATGAAATTTGAACACAAAATGAAAGAACAGTGTCTTGAAGAAATTGAATGTAAGTGTAAAATAAATACCTAAATCATAAATTGAAACCCTGAATCTAGTATATTCATGTCTATGTATGTATTAGATAGGGAGCAAAAGTTGAAAAAGATAGGGAGGAAATATTGCCACATGACCAACAATCAGGAGTTTTAGCAAAAAAAAAAAAAAAAGACCAACAATCAGGAAGATAGGTATGTTAGGCGGAGAAGCTTATGATTGATGGTGTTGTGCTGCCTCTCGGAGGCAAGAAGTCGCCAGCTATTGCATGGGCGGACCCAGGTTATGTTCAGGGGTGGCACAGGTCCCCCTGAGTTTTTAAAAATTACAAAATTACATATAATAATTTGTAGATTTTGGAAATAGGTTCTCCTAAATTTCACAGAGGCCCCCCCTGGACTTCTAAAAATTCTAGATTTACATGTACTGTTTTACAAGTTTAAGACACAGGTCCTCACACTTTTGAAAATTCTAGACTTATATGTAATATTTTACAAGTTTTACACATAGGCCCCCTAAAATTACATGATTTGCCCCAAATTAGGGGTGTTAAACCAATTTTATATACAATTCTATCGTTTTACACATAATTACACATAGGTAGACCCAAAAAAATTTGCCTCGGGGGTATAGGCCCCCCCTGACTCAAAATCCTGGGTCCACCCCTGAGCTATTGTATGCATGTTGACGTTTTAATGATGTGGGATAGGACTTAGGAGGAGTCGCTGCTACCGTTTCAACTTTCAAGGGTTTGGAATATGAGGCGTGAGGGCTGAGAAGACAATCAAAAGAGTTTCGAAAGAAGAGAAAAGCAATCTACCTAGATAAACCTTCTGCGAGGAGAATAGGCCACCTAAGCGCCACATGGCATAGCTAAGAGGAAGAGTTTTAGTTATGCTTTTAGATATGTATATAGGTTTACTCTGAAAATCTGATCAAATTTAAGCGACTTTTAGAATGTATTGTTCTAGAACCAATAAAAAATAGGAAAATTTTGAGATAAACCTCTTAAAATTGGTCTATAGTTTGTAAAACCCAACTAAGCTTATTTTTCAATATAAAACCAAAGTGCTCATTTGTTTTTAATCTAAACCCCTTCTTTTTAAAAAAAAAAAAAAAAATTTATGACAAATCTACCCCCACCATTACCACATCGTCATCTTCACCACCAACACGATCGCCACCGTCGCCGCCACCAACAGCATCGCCACCACGTCATCCCATTGCCACTGTGCCACCACCACTGCCATCACAGCACCACTATCGCCACCATCGCAGCACCACCACCATCGCCACCATCGTAGCACCACCACCCTTGCCACCGTGTCCACCATAGCACCACCACCACCATCGCCATCACATCTACCATCACAGCACTAGTACCAGCATCATCGCAGCACCATCACTACCATCGTCGTCTCCATCGTCATCACCATCACCATTGTCATCATCACTACCCCCGCCACCCCCACCATCGTTACTGCCATCACCACCACCATCGTCATGACTACCATCACCACCATCGCAACACCACCACTAGCATCGTCGTCTCCATCGTCGACACCATCACCATCCTCATCACCACCACCATCGTCACTGCCATCACCACCACCATCACCACCAGTACATCACAACCACCTCCATCACAGCACCACCACGACCACCACCAGCACTACAATATTATCTATTTTTGAAAACAGATACTATTATCTGTTTTGACAATATTATCTGTTTTCAAAAATAGAAAATTTCGCAGCACCACCATCGTAGCAACAGCACCACCACCCCCCCCCCCCTCCCCCCCCACCAAGCACCATTATGATGCTATTATATGTCATGCTCAATGGATAATATTATCAAAATAGATAATTTCACAGATAGATAGTATTCTGTCATGCTCAACAGATGATATTATCTGTTTGGTAACAAATACTAATCATTATGATGTTATCATAGATCAACAAAATAGATAATATACCATTAAATCATAGAAATCATGTAATATGCGATTAAACCCTAATATTTCACATTTTCTGTTCGGATTGCTGGTCTTTTTGGTTTCAAAAAATAATAATCTATTTGATAACACATAATATTATATGTTTTGCAACCAATGACAAGTTTATGGTATATAATGATCATGATATTAAAACAGATTATTATCTATTAAAACAGTTCACAAACACTGCCATCCCAGCACCACCATAACCACCACCACCAGCACCACAATATTATCTATTTTTTAAAACATATAATATTATCTGTTTCCGAAAACAGATAATTTTGCAGCACCACCACCACCATAGCAGCACAGTTCACAACCACCGCCATCACAGCACCATCATGACCACCACCACCGGCACCACAATAGTATCTATTTTTTAAAATAGATAATATTATGTGTTTTCGAAAACAGATAATTTTGCAGCACCATCACTACCATCGGAGTACACCTCCACCACCACCACTACTCCCATAATAGCATAGTTCACAACCACCGCCATCACAGCACCACCATTACTACTACCAACACCACAATATTATATGTTTTTGAAAATAGATAATATTATCTTCTTCTTCACTCTCATATTCTTTTTCTTCTTCACTATCTTCCTTGTTGGCTGCTTCTTCTTCATCACTTTCTTCTAATTGTTCTGCCCCTTCATCTTCATGATCATCTTCCTGTTCTTCTTCTTCATTTTCAGCATCATTTTTCTTTTCCTCGCCATCTTCGTAGATGAGTAGTTCTTTTTTCTTGGTTGTCATTCCCAGTTCTCGTCCACGTAAGTACCTGTATAGTTGACAGAAGAAGAGTGTAATTTGTTATTTAGAACATATAAAGTTCAGTAATTCACAGCATATCATATTATCTATTGGACAAAAGAATTTGCAATGCATAATAGAGAATATATCATGAACAACTAATAATGTTATATGTTTTATACAAGAGCTTCAGTTGCTAATTTGAACATGTATATTTATCTATAAAGTACATCAGATAAAGTTATCTAGTTCACAACAGATAATATTATCTAGTTCAAAACAGATAAATAGAGACAACCTCATTTGATATAGAGCAAATCAGACAACAAAATAGTAATGGTATGTGTTTTTCAATAGCAATTATGTATTTTTACATTCTATTTTCATCATCTTCCTATTCTCCTTCTTCATTTTCATCATCATTTTCTTCTTCCTCTTCCTCTTCGTAGATGAGCAGTTCTTTTTCCTTCGTTATCTGGTCCAAAATAGATAATATTATCTATTTCATAACAGAGTTCTGTTACCTAATAGATAATATTATCTGTTATCACATCACCATCGTCATCACCACCACCACTGACATCCATCGTCATCATCACCACCACTACCACCACCACCCCCATAATTGTCACGCACCGGAACCGCACATACGATTCTAGGACACGTGGAACGCCACCAAGGCACGTCCCCATGTCATTAAAGTTCTATAAAACACATTAACAAAGGTTTTGACTCAAGAACTCAACACTTTTTAAACATTTTCAAAGAGATTTTATAAACTCAAATCCAAAAACACCACCTAACAAAATTCTTTTCTGAAAGTAACACTTTTATAGTTCAAAGGGGTCCCAAAGCTACCCTCTTGCTTAATTAGAAGTAAAACAAAACACCCGAAGTGGTCGAACAAAAAATGGATCAGTGGGGTTTTCAACCGGTCGAAATACCCCCTTCGACAGGTCGAATGACCCCCTGGTATAATTCAACCCTACTGCAGAATTTTGCCTTGAGATCACCCAACCACCTCAAATTTTCAACACTTCTAAACACTTTGAAATATCAAGTTAATATGTAAAACATGTAAAGACACTGGTGAACCAATCTCTAGGGCTCCAAGAATTCATAACCACCACTTTAACACTTTAAGCAAGAATAGACCATAATTCAATTCATGTCAAACTCTTTAAGTGTAACTTTAGAGTTTGTCGCACCAACCAACCTTACAAGAAGAAATAGAGTCGTAACATTCCCAATTGAACTAATATGATATAAACCCTATATTACAACCATTACACTTGTTATCTAACCAAATACATAGCCTTTGGTTCCAAGATCACAAAACGCCCAACATAGCATACATAGTCCTAAACCAAATTATACACTTAACTTATCAATAAAAGAAGTCCAAGCTATTAACATTATCAGGCCAAGTACCAACAAGTTATTCCCATATTACAAGTTCTAGATTAACTCTTGTAGCTAACAACATTTACTCTAGCCATTACCAAAACCCGTGCAACCTCACCTTAGCATTTTTTTTTCATTTCCTCTTAGAACCACCTCCTTGATCACCAACAATGGATATTCAATAACCACTACACTATATCAGCTATACGCTGGTGAATGCCAACAATTATAAATGTGAATAATAAACATGCTCAATCTCATCTTTCTATACATCACTAAGGTCTCCGGGAACGCAAATACCGGCCACCCTTTCACGTTAGCTCGCAACTACTCCATTAGTCCGCGCGACTAACCGAGTTCCACACCTCTTTCTTTCAGGCATGCAATCCCATGGCCAATTTTGGCGCCTGGTCTCATCACTTCAATGGCAAGTACAAGTTCCCCTTTGACCAAATATACAACTCAACATGCTCATATAGTCATTACATCGTGCAATTTTACAAATTATATGGGTCTTATTAACCACATGGGTTTGCCCACTAATAACTAACCATGCTAAATTATACAAATAGACATGCTGATCATCACAAAGATCATCTCAAACAGGGAATTATCCAGATTCTATAATTACTGTCACTCACCTCAAAGATTTCGCTCCTAATTCAAGATTATAGCTCCACTAAACCCCAGGTACAAATCCTATATGAAAATTATGGATTATAAGCTGAACTCCTAAATTGGGGCGCAAAAAAACTGTCTCAAAACATAATAAGATTAGTACCCACGCGATAGACGCACCTCCAGAAGTCCAAATATGTAACCTGTTTTAAAATTGCACATCGTTAAGCGCATGAATCGGCATCGCGAACGTCGGCGTCAATTTTTTCGTCGAGAATTCCATACAAATTCTTTCTATAACTCATTTATCACGCCCCAGAGTAGCCAAAAATAGGGAAAATTTAAAATTTCTTTTCTGGACCCGTAGGGAATGACGAGTTACAAAGCCGTCCTGTCCTCTAACACTATAAACAATATGAAAATGACGGTTAGAAAGCTAATTATAACTTAAAATTGAATCTAAACAATTTAAAAAATTACAAATCATAGGTCCCAGTACTAATACAACAGACTATTGTGAATCCATGACGCTGGCGGCTATCTTTGGTCTCCGGTCTAGCTCTACACTTCTAGTGTTCCTTAGCATCTCACTCTCAAGACTGAATTGCTCTCTGACCAACCTGCAAGGAAATCTAGACATTGGATTGTCCAGGCGTAATATGCCGTCAGCTTTGCAACAAAGCTGAGTGGGCATTCATAACTATATCCACTACTAATATACATACACTAACCACTCATCTCACGTTATTACTTTATATCTTAGGATGCGGTTAGTCCATTATTGATTGACGTCGCTCACACAGACATAGCAAAGGTATCAATTAACATATGATGCAGTTACTAAACATATACCATTAACCAAATAACAGGATCAATATAATTCATAACATGTTTGTTTGGTTCTTGTAATCATATCAACATATTCATACTAATCAATTTCTCATTTCCATTTTGTTCGTGCATGTAATGCGTACTCAATGAACCCAAACCCAAACTCTGGGATATGAAATCCCAAAGACAATGCAACTCAATAACGTCGGGTTATAGAACCCACCACGACAACTTACTATGAACTTGCTTTCACAATACAAACCACGCTTTCACTGCGCACTATGATACTCAGTTCATACTTAACATCGTCGCCTTACGGCTTCATAGTAACATAGTCGCCTTACAGCCTCATGGTAACATCGTCGCCTTACGGCCTCATAATCCAAATATAGCACAATGACGGAATTGGCTCGATCGTCTATACCCTCGCTGGTGAATCACCACCCAACGAGTTGCACGTCAAAATACTAACTGCGAAATGGCAAGCATGGCTGCAAAGGTACGCATCATGTGTACTATCACGGCAAGCTCACCGCAGAGGACGGTACATTAGTAATTGACTAGCGCATGATATACAGCACGATGGCAAACTCATTCAACGCGTCTACTGTCTCTGGCAAAGCTCCTCGGACAACCAGTACATTAGAGCACTATCTGCTAAGCAGTACGACGGTAAACCCAGATGCATGTACCATCTCCAGCATTTACACGGACGACTGGCACAATAACAGCTCTAACTATTCTCTTACTATTACAATCACAATATCAATATCTCAATCATATTGTCTCGTTATCACTTGTCTTTATCATCTCAAAGGGGTTTCCAAATCATATCGACTCACGACTCACGATACAAGAATCGCAATTGTATCAACTCCTAATTCCCAAGACTCCCAATTACTTCAACTCACGACCTCACTTGGCCAGAGTCATTGACACTGACTACGTGATTGACATCGTGATGTGATATGTAGCTACATGAATCTTGATAACATAACTTTATTAGGCAAGACATATAATTGAAATCCTTAACATGCTCTTTATTCTCATTTACATATTTAGATATGGTTATCAAGGCAATAATAGCAATGTGCTCATATAATCAACATTGATATATAAAACGTACAAACTAATGTTCCATAATTGATTATTCATCACGACTATCACACATAATTATTTTCTTTTACTTCTTATCAATATATCATAGTAATATCTAACATGCTTGTCACATAGCAATCAATTCCATAATATAATTCACATATACGTCAAAGTACATCAATATTGTACAGTCATAGCACAACAATCATAACAACTTATATATATCACATATAAATACTCTAGTAGTCATTATGTATATTGAGTGTGAGGTTAGAAACACTCACCTGGATGTCTTATCAAGCTTAGGACTCTCCGAACAGCGGATAAGTCACAGTCTTACAACGGATAATAGAATAACAGTGATGAAACGTATGTGTTAATGATAGGGGAATAATGGTAATTTTACCAAATGAGGATATAAACCTCAAGGTAGTGATCTATGTGTCATTCTGAGTCCAACGACATTGACTAGACTCAAATCGGAGTCAGTCACATAAAAGGATGAGTTTTCTATACCAGTGTGGGTCCTACAGGTAAGCTGTATTTTTTACCGTGTCAAAAGGTCATCAAACTTTAAGGGGACGTCTAGGCATTATTCTAAGACTCTGGGAACTGACCGCGTATTTTTCTGAGCTACGGTTTATTTACTACGAATTATTGAAGTACTATTTATATATTTATGGTCTTCGAAGTCCCATAATTATAAAATATAATTTATAAGGATAAAAGGTCCTTAGAAATATTTTTATTAAATACTAGACCTTAAAATAGGCTAGTGATATTTTTCTCATAATATTCGGGACTCGTTTGATATTTACAATGATTAAAGGACATACAAACGGTCGCAGGCCCGGTCCTGAGGGGAAGCAGAGTAAGCGATCGCTTGGGGCCCCCAATTTCTAAGGGCCCCCAATTAAAATTAACCCTATCTTATATATAAGCACATGTATGTAAACCCTTGTATGCATATAATTGTAAAAGGCCCATCAGATTTTTCACCCATAAACATTCCATAAAAACTAAAACTAACGCCCAATCAATACTAAAATCCTCCCTCAAAAAAAAAAAATTCAATAATTACCCAACAAGGCCACATCGGCACATGGACCTGAATGATGACTTCCAAAAGAAAAGACTAAAAGTCTCTTTTTTATATCGTCTCATCTCTCTCTCTCTCTCTCTCTCTCTCTCTCTCTCTCTCTCTCATCTATATATAATATTATATATATATATATATGCATCCAATATTCCAATGGTGAAGACAGGCCAGCAAAAAACTTGATCAAGGTGAGAAACTCGGTCCAAAAGTCTATATTAATATTACAATTATATACATCTACTTGCATTGAAATTTTTGGATTGTTTGAGAGTGTCTTTAATGTTCAGATTTCAATGATCCAAAAAAAAAAAAAAAAAGAATTGTTCAGATTTCATAGGGTTATTTGGTTTGGGGCTTTTTGTTTCTCTGTGCTTGAATTAGAGTTTGGATTTGATTTTTGTTCCTAAAAAGGATTTGGGGATTTTTTGTTGGTTTGACTATAGTGAAAGCCATGAAGCCCTTAGGAGTAATTGGGGAGATAAATTGTGATATTGGACCATTGGTGCTCTTGCCTCTTGCTCAAAGTCAATGCTCTCTAAGGTGATATTGTTCATCATCACACCTTTGATTTTTATTGCCAAAATATGAAATTTGAAGTTGTTGATTGGTTGCTATATTGCTAGATTTGAGTCATTTGACCATTGTGAGTTGTGTTGATATCGTTGGTGGTTGTGTTGTTAATGACCATGCCTCCTCGAAAGTACATGTCCGAATGTGAAAAAAGAAAAAAACAAAACAAAAAATTGAAGAATTTAATCGATCTCAAGTGGGAGCACTTGAAAAGTTTATTACTAGTTGTAAAAATACAAATGATTCAAGTCAAAATGAAAATGAAAGTGATCAGCCTACAAACGTGGAAAATGAGGATTTGGTGAATGAAGAACATAATCAATGTGAGAATGAGAATAATACTGAGAATTTGAACGAGAATGATCAAGATAATGATTTCATCAAAAAATGTGAAGTTGGACCTATACACATCTATGATCTAGGAAATTGGGACAAGGTTAATCTTAATCAAAGTGCTAGAGATTTATTAGTAGAAAGGGGTCCAATAAGAATAAGTGACAATGATGTCACTTTTCCGAAAGATGAGAAAAATAGACATTTCTCTTCTACATGTTATGTTCGATGTTTATTGAATGGGGAGAAGCAAGATAGGAAATGGTTAGTATATTCAATTATTGTGGACATGGCATTTTGCTTTTGTTGCAAGTTGTTCTCGATTCATAAAACTAATTCCAACTTGAATAATGAAGGATTTAAGGATTGGGGAAATCTTGGTAAGAGACTCAAAAGTCATGAAACTAGTAAAGACCATCTTGTTTGCATGAGTAAATGGATTGAATTACAGATGAGATTGAAAAAGAATGAAACAATTGATAAGAGTGTGGAAGAACAAATCAACAAAAAGAAAGAACATTGGCAACAAGTATTGGTGAGGATACTTGCTGTTGTAAAAACTCTTGCTAAAAACAATTTAGCATTTCGTGGAGATAATGAGAAGATTCATGAGGATAACAATGGAAACTTTTTAAGTCTAATTGAAATGATTGCTGAGTTTGATCCAATTATGCAAGAGCACCTTCGACGTATTAAGGATGAATCAATTCATTACCATTATCTTAGTGGAAAAATCCAAAATGAATTGATTCTAATGTTAGCGGATGAGATCAAAGGTGCAGTTGTTAAAAGAGTCAAAGAAGCAAAATATTTTTCTATTATACTAGATTGTACTCCGGATATAAGCCGTGAAGAACAAATGACTCTTGTACTACGATGTGTGGATGTTTCAACAAGTCCAATAAAGGTGAAAGAATTTTTTGTACAATTTTTAAAGGTGGATGATACATCGGGGCTTGGACTTTTTAATGTACTTAAAGATGTCTTGATTACTCTTGAGCTTGATATTGATGACATAAGAGGGCCAGGATATGATAATGGGTCTAACATGAAAGGGAAACACAAAGGTGTACAAAAAAGACTACTTGAGGTGAATCCTAGAGCATTCTACAGACTATGTGGTTGTCATAGTCTTAACCTTACACTTTGTGATATGGCCAACTCTTGCACTAAAGCTGAATCTTTTTTTGGAGTGGTACAATGTATATATACAATGTTTGCATCTTCTACAAAGCGGTGGGATGTTTTGAAATATCATGTGAAAGACCTCACACTTAAGCCTTTGTCACAAACACGTTGGGAAAGTCGTGTTGAATGTCTTAGAGCAATAAGATACCAAGCTCCACAAATAAGAGATGCTTTGATTGACTTGGCAAATAGTAGGGAGGATGCCAAGACAAAAAGTGAAGCTAAATGTTTAGCAACATATGAGATTGAGAATTTTGAGTTCTTATTTGGCATGGTTATTTGGCATAATATTTTGTTTGTTATTAATGCTGTAAGTAAAACCCTTCAAGCTGAAAATATGGATATTGATGTTGCAACAAATCAATTGAAAGGACTTATTTCCTTTTTTGTAAGATATAGAGAAACTGGATTTGTGGAGGCCATGGTTGAAGCTAAGGAAATTGCAAATACAATGGGAATTGAACCTATATTTCGTGAGAAACGTATCATTCATAGAAAAAGACAATTTGATGAGGGTATAGTTGAAGATATGGCACAGTCGGCTGAAGAATCCTTTAGAGTTACCTACTTTATTTATATAGTGGATCAAGCCCTTTCATCACTCAATAACAGGTTTGAACAATTTCAAGTGTATGGAGAGAATTTTGGGTTTTTGTTCGACTTAAAGAAGTTGCAATCTATTAACGATGAGAGTTTGAACACTTATTGTGCCAATCTTGAAGACTTTTTGAAACATGATAGTTATGATATTGATGGAAGAGATTTATCTTCAGAACTAAAAGTCTTGAGAACAATTTTACCAAAAGAAACAAATAAGCCAATTGAAGTGTTGAATCATATGCAAGCGATGGATGGTTGTTTTCCAAATGCATGGATTGCTTATAGAATTTTGTTGATTATTTCAGTTACAGTTGCCTCTGCAGAGAGAAGCTTTTCAAAGTTGAAGTTGATCAAGTCTTATCTTCGATCAACTATGTCACAAGAAAGGTTGAACGGGTTAGCTATGTTATCCATTGAAAAGGATATGGTGAAGGAAATTAATTATACAAGTGTAATTAGTGGTTTTGCCGTTAAAAATGCACGAAGAGCTATATTTAAGTAATACTTCTACTAATGTAAGTCAGATTTTGCTTGTTAATATAAGTAACTTTTTTTTTGGTACAATTAAGTTTTATTTTAGTCATGTCATTTTTTTTCAATGAAAACTCAAAAAGGGCCCACATTTTCAAAGTTCGCTTAGGGCCCCTCAAAAGTCAGGAACGGCCCTGAAACGGGTCCTTATTAACTAAATAAAATACTAAAGTTTGATTTTTATAATAAATAATTTATAAAACCAAGGCATTAGGCCTTAGGATACGCAATATAATTTTCTACATATTTAAAATGGCCATTAGGCATTTAATACATAATTAGTATCCTTTAAAACTAATTTTGATTATTTATTTAAACTAAATAAATAATAAGTATATCATATAAATAATATAATAAAATTTCAGAATATAATATTTTAAAATTATTAAAAACTAATTAATAGTACTATAAAACTATTTTTAAACATTTAAAAATCACTAGTATTATTTATTTTAATTAAACTATCATTTATTATTTATTTTAAACTAAATAAATAATAATTACAATACATAAATAGATATTATAAAATGTCAGAATATATGAAAATATTAATTAATAATATTTCATAATGATAACATTAACTAATTAACCCATATTGACATAAATAAAACTATATTAATAATAAGACCAATTAATATCTAAGCTTAAGGCTAAGTTTGGCAACCAAAACCACTAACACACCTAAGCTGCCCAAAAGTTGTTTTTCCCAAACAAGGCCCAGGCCCAAGAGTCATCTTTTTCAAAATAAAAGTTGACTGCGTGTGCATATACAAGGATTCTCTAAAGAGGGCCACCTCTCTTTATTAAAGAGAGGGCCTTTGTTTTGGCCGTTAGATTGTATTTAAAAACTGTGAAATGAAAAAACTGTCATTAATGAAAACACGATCCGACGGCTAAAACAAAGGCCCTCTCTTTAATAAAAAGTGGGCGCCCTCTTTAGAGCCTGACTATGTGCATATATATATATATATATATGTATATGTATAAATTCGTATATATATATGTATATTTGTACACAAAACTTCAAACATCCATAACTGATTCATTTTTTAACGAAATTACGCAAGTTTTAAGTCGAAATCGAGTGCCTCGACGAGCCCGATCCAACGATATAGGTCTTGAATCCTGAATCGTAACGGTCTGTCCGTACGGAGGCAAAAATAGTCACGACCAAAAAAAGAATAATCGGATTGTAGGTCGACCAAACGCGGTCTAAGCTTCGAGTCGTTCATCGAGGGTCTTAAGGGTGTCGTTAGGGTCATTTAGGCATTACTTTTACAGGTTTTGGTGACGGTCTAAAAACCCGAGCTCGTACGAGCTATAATGGCCGCCGGCCATGGTGGGGGTTCTCGGGTCTGTTCGGGGGTACGTATGGGTGTCTGTGTGAACCATGTAGATGCAGAAGAATATAGGGGGTGTGCGGCTTTACCTTTCGGGTTCGGGTCTTGATCGGTCTTGGTTTCTCTCTCTAGGTTTCGGTCTCTCTCTCCTCTCCTCCTTCTTCCTCCTTCTTCTTCCTCCTCCTCTCTCCGGTGGTCTGATGTGGTGTGTGCTGGGATGAGTGGCAGTGAGGGAGGGTGAGAGTTGTGGGTTGGAAGTAAAAGGTTTGCTTTGGGTTTTTATTTTTTATTTTTTCTTTCCTCTCTCTCCAACCTCTCTCTCTAACCTCTCGGCACTCTCTCTCTCTCTAACTCTTTAACTCTCAGTCTTAACTCTATCAGGTTCTCTCCCAACTCTCTCTATATTATAATAGACACACACACACACACAATATGATATAACATATTGTAACACCCTGTATTTTCTTTTCCATTAATAAATGAATATTTTCATTTTATTTCTATTTATAATATTTTGTTTGGGGTCAAACTGTAATTTCCAAAATACTTTCTACGGTTTCAAAATCAATATCTATATTTTTGTACAACCCAAAATTTATTCCTACACTAATATAATTTCTGTATTTTTTTTATTTCAACCATAAAATACCAGTTTTATGTTTTAAATCTGCATCTTATACCGCGTCTTGGGTGAGGGAGCACGTGAGCTCAACCTCACCGGGCGATATCCGCCTATTGCTTGGAGCCCAAATAATTTTTCTCTATATATATGTATCTCTCACTCACAGTCTCTCATTTCTCTCCCTCACAAATTCTCTCAACCTCTCTTGTTCTCTCTAAGATCACACACACATAACACACATACAGTATATACATATACACACACACATATACAGATTATATATTATATACACATACATAGATATATATTCAAAATCAAGAACGGAGGAGTAGAATTGGACGACGGAAACTTCGGCGGAAAACTCTCGGTCTCAATTCTCTGTGAAATTAGACTCTGTGAGTAATTTAAACTAACTCACAATGTTAGTTTATAATTCAGTGTATAGGTGTGTATATATGTGTATATATATGTGATACACCATGGAAGCTAAAAAATGGAGTTTTGTAAAAGTTAACCAAAATCAATTCTGTAAATTGGGAATGAAAGATCTTAGTCCCAATAAGCTGTGGTTCGAATCCTACGCAGTAATTCATACATATCACGACGAACGGTTGATTTAAAGTTTTGACACCCTCACTTTAATCGCGAATATCCAGAGATACAATCCGTATTAGTTAAAATTGATAGCGTATTTGTAATCTACACGGAAAACCGAAGAGATTCATATATTACATGTCTCGGTTGAAACAGAATCTGAAAATGGGTAAAATTCAGTTTAAAAACCAGAAACAGGGGAAAAAACGAAGAAGATGACATTCCGCAACCACTCGCGCGCGCGACACGCTCGCGCGAACCATTTCCCCCCTTCGTTCGCGCGACCCGCGCGCGCGACCCGTCCCCCCCCCTTCGCTCGCGCGACACCCCCTCTACCTTGCTCGCGCGAGGTGGCAGTTCTGGCAGTTTGTATAATTTTTGGTAAGGGACTGTTTGGGAAATGTTTTGGGAGATTTCAAGGAACTATTTGGCAAATATACTATTTTAAAGGCTCACTGTTAGAAATTGGACTTGTAAGAATGTTTAAGACCGATATTTATGTGGAAAAGAATATTCAGCTTGAGATTAATAATTGTTGCTACAAACTGTGAACATTGACATACACATTAGGGTCGAGGTTGTGTCAACATGCATGTGTGGAATAAAGCGTGAAAAGAGTAAAGGGTGGCGGTCTGGTATGCGACCTCAATATCGATCGGATAGTATTCCTGGTATTGGAGGCGACAGTGTGGTATACGACTTAGATATCGATCGGATAGTATTCCTGGTATCTAAGGCGCGCGTTTCGGATATTGATCGGATAGTATTCCTGATATCCAAAGCGACGGTGATAGTGTTGTGTACGACTTAGATATCGATCGGATAGTATTCCTGGTATCTAAGGCGCGCATTTCGGATATTGATCGGATAGTATTCCTGATATCCGGAGCGATGGTCGGTTGTGATCGGCCTAGATATCGATCGGATAGTATTCCTAGTATCTGAGGCAGTAGTGTGGTGTGTGACTTCAATACCGATCGGATAGTATTCCTGGTATTGGAGGCGATAGTGTTGCGTGTGAATTGGATGACTGAGTAGTTATTACTCCTGGTATCTGAGATGATGTGTTGGTTGAATTGGTTTGTTTTAAAGAAAAGAATTGGCAAGATAAGATATTACACAATTCATGTACAATTACGTATTTATTTCTTACTATATTCCCCCGTGATTTTTGTTGAAATTGGAACCTTGAATATATTACTGTTAATGTTAATTTGTACCTTTGTTCTATACGCTTATATACATATATATATATATATATATATTGCGAGCACATGTTTATTTTACTCACCAGCTTTCATAAGCTGACGGCGTCGATGCGTCCTGGACTCTATGTCCAGATTTTCCAGGTCAGGAGCAGCCAGAGTTCGTTGACTATGCTAGTTATATGACCGGAGGCGTTCCAGAAGAGCTGTTTTATATTCCTTATGTCTTTCCTTTCAGAGTTGTAATAAACCTTGTTAGAATTTGAATAAGGGCGTTTTGTGCCTAAAACCTCGACCTATGTAATAGTTAGTAAGTTTTAAATTCTGTAGTTTATGTTTATTAGTATCCTTTCCTTTAGAATGTTGCTTTAAGTTATTTGTTTGTAGGGACAATTGGTCATACTCACTTGTCACGACCTACGAGTTCATAAAGGAAATTAAATGCTTTCCTGAATTATGCTACGTCGGGGCATGATACATATTATATAATAAACACAATACACACATGATATATATATGATACATACACATATGCACATTACATACATACAAATAATATACAAAATGAGTGTGAGTGTGTGCATGGGGTGGTGGTTACGGGTCACAGGGGGGTGGGCAGTGAAGGAGGTTGAGGTGATGGGCTGGTGAGGTGAGGGTGAGTGATGGATTTGAGGGGGAGGGTGGAGATCCGGTGGGTATTAGGGGTATTGTTTGGGTAATGTTCATGTCCAAAGGGTATATGTATGTTAGGTAGTACATTTGCTATTTTAAGTAAGATTCCATACTACCAAAAATGTGTAGTTTAGTCGTCGCCTAGGACTACGTGCTGTCACGCCCCGACGTAGCATAATACAGGAAAGCATTTAATTTCCTTTATGAACTCGTAGGTCGTGACAAGTGAGTATGACCAATTGTCCCTGCAACAATTAACTTAAACAGCATTTCTAAAGAAAGGTTACTAATAAAACATAAGTTCCAATAATTAAAACTTACTAAACTATTACATAAGTTCAGGTCTTAGGCACAAACGCCCTAAAACAAAAGTCTGAAGCTAGTTTATTACAACCCGAAAATAAAAGACATGAGAAATATAAAGCGGCCTCCTGGAAAGTCTCCTGCTTCTAACTAGCATAGTCGAAATACCCTGGCTGCTCCTGACCCTGAAAATTTGGACATAAAAAAGCCTGTCACGCCCCGACGTAGCACAAAACAGGAAAGCATTTAATTTCCTTTATGGACTCGTAGGTCGTGACAAGTGAGTATGACCAATTGTCCCTGCAACAATTAACTTAAACAGCATTTCTAAAGAAAGGTTACTAATAAAACATAAGCTCCAATAATTAAAACTTACTAAACTATTACATAAGTTCAGGTCTTAGGCACAAACGCCCTAAAACAAAAGTCTGAAGCTAGTTTATTACAACCCGAAAATAAAAGACATGAGAAATATAAAGCGGCCTCCTGAAAAGTCTCCTGCTTCTAACTAGCATAGTCGAAATACCCTGGCTGCTCCTGACCCTGAAAATCTGGACATACAGTCCAGGACGCATCAACGCCGTCAGCTTATGCAAGCTGGTGAGCAAAATAAGCAAGTGCTCGCAATGTATATATAAGCAAATAAATAGCAGTGCAATTAAACTTTAAAAGCAATAGATTCAAGGTTCCAATTCCAACATAAGTAACGGGTGAATATAGTAAGCAATAAATATGCAACCGTGCATGAACAATGTAACATCTCATCTTTCTGACTCTTTTCTCTCAACCAAAAACCGACTTAACCAAACCATTACCTCAGATACCAGGAATAATATCCGATCGATATCCAAAACAGCACACCATACCACCGCTTCAGATACCAGGAATAATATCCGATCGATATCTAAGCCGCACTCAATACCATCATTTCGGATACCAGGAATAATATTCGATCGATATCCGAAACAAGCGCCCTAGATACCAGGAATAATATCCGATCGATATCTAAGCCGTAACTCAATACCATCATTTCGGATACCAGGAATAATATTCGATCGATATCCGAAACAAGCGCCCTAGATACCAGGAATAATATCCGATCGATATCTAAGCCGTAACTCAATACCATCATTTCGGATACCAGGAATAATATCCGATCGATATCCGAAACAAGCGCCCTAGATACCAGGATTAATATCCGATCAATATCTAAGTCGTACACAACACTGTCGCCTCCAATACCAGGAATAATATCCGATCAATATTGAGGTCGCACACCAGACCGCCACTCTGTACTCTTTTCACGATTTCTCACACACATGCATGTTGACACAACCTCGACCCTAATATGTATGTCAATGTTCACAGTTTGCAGTAACAGTTATTTATATCAAAGCTGAATGTTCGTTCAACATAAATCTCAGTCTGAAACGTTCTTACAAGTCCAATTTCTAACAGGGAGCCTTTAAAACAGTATATTTGTCAAACAGTTCTTTAAAAACTTTTAAAACCTTTTCCAAACAGTCCCTTATATAAAAATACAGAAACTGCTCAAACTGCCTGGTCGCGCGAGCGAAGGGGAGAACAAATCGCGCGAGCGAGTCGCGCGCGCGAAGGGGCAGAACAGGTCGCGCGAGCGGGTCGCGCGCGCGAAGGGGGTGATTGGTTCGCGCGAGCGATCCTCGCGCGAGCGGGTCGCGCGCGCGAGCTCTTGCAGAATGTCATCTTCTTCGTTTTCCCCTATTTTCTGGTTTTAAACTGAATTTTACCCATTTTCAGATTCTGTCTCAAACATGTCGTGCAATATATGGATCTCTTCGGTTTTCCGCGTAGATTACGAATATGCAATCAATTTAAACAATTACGGATTATATCTCTAGATATTCGCGATTAAAGTAAGGGTGTCAAAACTTCAAATCAATGGTACGTCGCGATACGGATGAATTACAACGTAGGATTTGAACCGTAGCCTATTGGGACAAAGATCTTCCATAAGCAATTCACGAAATTGAATTTGGTTGAGTTTTATAAAACTCCAATTTTAAGCTTCCATGGTGTATCACATATATATATACACATATACACTCACATAAACACTGAATTATACATATATATATATATATATATACGTTGAGAGTGAGTTTATAATACTCACTGAGTCTAATTACACAGAGAATTTTGAGACCGATAATTCCGCCGAATAATCCGTCGTCCAATCTCTACTTCTCCGTTCTTGATTTTGGTAGCCCAATATATGAATATAGATGTGTGTCTATGTATGTGACTGGTTATATATATATAATCTGAAAGTGTGTGTGTGTGATCTCGAGAGAGATCAAAGAGAAATTGAGAGGGATAGAGAGTGAATTGAGAGACTGTGAGAGTTATGGAGAGAAAATTGAGAGTCTGAGAGTGATATAGATATATTTATAGGGAGAGTCCAAATTGGGCTCCAAGCAACTAATGGATATTACACGGTGTGGTTGAGTTCACGTGCTCCCACACCAAAACGCGGTATAGACGCAGATTGAAACATAAAACTGGTATTTAACGGTTGGAAATAAAATACAGAAAATTTTATTAGTGTAGGAATTAAATTCCCGGTTATACAAAAATATAGATATTGATTTTAAAACCATAGAAAGTATTTTCTATACTTATGGAAATTACAGTTTGACCCCAGATATTGTTATAAACAGAAATTAAATCAAATATTCATGGAAATGAAATGCGGTATTTATTTATAAATGAAAATAAAATACAGGGTGTTACACGTGCCATGCAGTCTAATCTAACATAGATTTTACGGGTTCATGCGTAATTATCAGTCCGGGTCTAAATAAACAGTCAGAATCTAAGAACTACAGTCTGGGTTTAAGAATTACAATACGGTCCGATTCTAACACGACAGTCCGGGTTTATGAATTGCAATCCGGGTCTAATATGACTGGGTCTAAAATAAAAACGTCAACATAGTTTAAACTAAATTATAGCTAGCTAAGGGAAAATATCGGGTCCGAATAATATATATACCCTACGCTTATAATTTTTAAGTGACAAATAAAATTATAATATAATATATTTTAGTACCATACGGGGGTCTAATTAAACCAAAATGTCAGTACTATAATAATTAGCACTATAGTCTCAGGCCTTATTGGGTATGCATATTATAGTATAAATTAAACCATAACGAATATAAAATAACTTATAGTTATAAGATTAAGGGACATCAAACTATATGATATAATTCATAATTAAAACAATAAGCGACAATTAAATATTACAACATGAAATTAATATACTGGCCAGATTTATAAATTCTGAAATTAAGCGACACTGAAAATATATAATAATCCATAATTATAAAATTAATGTGATAGTGAACTATAATATAGTATGTATTTTATAATATTAATAAGACAGTGAATATATAATATATCTTATAATTAAGCGACACGAGTATTAAAACACGTAATTAATATATAGGGTCACACTTAGAAATTTAGAAAATTACGTTCACAAGCCAGTACGGATTTTACAGGTACTACATCATTTCATTATTTTGATGAAGGTGATGACAAGGCATGATGAGTCATCACCACTTGTCGCATGGCATGCGAGCCACGTTTTACCATTTTTATGTTTTCTTCCCCAGGTTTCCTCAATTTTATATTTATACCCCTATTAGTTAATGAAACTTATTAAAACTATCTCAAACTTAAATGAGTGTTTGTCTATGTCAGGCATGGGTCCCATAAGTGGTCCCACATAATTTTATGAAGTTTCTAATTAACCTACTAATTATGCAACGTGTCCAATTTGTCCTCACAAAAGTATCCCCAGCGGACCATAGGAGTGGTCTCTAACAAGTAACATGTTAAAATAGCAACATATAACATATTCACATATGCCTTAATAAACAGTTAAGCACATAAGAATTATTTTCCATGTCTGTCCCGTCACACGGGAACCAATCATCACTGTCCCAAACTGGGTCTGCCACTTGGCCTAACGCTGGGTTCCAAACTGGACACCCCTAATCACCTTAGTGAGTTAAAACTCACTTAACACAAGTAATCACATCATTAATAAAATATTAATATGCATGCTAAAAGCAATTAAATTCTGCCCGCGGGTGTGGGTGTTACATCTCTCCCCTCCTTAAAAAGGAGTTTGTCCTCAAACTCGTTATACCTCAAGTTTCAAACAGGTATGGATATTGATCTTGCATTTCCTTCTCCGTTTCCCATGTGACTTCCTCAACCGAATGGTTCTACCACAATACCATAACCAACGGAATGGTTTTTTTCCTCAATACTTGCTCCTTTCGGTCAAGAATTCTGACTGGATATTCAACATATGTTAGGTCTTCCCTGATCTCTAACGGTTCTGGGTCAATCACTTGACTCGGATCTGATACACATTTTCATAGCATTGACACGTGAAACACATTGTGTACATTAGCTAACTCTTCCGGTAGATCTAATTGATAAGCCACCGGTCCAACCTTCCCAATTACCTCGAACGGTCCAACATATCTCGGATTCAACTTTCCTCGTTTTCCAATTTGTACAACTTCCTTTGTAAGTGATACCTTCAAGAATACGTAGTCGCCTACTTCGAATTCCATCAATCTTCTCTTTAAAATTCGCATAACTCTTGTAACGACTTTGGGCCGTTTGTAGCCGTTGTTGTATCACTTTGATCTTTTCTGTATTTTGTTGAACGATTTCTGGTCCTATCAATTTTCTTTCTCCCACTTCAATCCAACAAATTGGTGAACGACATCTTTGCCCGTATAAAGCCTTAAAAGGCGCCATCCCAATACTAGCTTGGAAACTGTTATTATAAGCAAACTCTGCTAGAGGTAAATGTTTTTCTCAATCACCTTTAAAGTCTAGTATACATAGTCGCATCATATCCTCCAATATATGAATCACACGCTCTGACTGGCCATCGGTTTGAGGATGAAATGCCGTACTAAAACTTAGCTTAGTACCCATAGCGCGTTGTAATCCCTGCCAAAATCGTGATGTGAACTTACTATCTCTATCCGAAACAATTAATACTGGAGCTCCGTATAATCATACTATCTCTTGAACATATAACTCTGCTAGTTTCATCGGATCATTAGTTTTGATTGGCAAGAAGTGCACTGACTCGGTCAACCGATCAACGATCACCTAGCCGGTGTCATTTGACTTTCTTGATCTCGGCAAACCTGTCATAAAGTCCATCGTAATATTCTCCCATTTCTATTCCAATATAGGTAATGGTATTAACTCTCCTACTGGTCTTTGATGTTCTATCTTGACCTGTTGACACACCACGCATTTAGTCACATGCTCCGCTACTTTTCGTTTCATTTCAGACCACTAATAGATTTCCCATAAGTCGCGGTACATTTTTGTACTTCCCAGATGAATCGAATACTTGGTGTTATGTGCCTCCTCCAAAATTGTTTCCTTGATTCGATCTACATTGGGTACACAAACCCGATTTCTGAACTTCAGTATATTATTCTCAAAAATGAAAGTAACAGTTTTATAGTTCAAAGGGGTCTCAAAGCTACCCTATTGCTTAATTAGAAGTAAAACAAAACACCTGAAGTGGTCGAACCAAAAGTGGATCAGTGGGGTTTTCGACCGGTCGAAATACCCCCTTCGACCGATCGAATGACCCCCTGGCAGAATTCCACCCTGCTGCAAAATTTTGCCTTGAGATCACCCAACCACCTCAAATTTTTAACACTTCTAAACACTTTGAAATATCAAGTTAATATCCAAAACATGTAAAGACACTAGTGAACCAATCTCTAGGGCTCCAAGAGTTCATAACCACCACTTTAACACATTAAGCAATAATAAACCATAATTCAATTCATGTCAAACTCTTTAAGTGTAACTGTAGAGTTTGTCGCACCAACCAACCAAACAAGAAGAAATAGAGTCGTAACATTCCCAACTGAACTAATATGATATAAACTCTACATTACAACCATTACACTTGTTATCTAACCAAATACATAGCCTTTGGTTCCAAGATCACAAAACTCCCAACATAGCATACATAGTCCTAAACCAAATTACACACTTAACTTATCAATAAAAGGAGTCCAAGCTATTAACATTATCAGCCCAAGTACCAACAAATTATTCCCATATTACAAGTTCTAGATTAACTCTTGCAATTAACAACATTTACTCTAGCCATTACCAAAACCCGAGCAACCTCGCCTTAGCCTTTTTTTTCTTTTCTTTTTTCATTTCCTCTTAGAACCACCTCCTTGATCACCTACAATGGTTATTCAATAACCACTACACTATATCAGCTATAAGCTAGTGAATGCCAACAATTATAAACGTGAATAATAAACTGTTAGGAAACTGCGTTTCCAGAATCCATTGACAGCGCATATAAGCTGGTACTGCAAAACATTACGTGAAAACTACAATAGCCCTACAAGGGCGGAACTATGGCTACCTTCAACTGCTAAAACGGATTGCTGTAGTAGACGAATCGAGAACACTGTCTCGATAACAGCTCACGATGTTCTACCGTATTCCTTTGCTGCCAGAATATCAAACTGAGTGGGGCTCCTTCGAAATCCTTTATGTTTCTGCTCTCTCTTTTTACGCTCTCTTTTCTATTCCGAGTTATAATACTCTTGATGGAAAAACGCAAACTGATGAGAGAGCCAAAGCAGCATACATATAGGCTACGATAGGGACCATAAGAAGTCAATAAGGAATACGCTTCCTTATGAATTAGGAAACCCTAATTCGAACTGAATCATATTCCTATTTCCATAAATTATAATTCATACCACTAAATAATTATAATTGCATTCCTAACCTTATCTCAAAAATATATTTCGAGCTCTATGTTATTAAATGCTTATTATCTCCCCATGTTTAGATTACAGATATCCATTAATTAAATTTAATTACTGACAATCATATTTAATTAATCTCTTAAAATTCCTTGAGATCCTCTGCTTAACTTATCTGATACGTCGGATACAAAATCCACCTGCAGGGTTTGACATAATCAAAACTTATAAGCTTTCTCAAGGGGATATCATCAATCCCAAAATTGAGACATGGATTCCATCATTAATTAATATCCACCACACAATTAATATTGTCACCCAATCCAATGAGATATTGACCCATTTAAGGATCTCACCCTTTTAGGGATCAAAGTGTAAATATCAAATGTACGTGTCTATAAATTAACTTAGGATTTAGAGTATAAGCACTCATAATAATCATGAGGTATTAATTATCTTATAAGTCAATATAAAGATAATTACCCCAAATCAGTCCCGTTTAATACACAAAGTGTACCAACATGGTGAGTTGAAACTATACTGTTTCTCACAGTCAAGACAAACCTACTACAACACCATACTACAGTCCTACCGATGGTGTCCAATCCATCTAAGACTGTAAACCAAAATCTTACATTCTACAAGATCCGATGGCCTGATCTTCCGTGTGTAAGCTGAACTCTATACACCAAACCACCTACTATGTAGAATGAAAGATAAACATGCATAATATTAAATAAATAATATAATACAAATATTGCCCACACATAAAAATGAATTAACTGATTTTATTAAATGAATAATAAATCAACTACATAAAGCATGACTTTTAGTATATATCCCTAACATAAACATGCTCAATCTCATATTTCTACACATCACTACGGTCTCCGAGAACGCAAGTACCGGCCACCCTTTCACGTTAGTCCGCGACTACTCCATTAGTCCGCGCGACTAACCAAGATCCACACCTCTTTCTTTCAAGCATGCAATCCCATGGCCAATTTTGGCACCTGATCTCATCACTTCAATGGCAAGTACAAATTCCCCTTTGACCCAAATATACAACTCAACATGCTCATATAGTCATTACACCGTGCAATTTCACAAATTATATGGGTCTTATTAACCACATGGGTTTGCCCACTAATAAATAACCATGCTAAATTATACAAATAGGCATGCTAATCATCACAAAGATCATCTCAAACAGGAAATTATCCAGATTCTATAATTACTGTCACTCACCTGAAAGATTCCGCTCCTAATTCAAGATTATAGCTCCACTAAACCCCAGGTACAAATCCTATATGAAAATTATGGATTATAAGCTGAACTCCCAAATTGGGGCGCAGAAAAACTGTCTCAAAACGCAATAAGATTAGTACCCACGTATTAGACTAACCTCCAGGAGTCCAAATATATAGCTTGTTTTGAAATTGCACGTCGTTAAGCGCGTCAATCGGAGTCGCAAACGTCGGCGTCGATTCCGTCACCGAGAATTCCATACGAATTCTTTCTGTAACTCATTTCATTGTTTTGATGAAGGTGATGACAAGGCATGATGAGTCATTGCCACATGTCGCGTGGCATGCGAGACACGTTTTACCATTTTTATGTTTGCCTCCCCAGGTTTCCTCAGTTTTACATTTATACCTCTATTAGTTAATGAAACTTATTAAAACTATCCCAAATTTAAATGAGTGTTTGTCTATGTCACGCGTGGGTCCTAAGGTGGTCCTACATAATTTTATAAAGTTGCTAATTAACCTACTAATTATGCAACATATGTGTCCAATTCGTTCTCATAAAGGTATCCCTAGCGAACCATAAGAGTGGTCTCTAACAGATTATATTAAAATAACAACATATAACATATTCACATATGCCTTAATAAATAGTCAAACACATAAGAATTATTTTTCATGTCTGTCCCGTCACACGGGGACCTATCATCACTGTCCCAAACTGGGACTGCCACTTGGCCTACCACTGGGTTCCAAACTGGACACCTCTAATCACCTTAGTGAGTTAAAACCCACTTAACACAAGTAATCACATCATTAATAAAATATCATGCTAAAAGCAATTAAATTCTGTCCGTGGGAGCAGGTGTTACAATAACAGTACAGTTCACAACCACCGCCATCACAGCACCAGCACATCCACTACCAATAGCACCACAATATTATATGTTTTTTAAAACAGATAATATTATCTGTTTTGACAATATTATATGTTTTCAAAAACAGATAATTTTGCAGCACCACCACCACCATAAGAGCACCTCCACCACCGCACACCTCCCCCCCAACATAACAGCACAGTTCACAACCACTGCCATCCTAACACCACCACGACCACCACCACCAACACCACAATATAATCTGTTTTGAAAACAGACAATATTATCTGTTTTCTAAAACAGATAATTTTGCAGCACTACCACCACCATTGGAGCACCACCACTACCACCACCGCACCACCACCACCACCATCACCACCACCACCGCCACCGCACCATGCCACCATCACCGTTGCTGTCATCGTTGTCGTTGCCGTCACCGTCAACGTCACCGTCGCCGTCAACATCACCATCGTCATCACCACCACCATCACAGCACCACCACTACCACCATCAAAGCACCACCACTACCACCATCGCACCACCACCACCACCAACAATCGGAGCACCTCCAGCACCACATCACCCCCATCACTATCGCAACAACACCACTCGTCATCGTCACCACCATCACCATCAGCACCACCATCACCATCGTTGTCGTCACTTCTGCTGTGTAGGAGGAGATGACATTTTCAGTTTCTTAAAAAATTAGGTCATTTTGGTCTTTTTGGTTGGAGAAGGGGTTATTAAATTAAATACTTGGGTCTTAAACTTTATGTAGCATTGTATTGGTTTTAAGGTGCTATGGCTGAATGGCCCTTCAAATTATTATTAATTTGAAAAACCAAACATATGAAATCACATAAATATTAGGGGCATCTAAAACATAAACATCGGAACTTAAAAGAATAAGAATATAAAATCAGAAATGATACACACACACACCAAAACACCCACTGAATTACCCTCAGGCCCCTCTAAGCAAAATTTTAAAATTTTCTGTGGGACCCATACCCAAATACACCTAAATCCCTAAATCCCTTTTTCCCTCCATCTCCCCCACCCCCAAATCAGTCCCAGCCCACCCCCCGCAAACCCCTGCTGCCCTCCCCTCATGGCCCGCCGTCAACGCCTTGCCGAACCGTTGCCGGAGCGCCGTCCACACCAGGGTCGCCGCCGATAAAAGCTTCTTGGTAAGTCTTCTCTCTCTCTCTCTCTCTCTCTCTCTCTCTCTCTCTCTGCCCTCCATTTCCCCCGCAAACCCCAGGCCCCTAACAGTTCAATGAATTGATATGTGGCTCTCAATAGATAGACTTTTTTTTGTAGTACTATGTGATGATTGTGAAAGAAAATCTGTGGTTGTGAAGATCAAAAATTAATCCATGAATTCACAGTAAAGGTTATATTTTTTAAACATACACATTTCTCTATATAGATATATGTATGTATATGTATATCACATTTGGGGATCATTTTATTGGGATTCTCAATTATTCTTGGTTTTTTTTTTTTTGCAGGATAGCGGGGTGACGGTCCGGTGTGGACGGCACTCCGGCGACGGCCCGGCAAGGTGTCGACGGCGGGCCGTGAGGGGAGGGCAGCGGGGGTTTGCGAGGGGTGGGCTAGGACTGATTTGGGGGTGGTGAAATGGAGGGAAAAAGGGATGTAGGGATTTAGGTGTATTTGGGTGTGGGTTCCACAGAAAATTTTAATATTTTACTTAGAGGGGCCTGAGGGTAATTCAGTGGGTGTTTTGGCGTGTGTGTATCATTTCTGATATAAAATTGCAAACGTATCTTGGAGCGTATCAAAAATAATTTACATATAATAATGTCATGATTGCCTCTAGAAACAAAAGACAATAGTTAAATTTTGTTTTGAGGGTTGACTCAAATATTAGTAATTTGTAATACACTGATTATAAACAACTAGAACAGTTATCACCCAACTTCGTGTACTATCAAAGACTAGAAAATTAAAGTAAAAAGTTTGATGCGCTCTCTAAAGATATTCTATTTAATTTATTGCTTTTGTTTATTTATTCTCACCAAAATAAAATTTATTTTGGATAATTTTTGGTACACAATTTTCATACAACTTTCACACAACTTCCTAAAATATGTGTTAATCTCTCTCTTGTGATGTCACTGGGGGTACAGTGACACAGGAGAGAGATATACACATCTTTTAAGGAGGTTGTGTAAAAATTGTATGAAAGTTATATCCCAGGAATTACTCTTTTATTTTTAGTGTTAACTAACCCACAGATAAGAGTGAATTATAAACTAGACAAAAATGTTACACTTATACCAAATTCTACATCTAATACATCCTAATCTTTAATTCATGTGAATCTCGTATAAAATCCATATAAGACCCACTAAAATAAAAAAGTATGATTATTGAGTAAAATTTGGTATAGAATTTAATGTGTGTGCTAGCTAGAAGCACCTGCTTCAAGCTAGGACTAGATCTTCAGTTGAATTCATATGCCCCACTTTATCAAGTTTCGTTTAAATAATGATAAAGAATACTAATAATAATAATAATAATAATAATAAGAAGAAGAAAAGATGCGGTAAAACTATGCATTATGTGTTGCGTTCAATTAATAGATGTATCTGTAGATATGATAATAAAAAATAAATAAATTAAAAAGATGTATTCTGTAGATATACATTTAGGAAACAATAATGTTAGGGACACACCACAAAGCACACCCCAAAGCACATCATGTTTTAAATGTATTTACCTTGGGCTGTGGAACTTTTTTACACGGGGCTCACATTTTTTTGGAAACCGCTAGGAAAGCCCAAGGTACATGCACACAAACTTGAAGAGTGGATGCTTCAACAAGTTTTTCATTCAAACATTTAAAAGAATAGTAATGAATGCTATGCTTTTCAAAATATTTTGAATCCATGTAGTTGTGGGATCACATTCAGTAATAATGAGATCATTTCAACATCTTTCAATCAAAATTTAGTGGGTTCATTGTCACATGTATTTAGAAAGTATTTGAGATTTAAAATTTGGGACACATAACATTACTCTTAAAAGAAGAAGGAAATTTAAAGAGAAACAAAAAGAGTAATGCTATGCTTTCCCAAATTTTTATCCTAAAAGTGCTTCTCAAATGATATGGTAATATGATCAGGTAAACAATTTTCAATTAAAATTAAACTGGTCCCACAATATTAGATCGCCCCATTTTCATATCATTTGGGAAACACTTTTGAAATAAAAATTTGAGAAGCATAGCATTACACAAACAAAAATGACCTAATGTACATGATAAAAAAAATAAAATAAAATAATAATAATAATAATAATAATAATAATAATAATAATAATAATAATAATAATAATAATAATAATAATAATAATAATAATGATGATGATAATAAAATGACCTAAGGTACAAAGTTTATTTTTATTTATATTTTTTGCAATATTCATTTCATGAATTGATGCTATATTTTAGTGTATACTAAGGACAAAGTTGTTTTGGTTCATTATGATATCATTTTAGCAAACCAATTAATTAAAGTATTGCAGCGTCCATTCTAGAAGTGATTAATCATTAGATTAATTATCAAACTTCAGCATGATATGTGATATCATCATTATATTTAATACCTTCTATATCTATTAGGTATAATTTTATATAGCAAAATACAAAATCAAATTCCATTACGAACACCATTGAGGTTTAATTCGCCAAACTCAAAAATAGAAACAGAAAATTTCTGGTGGCCTTTTTCCTAATTTAGATAGAATTGTGCATTTGTTTTGAAAAAAAATTCAAAATCACACTCTTTACCTAACATTTAAAATGTTACCTTTTTTTGTCTAAAAGTAAATTAATTTTTTGTTGTCAAATGTGTTGGTCGTTGTTGAGGGAAGGAGGTCAGAGGTCAAACCCAAATTTTACTATCCGGGCTAAATCTCTTTTTTTCAATTTTAGTTAAAATATTTAAATAAAGGAAATACATGGGTATTTTTCTTAACTATTTTTCCTACTATGTTGAAGTACCATTAGTCCACATATACTATTCAATGCATGTTTAGCTTGAGGATCCTCGGCAACCACTTTAAGGACTATCAATCTAACAGCACTTATATGGCGTTGATACGAATGCAAAACTTATTTTTATATTTTTTAATAAAAACAACGAAAATATTAATAATAATAGCTTTTGATCCTACCAAAACCACATAGGTTGTCGATAATTATAACCCGTGGTTATCTGACATTTACATATATGAAATAATAATATTCTACAATATATTTGACCTATAGGCGGATCAAGAATTGACATTTGTTTTGAAATTGAGTAACGTTTGGGGTATAAACATTCTATCTCTTTTTTGGTGGCACTGTAGGGTCCACTAAAATTAATAGACTCTACAGTGCTACTCAAAAGAGAGATAGAGTGTGTATAAAGTATTAAAAATGCTACACTTACATCTAAATTCACACCCAACACATTTTGGTCCTTAATTTTGGGGTGTAGATTTATATGTGGTGTAGCATTACTCATAAAGTATTGAGAGCATTTTTGCTCATCCAATTTTAGCTCACCATTGCTCAATCAAGTCTTCACTGAACAACACGTGTTCCATTATAGTAATTATGTTGATAGTACAGGGGTAAAATGGGACATGTGTCACCCAGTGAAGCCTAAGTTAGCAATGATGGACCAAAAACAAAGAGTAATATTTAGAGCACAAACAAGTTTTACAAACACACTTTATCTCTCTCCTGGGTGGCGCTGTGGGGTCCAAATAATTTCAGTGGACCCCACAGTGCCACCTAGGAGAGAGATAGAGTGTGTTTGTAAATATTTGTGAAACTTGTTTTTGCCCCTAGTATTGTTGAAAAAAGAGTGAACAAAAATGATCTCTAAAGTAATTCTTTGGGCACAAAAGAATCTCACAAAAGCAAGACACATATCACAATATGTCTATCTCTCTTCTGTGGACCCCACAGAAATTGTGGACCCTATAGTGTCAGTGGATCACATCAGGAGAGAGATAGACACATTGTAATTTATGTATCTTGTTTTTGTGAGATTCTTTTTACCTTAAAGAGTTACTCTTTTTTGTGTAAAGTGTTTGTAGCCACTAGTATTGCCCTTAAATTAAAAAGCCACTTGGTCATGACTCATGAGTGTACTTTTGCTCACCGTTTTACTCACTATCCTTTCTCATTTGCTAATACAATGAGATCCAGTATTAAATAAAAATTAATTAATGAAATTAATAATGTAAAATATTGGACACCACTACATTAGTCAATAAAAAAAATGAGATGAACAAATAACTAACAATTTTGGGATGTGCAAAAATGTATTCCTTGACTATTTGACTTGAGAGCTGGACACTGTGGACAGAGAACAGCTTTTACAAGCCAGCTGCTGATTCGTTTGACTTTTAAATTGCCAATCACTGTAGAATAAAAAGGCTTTTTTTTATTGTAGGTCCCACCAAATACTAAGGGAAAAAAAAAATACTGTAATTAACTAAAACAAAATTAAGAAAATCTTACTAATAAATAACCCAAACATAACTTATTGAATTGTGAAAGTCAAATGTCATTTCTCACTGTTTTGTTAAGCGAGAGGTTTTATATATGTAGATCGAGGAGACACCCAGATAGGGTCAATGAGAGAGAAAGAAAAGAGAAAGTGAGTTAAATTCAATTCAATAGTGGATATATATGTATGTTTTGGATTTTGATTTGTTGGTTCTTGCCTTTAATTGTGTTGCAGAAAAGCTAGAGAGAGAGAGAGAGTGCTCAGCTCTTTCAGGTGATTCTAGTGGAGTCATCTATTACAAGTTAAAGGGCTTTGTTTTGATTGTCTTCTTGCTGTGTGGAACCATATCTCAGCTACATTTGCTGTGAGTGTCCTTTGTGGTGTCTGTTCTTTTGCTATTTATTGGGGATCTGGGTTTTGTGTCTAGTGTTTGAAGCTATGAATTTTTTTCTGTCTCGATAATGGGTTTTTTTTTTTCTTCCAATTTGATGGGTAATTTTTAGATTTCCTTTGAATATTTGGAATCTTTGTTCTTAGTTTCTTTGGATTATTTTGCTTTTGTCACTTTGATTTTTTGTGTTGTCTTGACTGAACCCTAAAACCTGAGTTGTGTTACCCTTCTTTTTTTTTTCTCCCATTTCTGGGTTCCATTTGTTGTCTTCATCTGAATCATACCCTTTGTCTGAATCTTCAAGAGGGTGTCAAATCTAGGGTTTCTTTGATCAGGTTCTGGTACTGTTTGATTCTTCAAAAGGGCTAAATCTAGGGTTTTCCCCTTGAGATAGAAGATTGATATTTGAATTGATTCTTGAAAAGCTTTTCAGCTTGATTCCTTTTGCTTTCTGAAATTACCTTTTTTTAGGGTTGGGTTTGGTGTTAGATGGGCTAAACAAACCTTTCTGGTGAAGGTTGGTTCAGCTAGTATCTCTATCTGGATTTGCTCTCAAATTGATTACAAAGTTAAAAGTTTTAATGCATATTTCACTATGGAAGCCAATATCTCACTGTGCTGCTCTGATCATGGATAGAAAGAGCAGAAAAAAAGATGGGTCTAACCACTCAACTGATGAAATCAAGAGAAACCCATCAATTCTCAGAAAATTGCAAGAGCACAAGCTCAGGGAAGCTCTCGAGGAAGCATCTGAAGATGGGTCACTTGTTAAATCCCAAGATATAGATACAGAGTCTGTAAGCAATCAAGATGACCAATTGGGTCGATCTCGATCACTTGCGAGGCTTCATGCCCAGAAGGAATTCCTCAGAGCCACTTCACTTGCCGCAGAGCGGACTTTCGAATCTGAAGACTCCATTCCTGACATCCTTGAATCATTCTCTAAGTTCTTGACAATGTACCCAAAGTACCAATCCTCGGAAAAGATTGATCAGCTTCGATCCGATGAGTATTCGCACCTTTCGGATTCTATCCCCAAGGTATGTCTTGATTATTGTGGATTCGGGTTGTTTTCGTTTCTTCAAACTGTTCATTATTGGGAGTCATCTACATTTAGTTTGAGTGAAATAACTGCAAATTTGAGCAATCATGCTTTATATGGAGGTGCTGAGAAAGGCACTGTGGAACATGATATAAAGACTAGGATAATGGATTATCTGAACATTCCTGAAAATGAGTATGGCCTTGTTTTCACCGTGAGTCGTGGTTCGGCTTTTAAATTACTATCTGAATCGTACCCTTTTCATACGAACAAAAAATTGTTGACCATGTTCGATCACGAGAGTCAGTCGGTGAATTGGATGGCCCAGAGTGCGAAAGAGAAAGGTGCTAAAGTTTACAGTTCATGGTTTAAATGGCCGACCCTTAAGCTTTGCTCGACTGATCTGAGAAAGCAAATTTCAAACAAAAAGAGGAGGAAGAAGGATTCTGCAACCGGGCTTTTCGTGTTCCCGGTTCAATCTAGAGTTACTGGTGCGAAATACTCGTACCAGTGGATGTCACTAGCTCAACAGAACAATTGGCATGTCTTGCTTGATGCAGGGGCATTGGGTCCGAAGGACATGGATTCCCTCGGATTATCTCTATTCCGACCCGATTTCATTATCACATCATTTTACCGGGTATTCGGGTATGACCCAACTGGTTTCGGATGCCTTCTCATAAAGAAATCTGTGATGAGTAGCCTCCAAAATCAGTCTGGGCATGCCGGTTCTGGTATAGTGAAAATTTCTCCGGTTTTTCCCCTGTATTTGAGTGATTCTGTTGATGGTTTCCCCGGTTTGGATGGAATTGAAGATGATGAAGAAGGTGGTGAAAATGGTGAGGTGATTTCTGAAACCCGTCCGGGATCACACATGCCCGCCTTTTCTGGTGCATATACTTCTGCTCAGGTGAGGGATGTATTTGAGACAGAGATAGAAAATGATAATAGCTCTGATAGAGACGGGACGAGCACCATTTTTGAAGAAACTGAGAGCTTATCGGTTGGGGAGATGATGAAGAGTCCGGTCTTCAGTGAAGACGAGTCCTCAGACAACTCGTTGTGGATCGATTTGGGTCAGAGTCCATTGCGTTCTGACTCTAACGGCCAGTTGAACAAACAGAAAGTTTCATCTCCTCTACCGCCCTTTTGGTTTTCTGGCTCGAAGAACAAACGGCTTTCTCCAAAACCATCATCGAAGATAGCTAATAGCCCGATGTATGACAAAGATGGCATGGGGCATCACGAGGACAGCCATGTGTTATCATTTGATGCTGCTGTTCTATCGGTGTCTCAAGAACCGGGCCGTGTTAAAGAAATCCCGGAAGAAGAAGAATTCATAGAATCAAAACCCAATTCCCGAAAGAATAGAACGGGTTCAAGTCTGCATTCTGAGGAGATTCAAGAGGAACCAGAAACCTGGAAACCAAGTTCTTCATTGAATTCGGAAATATGCACGGATAACAAGGAGAGTGCTATAAGAAGAGAGACAGAAGGCGAGTTTCGGTTATTGGGAAGGAGGGAAGGGAATAAGTTTGCCGGTGGTAGATTTTTCGGTATCGAAGAGATTGAACATTCCGGAAGCAGAGGAAGAAGGGTATCTTTTAGTGTCGAAGATCATAGTAATACACGTCTGAGCCATACTTTGGAGCCAAATGAATTGTCTGGTTTAGCCCCAGATGATGAAGATTACACAAGTGATGGAGACTATGGTGATAGACAAGACTCAGACAGAAGAGAACCCGAGATAAGTTGCAGGCATATCGATCATGTGAACATGTTGGGTCTCAACAAAACCACTCTCCGACTGCGTTTTTTGATTAATTGGCTCGTGACCTCGATACTACAATTAAGATTACCTAGTCCAAACGGGGAACAAGCAGTGCCTCTCGTTCACATCTACGGCCCAAAGATCAAATACGAAAGGGGTGCTTCGGTGGCTTTCAATGTGAGGGACAGAAATAGAGGACTTGTCAATCCGGAAATTGTTCAGAAGCTGGCTGAGGCAAATGGTATTTCCTTAGGCATCGGCATACTCAGTCATATACGGATTTTAGATGACCCAAAACAGCCGAACGGAGCTTTGAATCTCGAAAATACTACACTTTGCAAACCAATGGGAAGTGGTCGGCACAATGGAAAAGGTGGTTTCGTTCGGGTTGAGGTTGTCACGGCTTCTCTTAGCTTTCTGACTAACTTCGACGATGTTTACAAATTATGGGCTTTCATGGCAAAGTTTCTTAACCCGGCATTTATCTCAGAGTGTGGTCTTCCTTCCCTGACAGAAGATTCAGAAACATAAATGCTTAAAGCAAGTGTGTGTGAGTTTCTCCTTTTTAAGTAGAAAATGAGTTATCATGATTCAAGAACTGGGTGAGTCAAGAGTGGAATGCTCGGTTGCAACAGAAAGAATTAGAAAGATATGCTTCTGTTGGGTCTGATTATTTTGGCTCTCTTTCCTGAAATTTGGGGGGTAAGCATATGAATTTGTTCATTGTTTGTAAGTGCTTTTTAGTGTTTCTGCTTTAGTACCTTGAGGGGTTATTATTGTAGAGTTTGCTTTGAAATTTTGTATCATCTTTAAAAGTCATGACTAGACTCACAGAGCATGAATTAAATGAGCACAACTTCCTTACTTCAAAAATCTGTTATTGCTCTATACCAAATTGTTGTCTATGCTTGTGTGTAAAAAAAAAAAAAAAGAATCAGCTTTTTTGCCTTACTTGGACCATTCTATTATTCAATAGCATGTGTGATAAAATCAGTATTATGACCCCTTTAATGTGTGAAATTGATAATTTGGTTTTAAGCAACTCAAATTTGGATGCAAGTTACGTGTACTTGAGAATTTTCTCTCTTTTAAGTAGATACTGAAACTTCTTTTTTCCTTGGTAATTCAAGGAAACCATGTGGGTTGAGATGCTATAAAATGTTCCTTCATGTTGTGAACCATTTGTTCTGGAAAATTTGGCTTTCTTTTGAATTAGGCTTCAAATATTCAACTCAAAGGTGGTTTAATCTCTTTCCCTTTAATGCTCTGCCAAAAGCACTTTTCATTTCATATTTTGAAGAAAGGTTGCTTGTGATTGTTGATGCCGTGTTGCTCCACAGATATCATCAACAGGAATGCTATGCTTCTTAAATTTGATTCTCAAATTTGGTTTCTAAAGACTTTGCTAGTTATATATGCAGTGGCATATAATACCATCGATTCTTTTCACAATAATGTGTACATCTATTTAGCTATTTGGGAACCAAATTTGGAAATCAAATTTAGAGAAGAATAGCATTAATCATCTCATTATCTATGTTTAAAAAACATGATAACTAACACAACTATCAAAAGAAATATATATATATATATATATCGCCTCTGTGACATGAAGAAAAATATTTATAGTACTCCCTAGTATGGAAAGAAGCAGAAGTTCTGAATTCTCTCTTCTTCTTTTGCCTACCAAATAAAATGATTTGTTTTTCAAATTGAAATATCTCGTCTTAGGGGTTGTTGAAATTAGTGGCAAAGTCTCACTCGAATATGCTTCCCCTTTTGCACAAAAAAAAAAAAAAATCCCACAATTTCCTGTGGAAATTTGTCAAATTGTATGGCTTTTACCCCGCAAAAAAAAAAAAACTCTCACACCCCCCACAACACCCCCGCCCCCCCCCCCCCCCCCCCCCCCCTCTTTTCAATGCATTGTTTAGTGGAGTTTGATCATTTTTCAGAATTAGTTCCAACTGAGTTAATAACAACCATATCATTGTCGTTCCAGTTCACCTATCTTTATCTAGTGTGCCATTTGATGATTCAAAGCAGGTCAACTACCTTGCACTTGATCAAGTCAAAGACATGTATGTTGAATATAAAGCAGTGGAACCAATTACAATTAGATAGGACAGAATCAAAGAGCAAGCAATAAATAGGGATGTTTAACACAAACCATATATTCCTTGCACTATCCAAAGCACATCATTTAATCAAGACTTGGCCAATTCAAAGCTGTGGGACCCATCCCCATATTATGCATGCTAATATATATCAATTAGGGGACACCCATTAAAGTTCTGATTGCCAAGGAAGATAAATAATGGAGAGAGCTTGAATCATTCTACTAAGAGTCCTTTTCCATAAAGTAGTAACACTGTAACATTCTTTTAAGACATCAATATGATGTTCAAAACCTGCTTTTTGATAGTAAAGAAACAAAACATGAAACCTAACCCTGCATGATATCAATCACTTCAATAACATTACATTTCAAACACAACCTTTCCTAGCTAAAAAAATGACATAAAGCAAAAGGGGAAGGTGGGCATGTGTTTGACAAAATGTTTGGGAGTTACTTTTGTTTATTGGGGATTCTGTCTACTAAAAGGAACTTTATGTGGTGGTTGGTGACAGTAGTCTGTTGACAAACTTGAACAGGAACTCTAATATATTTAGGTAGCAACAAAACTAAAAGATTTTCTAAGATTAACTAGTCATGATCATCACTATCAGGAACTCTTTCTAACATTATAATTAACAAACAATACATGATCTTTAGACATAAAATAGGTAGATATAGCATAACCACCCTTTCCAGGCAAAAAAAAGAATTTTTAATAATCGCGATAAACTGTGTTTTGATATGTACAGATAACAACTTCAATACAATACAGAAAGAAAGCAACCCACAACCATAACCATATCCAGAGTTTGATATTAACAGACCTTTTCCATAAAGTAGTAGCACAATAACATTCTTTTAGGACATAAATATGATTATCAAAACCTGCTTTTCATACTTAAGAAACAAAACAATGCACCTAACCCTACATGATTTTTTTCTTACTACCTAGCTAAAAAAAATGGTATAATGAAAAAGGGGGAAATGGGAATGTCTGAGACAAAGTGTTTGAGAGTTCTTTTGTTTTCTGGGGATTGTCTACCAAAGGGGACTTTATGTGGTTGGTGACATTGATCTGTTGACAAACTTGAACATGTTAAAGATTTAGGTGGCAACATAACTAATATATATCTATTCCACAATTAGCAAGTCATGATCATCACTAATAGGAACTCTTTCTAACATATAACAGACCACGAATACATTATCAATAGATAAATATAGACATATAGCGTAACAACCCTTTCCAGGCCAAAAATTATAATTTTTAATATACGAAACAGACTACGTTGATGTTTACAGATAACAACTTCAATACAAGAAAGAAAGCAACCCACAACCATAGACAGGGTCTGATCCATGTATCATCCATAGCTTTCTCTGCCTAATCTTCCACCCCCAATGAAGAGAACTCCCTATCCAGACACACCTAATCACCAAACAGGACAAGAAAATTCTAAGAAAAACATTAACCTATTTGCCTTCTTAGAGCCCATTAATATTGAAAGCGGTAAACCTAACAGTTCTAGTCCAGCTGATCGGAAAACCAAGTGATCTAGGACTGAGCCAGTTCACAATGGTGACAAGTTCATAGACTCGTTATTTATAGTACGTGTATACAATAGTAAGTAAAGAAAGCAGTAAAGACGTAAAGTAAATCTAGCAGTTCTAGTCCGGCTGACCGAAAACCAAGTGATCTAGGACTGAGAGAGTTCACTATAAAGCTATCCCAAACAGGCTCCACGGATTTGGTTTTGGCAAAGTCCATTCCAACATCAAATTACAAATATTTCTACCTCTTAGACGGAAGCCTATTCCCACCATCACAAGCTTCATCCAATTGTGAAGATCCAAAGATACAGCAATAGCTTGGGGTTAGTTAAAGAGCATCTAGGAATCCACTGCCTTGATAAGAAAAGCAATCTCTAATGCCGACTCTTTGCACGACAAATATCTGTTTTCCTCAACTATGTCTATTGTTAGATTAAGCAATATCGGACGTTTAGGGTCATAGATAGAACGTTCACGGACTCGAGCAACCCATTTTGCTGCTTCCCAAACTCCAAATCTGGAAAAACAAAAAAATAGGGATATAGTGAATTCAAACATGTTTGATTCAAAGGAATTATGAAATTAGAATACAGCACACAAATATTATTGATTTTTTATACTAACATGAAATATCCTAAATAACAAATGAAATAGATACCCAGACACCATTGTAAAGAAGAATAAGAAGTAAAAAAGAGGGGGGTGGGGGGGGAATGCCGATGGAGAGTGGACAAAAATATAGATTGTGGCCTTAATAATGTGAAATGGAAATGCATGTTAATTCACAAGTAGCTGAACCAATGGAGTGTAGAGGAAATGCCAAATTCCACAAGTGCCCCTCCCACGACATTTTGAAAGAGACTTCATGCTAAACTTCTACTTAAAACTAAATGTCCAAGATTTGTACGTTATGACATTTGTATTAGCAATATATTTGGTCATCCTCCTACCAACATTTCACCCATGATGCGCAACCTCAACACCACCTAGCTGGTCGTCATGCCAATCTCTTTGCATACATTGCCTTGCCAAACGCCATCACCCCATTCTCCAACTTGTGCATCACCTCACTGAGGGTGTGTTTGGAATGGCGTCTTCAGAGTTAACTTCTTGCCAATTGTAATTACATTGTTCGCTTTATTTTCAACTTATTTTAAAGCTACACTTTCACTTTTCCGAAAAAGCAAGTCTTACTTGCTTCTGCTTTTAAGTTGGAGATGGTATTTTGCATATGAAGCTATGAGTTGAGGGTTGACGGAACCACACTCAACTTCTATACCAAATAACTCTGACCCTATTATGTTTCTATCTCCATCCCAACCCTTTTTTCTGTTTTTCTCTCTCTCAATATCTCAAGCATACCAATATTGATTCATGTGCTACGGAAAAGATGTTGCATAGAATACCGTCACCCCAATCTCTATCATGCGCAATGATCGCCATTGTGCTGATCTCCCTCACTGTTCACTTTGCACCATAATGCATCCTTTGCATGCCTGGGTGAAAAGCACGGCCTAGCGAGCTCTTTCAGCTTGGTGCAACCATAACGAGATCTTACATGTTTTCGGGCAAGGAGGCTGAAAGCCTGAAACCAAGGGTCTGTTTGGCAACACTTAATGTAGTATCCCATCAAGTCTCACTTTCTACTTGGCTTTGTGAGCAAAAAGGATATAATGGTTTTGTTAGCATTTTGTGGGTTATGGGTCACCCACATATGTTATAAACCGGGTCCAATGGGCTTATCTTAGGCTCCAAGCAATCCTAGTGGGATTAGACTTGGGAGCCCTAGTCCAACCCTACTAATGTGTGCCTATATATATGGGTGCATAGGGCTACACAAGGGTTGCTACACACAAGAGATACAACTCTTTATCTCTCTCTCTCTAGATTCGTTTCTCTCTCTCACGACCGGTTCGAAGCACAAAAGCGTACACGGAAGCTCCAAAGTGCAACAATTCGTAGTTGAAGACGCCTGGCTCTTAACGACACTGAAAAGATGATCCGTCGGGTTTTTCCGCAAGGTATGTCCTTTAGCCGATCTATATGCGTGTTGAATGCATATTTACATTGGTATCAGAGCAACTTTATCACGGTGAATCACCCGTGTGACCAGGCCAATTCAAGCCCGGTGATATTAAAGAAATGTGCATCGATCCATTCATATAACAAATATATACGGTAACAAACTATATTATTAACTGATAACAATAATACCAATCATAATGTCAAAATACAAAAATGTCTAAGCACATCAAATCCTACAAAGCCCCATACTACTAATATGGGACAAGTAACACATCTCTGGCAATAGGCATAGTCAAAGGATCAGCCACCATGTCGCCAGTGAAGATGTGCCTTAAGACAACCTCCGCTTGTGCAACCATATCTCGGATGTAGTGGTGACAGATGTCTATGTGCTTGGACTCCCATGGTACTTAGGGTCTTTTGCATAGGCCGAGGCCGATGAGCTATCACAGTAGATAAACACCGCTTCGTCTTCATGAGGCAAAGAGCCCACATATTCTGTCTCCATCGTGGATAAAGCCATGCACGTCTGCATCTTGCAGCACCAAGAAATCTCTCCACCTCCCAATGTGAATGTGTGGCCATATGTGGTCTTGCGCTCATGGCGCTTAGAAGGCGAACAAGATGATGCATTTGTGTTTATGACGCTTGGATAGCTAGAACATGTGTGTCCATAGCGCTAAGAAAGCGAGCTGGAACACTTATATCTATGCGGTATAAGAACAACGAGCTAGATATAAACCTTGTTATTCTTACATGTCGCCTTAGCTTAGAGCTAAGATGAGACCTAAGCTTGGTACTTGGTTAAACATAGAGAACGCCCACAACTCTATGTTAGCCGAATGTGGGATTTCAAGTTGGCGCCAGGAGGTGCGATTGTGCTGGAAAACTCAGATTAGATGCTTATGTAACGTCTAGACTAAGATTTGTATGGCGTTACTTTTTACCACGAAATGACATGCCCATTTTTATGGAAGAACACCATAGCATACATTTCATCTTGTTAGTGCTCTTTTGCGATCGTTTATGGAGTAATAGATTAATCTATTTCATTGCTTGTGAGCCAAGTAGTCTCCTTGTAACGGAGATTCTACACCAGTTACTTATAACCCGCGACTATGTCATGAAGAGGATACTTGATGGCGCTACTTTAATGTGTCATCCTGGGGCGAAGAGACAAATACCGTCCTATGGGGCATGTCTAGGATTGCAGTCGAGTTAGTTAGATTGATATTAGTAGACAGGGAAGACTCTTCAATAACACACCATATTTTGTGACTCATTAGTAGGGGTGGCAATTTGCGACACGACACGGCAACACGACACGAATCTGACACGAATTAAACGGGTTTGAGTTTAGCTTATACGGGTATGGGTCATAAACGGGTCGACCCGTTTAACACGATTAATAAATGGGTTGGGTCATGTTTTAATTGGGTCAACCCGTTTAACGCGATCATAGAGGGTATTTTTGGAAATATACATTTTTTTGAAATACATTTTTTTTAAAAGCAAGTAATATTTATTTAATTTCTTATTTTATTTTTTTAGAGGAAAAAGTAGAGTTAAGAGTATTACAGTCCTACCTTTATAATAGTTAGATATTGTTTTATGGTACTTAATTAGTTTAAATTTGGAACAATTGATCATTTACTGTCGTTGACTTGTTGGTAGTTGGTACATTAGGTGGGAAGACTTGTGTTCTTAGAATTGTGCCTCTTCATTTTTTTCTCTCTATGTTTGGTTTTTTATTACATGAAGTCAATCTATTAAATATGTCATGTTATACAAGAAGAAAAAAAGGCTACGAGAAAACAGCTTGTTCATTACGCGGGTTGGTGGGTTAAATGGGTGACACGTGAATTGCATTAAACGGGTATGGGTTTAGGTTTTTGACACGTTTAGAAATGACACGATTATTGACACGGCACGATTATGACACGACACGATTATGACACGACACAATTATGACCCAACACGACACGATTGCCACCCCTACTCATTAGCAGGCTAACGATAATCGTATACGTACTGAGCATCATGGGTACATTACATATTTGAGTGTATAGCACTGCTTTATGAAGGATTAAGAGTGCTAGATTTGGTGTGGTTGAACCTGTCTGGGTATACACGAGAAGCTTCTGAGTGATGCGTTTTAGTTATATGATTGACTTAGCATCTCAACTCATGTCGCTACATGATCTTTTAGTGAGGTTGCACATTCTATTCCCGTATGAGTAGATGATGAAAGTTGGAATCTGGGAGATTGATTTGGCACAAGCCCTATGTGGGTGAGTGGGAGATGTTAGCATTTTGTAGGTTATGGGTCACCCACATATGTTATGGATCGGGTCTAATGGGCTTATCTTAGGCTCCAAGTAATCCTAGTGGGATCAGACTTGGGAGCTCTAGTCCAACCCTACTAGTATGTGCCTATATATATATGGGTGTATAGGGCTACACAAGGGTTGAAACACACAAGAGATATAACTATTTATCTCTCACTATAGATTCGTTTCTCTCTAAGCCAAATCACGGCATGGGATTTAGCGCGTGGAAACAAAGGGGATATCTCTGGTAGGTATTCTCATGACCGGTCGAAGCACAAGAGTGTACACAGAAGCACCAAAGTGCAGCAGTTCGTGGTTGAAAACGCCTGGCTTGTAACAACACCAAAAAGACGATCCGTCGGGTTTATCCGCAAGGTATGAACTATAACCGACCTATATGCGTGTGTGAATGCATATTTACAAGTTGGATAAAGAACCAATTCTAAGAGAGATATTAGATTGGACACCGACTACTGTGCAAGAAATGGACATTCAGCAAACACTTGAATAATAAAAATGGTTCACTTATGAACCATACAACCGGTTCTTTGGCTTCCCAAACACCCCCCAAGGACTCGCTTTAGTGTAATCCCTACTGCGCCCATTATCACCAAAGAGAGAGAGAGAGAGAGAGAGAGAGAGAGAGAGAGAGAGAGAGAACACAGGACATGTTTTCCATATATTTGCTATCTACGTAGATGGTTCCTTGTCTCTGTATACTCTGTAAAGCTGGCCTTACCACCTGGTTATTTTCAATACCAGCTACTAACATGTATCCATTACAACCAATAGAAAGGCCAATAGGCCTGACCCACCCTCAAAAGACACCTTCTGAGGGAAGGATTAGCCAGATTTATAAGAAGCACAGGTAAGGGCTATGCTCAGGCGATGTGGGACAATCCAACACAACCACGCACTTCTATTTCGTCATTTCACCCGAACCGAACCAATCAACTATATAAAAGGGAAAAACCCTAGGCCCTCGTTATTTTTCCCTAGCCGCCACTTCACAGAAACTCTTTCCCTTTCAGCCTTCACGATCTCAGAATTTCCACTTCCACTTCCACTTCCCTCTCATCTTGTGAACCCTAGCATTCCTGCACCCTCTCTCTCTCTCTCTCTCTCTCTCTCTCTCTGTGCAGTTCTTCATCCCGGTGATTTTGACACAGGGGGCCATAGCGATTGTTCGATTTCAGAACCCTAGTTTTTGGTGTTTTTCAATTCCTAGTTCCTATTAGATGTGTGCCAATCATTCCATCTTTGTTGCAAGTATTGTATATAGTTGTATATTTCTATTTTAAGGTTGTATTCCCCTTGATTTTGTTGTTATGATTACCAAATAATCATTGTTATGACGTTAGTGCATTGTATAACAGTAAGGACTCAGGGACTGCTCAGGGAACAACAATCGGATCAAACCTGAAACCCAAACCGACCCAACCCATCAACATTCGGTTTTTTACCTGGTTTTTTTCCTTGTTCAGTTCGGTAATGGGTAGCGAAAGTCAGGCCCGATCATATTCGAGCGGGTGGTCAGTTCAGTTAAAACCCGAACCAACCGACCCGTGAACACCTCCAACTCCTATAAAGAAGGTAAACCCTTTAATTTGGGGTACGGTCATAATAGTCACATACAGGAAACTTCCAAGTGATAACATATTCTCCCTCTACTTCTCTCTCGCGCTCCTAGGATCGCATCAGATTCCACCCTAACCATCTCCTCACAACCTCTGCAGTATTACTTGTAATCAATGTTACCCAGACTCGGGTACGAGTGTCGGGTACGTAGATGTATCCGGAGGTCGGACTTGTCAAACTCCCAAATATTAGGATAAGGGGACTCAGAAAAAAGGATCCATAACGGGGTACGGGTACGGGGACATGTCTATATTTAAGTAAATATTATAAATTTATATAATAGTTTTGCATATTATGCAAGAAAAAAAATCAAATATTTTAATTTGAATACTTTTAAAATAGGGTCATAGTTTAAATACTTTTAAAATAGGGTCATAGTTTAAAAATAGTCTAAATATGATAAGAAGACTTGAGTCTAGAAAACAATTTCCTCTTTAGATTATATTTTTGATAGCAAGCCATGTCCGACATGGTACGAAACAAGTCCGACACATATCCCATGTCGGTATCCTTGTCATACCCACGTCGACACGGGTACGGCACCTTTGATGCCAAGTCCGGGTAACATAGCTTGTAATATAGCCTCCATCTCATTGCTAAAGAACTGACATCATCAATAATAAAATATGAATTCAGAAGAAAAAAAAATTATCAATAAATACCGACAAAATGTCAAAAATTACCGTGTATTGAATGATGATGTCACCAAAACAGCTGGATAAAGAACGTCCTCCCGAATATTATCATAAGGAGAAAATTTCCGAATAGCTTGAAAATCTTCTATATCCCCAGGGTATCCGAACTCTTCATAGTCAGCAGGTGTAAGCGGTAATATGGGATACGTAAGGGTGTTACTTGGATCTAAAAATGGAACCTGAAACAGAATAAAAAATAAAAGGAAAAAGGAAAAAGGAAAAAACAAACACAGAAACGTCATCAACAAAGAATTAAGAAACAAGGTAAAAAAAAATGAATTCTCAACACTAAAACACGTGTTACAATCTCAAGTAATCACTATATTATGTATCATTGTAGATTAGAATAATGAATGTCAAAGAAAGAATAGTTGATAAAAACTGTTTAACAAGTTTACAAGCCTTGAAATCACACTGATATGTGACCATCATAATTTCGCGATAAATCCAGGCATAGATAACCAAGATGGAGAGACAGGAAATCAAGTATTTAGTTTTCTGCATACCTTCAATACGGCAGCGCGAAATAAATCTGGACAAGAATTTATTGCTGAAGCAACTAAGAGTCCTCCAGCACTATATCCCCAACCAGCGAGCTTGTATTCATGGACAATCTCCTTCTCAATTAGAAATTTGGCACATGAGATATAATCACTGATAGAATTATGTTTTTTTGTGCGCCTTCCATCGTGATGCCACCTTTTACCCCCACCACCTCCACCTCTGAGAACAGTCCATCAAACAACCTCATTTAAACATTGAAATAGTATAAAGGAAAACAATTCCTCTTGATTAAATGCACATAAGAACAAAACCTCGGTTGGAACATCCTATGAAGAACGGTTACGGCCACGGGATACGGATACCACACGATACGGACACTGCTAGCGGTAAATCTTAAACATGGAGGGTGCTTACATGGCTGGGACTCGGTGGATAGAAAAAAATTTGTTTTTTAAATTAAAAATAAAACTTTCCGTGCAGTGTTGACTCTTGTTTCCTAAATTTCCAGATAAGTCCACTACTCGTCTCCCAATTTTTTGTATTAATACTTTTACCTCAACATTTTAGAAACATTTTCAAAGGAGCCACTGAGTAGTGTCCATCCCCTTGTTTGTCCACGTCCGGCGCATGTTTGGCATACCGCATACGTCGATGTAAAGGAACTGAGACACTTTTCTGCGTGTCCGACACGTATCACTAGGGTGTTCAATATGTGTCCGACACGGACATGGCCAAATTGTAGTTTCCGTGCTACATATGGAATATCCTTATAGATTAGCAGCGGCACAAAGAAGAAGTAAGGTATGAGTGACCATGTTTGAAGTACATGAAATTCAAGCAAAATGACTTCGAATTCGGAATCGATGAGAAATACCTAACATCCGCATATGCAACAATCCAACCACGATCAAGAAGGCTTTTCAACTCACTACGCCACCGCTTGTCAAGGGACTCGCCATATGCTCCATGCCCATGAAGCAACCCGGGACTTTGTGAATTTTTTCTTCTTTTGCTCGAATACACAATAGTCAAAGGAACCACGACTCCATCATGAGAAGTGACATCATAGTGTTCACAAACATAGAACTCAGAGAGGTCATTCCACATGCAACCATCTTCAATCTTGGAATCATTTACAGATGCCGAAGTGTTGGAGATAGACGACTTCTCAATGCTGCTAGCAGAAGATGCTGTTCCATACAGAACTCGTGTCCGTTCATGGAGCATATTTTGCTGTTGAATGATATTCCACTTGCCGTTTAATAAGTCATAGTCAACTACAGCATCAGGCATCTACAAGAGAAGACAGAAAATAGTGGGTGAGCGGTGACTACAGGGGGTCAATATGAACTGACATACCGTATCAAATCTCTAATGACACCGTGTCATATCTGGACATTAGAATATACTAACACAGGCCACGAGGTGATATGTAAGATTTTTAGTTTGCCTGAACACTAAACAAAATATCACCCAGTGAAGTTAGTAACTGCATAGAAAACATAATTGCAGATAAGAGATTAAGTTGACTAACATGTAATTTTTTTACGAGTGTAAGAGACTAACATGCATGATAGTAATCATTTTCCAAAACTTTTATTCAATACCCTTTTGTATCATTTATTATGTCCTCTTACAAAAATCATTTGTAGAAACTTGTGAACAAGGGAAAGGAACATGTTAGGACTTAGTAACATTAAAATTGGATGTGCATCCATGGATATCTGTTGGATGAATATGCATATACCAAGAAAAGGGTAAAAGAATATCCATTCGCAATCAGATTATGCTCCCACCCCGCAAAAAGAACAATTAAATAGATAAATTTATGCTCTGTAAATTACCAGCCATTGAAGATTTGAGAACAATAATTTAGAAAGCCCACCAAGTTTATTTTTGTTGAAAGGGAGTTCCAAAACTAGACTTGCTAATTTACAAAATATCAATATCTGGAGAGGACACAGATATGTAACCTGTATGATATGCACGAGCCAATATCAACCATGGATAGAAAGTTAGAATACAAACTCAACACTATTCTAAAGATCCCGTTTGATTTCTTCAACTATATGCCTATCTATATGCACGAACAAGGCAACATATATAGATCTTATCTAGGGGTGAAAACGGTTCGGTTCGGTGTGATTTTCAAGCAAACCGATCGGGTTCAGTTCCATTATTTTACATTGAACAAAATTTCTGAAAACCGACCGAACCAATCGATTCGGTCGATCTGGTAGGTTTTCTGTCACGCCTAATCTTATCAATAACAAGAAATGATCACTTGTCTAAGAAAAATACCCATATATAGTGACAAAAAGTTTTTTGATCAATATAACACTGTTGCAGCTTGATATACATTGTTGCGCCCATTCTCTAACAGCTTAAGCTTTTGGAGTAATTAGTAACTTAACATGTTATCAGAGCCTTGTTTGTGGGAGGTCCTAGGTTCGACTCTCCATCCCCACTTTGTTGTGCATATTTGCACTTTGTCTGTTGTCTCCACTATGATGGAGTTTGGTTTGTTTGTTCTCCACGTGCAAGTTGCACGTGAGGGAGGGTGTTGAAGCTTCATATATATTGTCGGGCCATTCTCTAATAGCTTAAGCTTTTAGAGTAATTGGTAACTTAACAAACACTTTTATAAGTTTTTGGGCCCATTGGTGAGATAGTAAAATTTCATGTTAATAAGCCATAATGGAGGGCTCAAGTGTGAGAGCAACTGATTTGTGCAAAAACACCCAAGGCTGAAATATGCCTCCAATCTACACTTATGCATCTTGTTTAAGGGCCACTTTATGCAAGTTAGGAAGGGCCTCCATACAATACGTGAAGCACAACCATGCACAACCATAAGAAGTGGTTGTGTCCCATAAACATATTGTATGACAATGAGTGGTATTCAATCCCAACTACCACTTACAGAATTTTGGTAAAAAAAAATGCCTCATATTGAATTATTTGAGTTTAAAGGACAACCCATTTTTTGTTTTGGTCAAATGTCCCTGATTAGTGAAACCTAATCATATCAAATCCTTATGTTACAAAATTTCCCATAATTGGTTATGTGAAAATTTCAAATATCACATAAGTTATGTGAAATTTCACAATTCACATAACTATTTTCTGTTGAGGGACATTTTACTAAAATAAAAATAAAAACGTGCTGGACCTAGGACCAAAAAAGTAAAGTATTTTTTTTAACGGACTTTTGACAAAATATCTCTTAAACTTAACTATGACAGGGACCTACACTTATTAGAAAAATAGAAGAATCTCAAGAATTCGTTCATATACACTCCAATTACCACAGGTGAGGATATTGTAAAGCGCATAGTAGAGGAATAGTAGTCATAATTTGTTCCTGGTGAGATTTGAGAAACATAGTTTGGAAGAGGTAGAAAATGCGGACTGACATCCTTAACATAAACTGGTCCCTGCATGAGAAAAGGAAAAAAAGATGACAATGGTATGATAGAGAAATTAAGAAATTTTTTAAATTCATTAGCACGATGACAAAAGCATACAACATAAGACAATTTTAATACCTTCCCCGTAGGTACGGGTAGAGCAACTGAACAAAGTCTAAAATTTCGACCTTCCCGGATAATGAGTACCAAGTGTTTGTCACTAAAATCAACATCCACAATAATTAACTCTGTGTCATCAATAAATACATTCTGCAGTACAACAAACAGAGGATTAACAAAACCAATATCGTAGTAACCGTTAAAACAATCGAGAATTAAGTTAATGTAGCATCAACAGGTTCCTTGAATGGTCATACAAGATCACCGAGATAATGCCGATATACAAAAATAAAAAATATAAACATACACAAAAAGTATAAAGCACACAAAAGAAAACAACTTTTCCACAAATAGTTTTAATGTATCAATTTCAACACTAAGGCTTCATTTGTTCATGGATTTAGAGAGCGAAAGGAAAAGAAAACATTGGAACATATCTTTCTTTATTTGGTTAATAAGGCAAACATTTAGAAAAAAAAATAAGCAAAAGAAACTAAGGTGAAAATAAATCAAAAAATTTGAATTTTTGTCAGACACTCGAATCTCTTCAAAACATTAGGGAAATAGTTTCCTTCATGTTTACTTTCCTTTTTGTTTTCCTTCTCTAAATCTGAGAACTAAACAGAGCCTACGAGGTTGAACCCAAAATATATATATATATATAAATTAAAAAAAAAAAACAATTCAGACAGTAGGAATCAAAGGAATAAATACACAAAATGGGAGCTAAATTGGAAGAGAGAATGATTATTAAGCGTACGAACCTCCCAATTTCTTGGATAAGAAGCTTCGACAGGACAACGAAGGAGATAATGATAATCAACAGGCTGGCCATCCTTGGCAGCATCCGTAAAAAGGTACAAATACCCTTGATGATGCTCAACGATGCAGTGTGCTTGTGCCTCACCCTCCCATACTAATGTCATGCCCGACAAAGGATCAGCTGCATTGATCAGAAAGACCTATACACTGATTACATATATATGTACAAATGGCTCAACAAAAAATTAATGAAAAGAACAAATCTCTATTGCCTACATAGTTTTTTTCTAAAATCATACCTTCGAAGACATAGTGGAGAATGTATATACACTCACAAACTTGAAATCTTTAGTGTGTCTTATGTTTACATGAACATTCTCTTTGGGTTCTTCTAGAAGCAATACATCTTCTTCATTCGACCCCATCATGCTACAATATATCCTAATAAGAACGAACACGGGATAAACACTTAGTATCTTTTCATCAAATGGTAGTTTAACACGTATAATCTTCAGGTTCTGTTTGGTCTGCGGATTTAGAGAAGAAAAAGGAAAGGAAAGGAAACCATTTCCCTACTCTTTTTCTTAGAATTTTCCTCCATTTTTAAATAACATTAAAAATTAAAATCATCAACATGTAATAAGAACACAAGAAAGAAAAGGACGGGAAAGTGTTACACAAAATTTAAACAACGCAAATTTTTTTCACTCTATTTCCTTTTCCTTCCTATTTCCTCACTGCTTTCCCTATTAACCAAACAAAGAAATGTGTTCTTCTCAATGTTTTCTTTTCTTTTTCTTCACAAAATACAACCACCAATCAAAGCCTTACTAAGTAAATGAAATTACCAACCTATAAGGTCTCTTATGGTGATCGGTGACCACATAAAGCAATGCCTGGCCACCCTTTGCCCAAGCCAAGTTCGAAACCTGGTCTGCTTGAGGCTTACTACAAAGCGAACCGAAATTTAAGTCCCTAACGGACAGCTTAAAGTAATCATTGTCCTTATCATACATAGTATATGCAAGAAATCGGTGATCCGGAGAAACTTCTGATAGTTCCTCATAAGCATAACCTACAGGTTAAAATTAAACTCAAAAATCAATAGAACAGAACTCAGATTAGTTTAAAAGGCGACAATTGAAAAATGGGTACCCCCAAATCTTTCGGCTTCTTGATTATAATCAAGCAGCTTATGTTCAATTCTCTTCCCCGAAGTAAAGTCGAATCCTGAGAATGGAGATTTATGAGAAATGAACTCTTCATTCAAGCTCGCCAACCTCCGACACAGTACCGGATACTGCTTCCCCTCTTCAACTCGGCGGTAGTATATCCTGGAGAGACAAACATTCATCTCGAAATAGTAATAGCCTGTTTTCTTCGTCACTTGAATTTGAGTAGTCCAAGTCATGATTCATATAGTCAATGTGATTGTGGTCAAAGCGCGAATAGATTTGTGAATCGTTTTACCAAAACTATGAATCGTGAATCATATAGAATCGTGTATAGTAAGATTCACTTTTTTTAGAAAATAACAAATAACATGTATGAATAATGTAAACATAAAAAGAAAACCGTATATATATACACATACACACATACATGTGTGTACCGTGCTTGAAATGAACGAAATAACAATTCAACAAAAGGTTTGAGACGACTAGTGAATCGACCTATTCTAACAACCATTTAAAAAAGTACTTTAAAGTAATATTCATCATGATAATTCATAAACTAAAACACCCAGATAAATAGGAGACTTCATCATTCATATTTTCTTAGAATATCAAAATTTATGAATTTAAGCACTTTTTTTTTTTTAGTGAGCACCATTTTACCAAACGGAATAGTCCCTCATTATCATGTTTTCATATAAGATAGTATGTAGAAGTATGAAAGCAATTCAAAAACACCCAAACAGACCCTAAGCCAATTATTCAAATGTCCAAACTAAACACATTACCAAAAGTACTAATCTTGCTTTCAAAAGCAAATTGTATATTTCAAAAGCAAAAAATAGGGATAGTTTTGGAGATGAATTACCATGGACCCCACCGGAGAGGAGGTGTGGAGAGATCGGAAGCCATGCGAGAGGCCATTTCTGACTGAAGCTTCGACTGAAGGCGGTCGGTGTCGGACATGACGGCCTCAGTGTACTTCTCTTCTTGCTCCATGTACACATCCATGTGCCGCATGGCCACTTTGTCGTTGAGGCTCGACATCCAGCTGTAAGGGTCCTCCCATGTCTCCTCGTGAAGCGTGAATGTCGCCGGTTTTTTCGGCGGTTTGGGGGGTGTTGGAGGGGACGGGGGAGGTGAGGGTTTTTGCGGCTTGTAATGGGCAGAACAGAGGAGGACGGCGGTTGATGGGTGGCGGAGACGACGGTGGTGGTGGTGGTGGCGGAGGGTTGCCAGAAGATGGCGCATAGTGGTGGAGCTCGGAGAGGGTTTTGGGAGTTTTGGAGTAAAAGCCCGTCAAGGTTTAAGAGGTACAGGCGTCTCACTTTTGTCTTAGAACAAATTACACTGACCTCCATTGAGGTATATGACTATTACAGGAATCTCCCCTCTAGTTTCGAAAATAACACTCATCTCTCTTTTATCTATTTTTTTAATATAAGATTATTAATTTACCCCTTATCTCATTATATATATATATATATATATATATATATAAGTACATGTGTCATGTGTGTGTGTATTTGTGTGAGTGTGTGTGTGTGCACGCGTAATAGATAAAATTATATATACATTAGCAAATTTTATATATTTAGATTTATAGTATTTAACCCTAACTTTATAAAAATTTGCAGCTCGAAAATTTTTTTATAAAAATTTCAATTTTAGGTTTTATAATATTCAGCCTAACTTACAATAGTTTACAGATTTTGTTTTTTTTTTTTTTTTAATTTAAGCTATTTAATTTTTTTGTCCAAGTTGTAGGTGAAAGATATTAGAACATTTATTTAGAGTAATACTATGCTTCCTAAATTTTCATCTCAAATGATGTTAAAGTGAGATCACAGTTGAACCACTTTAATATCACAATCATTCAAAATTAACTGGTTCCACTGTCACTTGTGTTGGAAAATACTTTTGAGAAAGAAATTTAGAAAGCGTAGCATTACTCTTTCATTTATAAATATCAATAATAATTTAAAAACATAAGGGTAAAAAGCATTTAGCACCCCCTAATGTATACACCGTTTTGGACTTTGCAGCCTTATGTTTCAATTTTCTCAAACTGGTCCTTAATGTATACAGCGAGTTGCAATGTAGCCCTTCCGTCAGAATTTTTGTCCAAAACTGACGGGAACTCGCCCATGTGCAAGTCATGTGGCTTATTTAAGGGTATTTTAGCCATTCACCATAAATTAAAAGCATTTTGCATCCTTAATGTTTAGTTCATTTGGCAATTTGCACCCTTAATGTTTGGGTCGTTTGGACATATTTTACTTTTATTTAATTTATATATATATATATATATATATATAAGGTGTTATGGCATAATTTTTGGGTTCCTCTTCCTCTACCCATTACCCAAATAAAATAAAACAAATCTAAAGCTATCCAACATATCTTAATTGGAATTTTAAATAAACTTTAATTCCAAAAGAATAGAGCTAAATCCACCACATTTTTTGCTAAATTCACCATTTTTTTAAGAGTACATCATGTACTTTTATCTTATATATTTTAGGTTATATGTATTTGTGTCCCCTCAATTTAATCAATTTAGCAAATTAAATTGATTTAGTTAAAAAAATTAACTATGAATAAGTAAATTCTCAAAAATACAAAACGTTTGAAAATTTTGTTTTCCAAGAAATTTCAGTGGTCCAATATGGTGTTCTAAACACCCATATTAATTTCAAAAATTAATAATCTATTTGGGATAGTTTAAGCAATTAAAACTAATGCTCATAAGCATAAATTTTATACTCTAAAATATCAAAAACATGAGATAATTTCCTAAAAATTTTCTCAAGTCTCCAAACAGTGTACAAAACACTATATATTAATTTTAAGTACTAACAACTTTGTATATTATATTTTAAGCAATTAATAGCGTGTACATAACACAACATATGCTCTAAAATATATTCCCAAAAATTGAGAAAATTTACCAAATAATTTAATCAAGTTTCCCTTAGTGTACTAAACACCTTGTGTTAATTCGATGAATTAACAATCAATCAAAGATATTTTAAGCAATTTAAAATCATGTACAAAACATTGTTTAGGTGCTCTAAAATATTCCTTTAAAATATTTTAAAAGGAAATAAACCCCCAAGAATTTTATATGGTCCCACACAGTGTTCCTAACATCCCTTATTAATTTTAAAAATTAATAATATATTTTAGATATTTTCAACAATTAAAGTGATTGCAAAAACTAATTTTAAAAATTAATATTCAATGTTGGATATTTTAAGATATTAAAAACACGTACATAACATATTATTTATGCCTTAAAATATCAAAATGATTGCAATAATTTTCCAAAACTTGCCCTAGGGTCCCACACAGTGTACATAACAAAAAATAGAATAGTCAAAAAAATTATTGTTAGAATTTTAAACTTATTAAAACTCAATTTTTAATAATAAAACTCACTGTTTTATTAATAGACAAAAAGTTAAGGTTCTGTTTAATTAGTCTAATCCCACAAGGATTACATGGGGCCTAAGTTAAGTCCATTGGACCCGGTCCAAAGAATATGTCCACAAAATTCGAACACCTTGAATTTTAGAATTAGAGTTTATTTAAAATTCCAATAAGGATAGGTTGGATAACTTTAGATTTGTTTTATTATATCTGGATTAGGCCTCTTACTATTAGTAATGTATAGCAGTAGAAGAACCCAAAATTTGTGCCAGAACACCTTTGTTAAAAAAAAAAAAAGTAAAAGTAAAATATATCCAAACGACCCAAACATTAAGGGTGTAAATCGTCAAATGAACCAAACATTAAGGGTGAAAAATGATTTTAATTTATGGTGAATGACTAAAATACCCTTAAATAAATCACATGACTTGCACACGAGCGAGTTTTCGTTAGTTTTTGATGGAAATTCTGACGGAAGGGCCACATTGCAACTCGCTATATACATTAAGGACCAGTTTGAGAAAATCGAAATATTAGGGTACAAAGTCCAAAATGGTTTATACATTGGGGGTTCAAAACGCTTATTACCCTTAGTTTTAATTGCTTAAAATATCCCAAATAGATTATTAATTTTTTAAATTAATATGGGTGTTTAGAACACCTTATTAGACCACTGAAATTTCTTGGAAAACAAATTTTTCAAAAGTTTTGTATTTTTGGGAATTTATTTATTCATAGTTAATTTGTTTAACTAAATCAATTTAATTTGCTAAATTGATTAAATTGAGTGGACACAAATACATATAACCTAAAATATATAAGATAAAAGTACATGATGTACTCTCAAAAAATGGTGAATTTAGCAAAAAAAAATATGGTCGATTTAGCTCCACTATTTTAGAATTAGAGTTTATTTAAAATTCCAATTAGGATATGTTGGATAGCTTTAGATTTGTTTCATTTTATTTGGGTACTGGGTAGCGGTAGAGGAACCCAAAAATTATGCTAGAACACTTTTTTTTTTTACATAAAATAAAAGTAAAATATGTCCAAACGACCCAAATATTAAGGGTGCAAATCGCCAAATGAACCAAACATTAAGGGTGCAAAATGCTTTTAATTTATGGTGAATGACTTAAATACCCTTAAATAAGTTACATGATTTGCACATAGGCGAGTTCCCGTTAGTTTTTGACGGAAATTCTGACGAAAAGGCCACATTGCAACTCGCTATATACATTAAGAACCAGTTTGAGAAAATTGAAACATAAGGGTGCAAAGTCCAAAACGGTGTATACATTAGGGGTACAAAATGCTTTTTACCCAAAACATAAAAAGTTATCTACTACCACTTTAAAATGAAAAAAATAATAACCGTAATGAAAAGAAAAAAAAACTTCAACAAATTTTTTTTTTTAAATGAATAGTTATATTGCATTCTTGTCTACTTTATTTATAAAAAAAAAAAACGCTCAGTGGAGTCTTACACACACACACACACACACACACACACATTAGGGTAATGCTCGTGCAAGGTCTGTACTAATTAAGTTTCATTGGAGCAGCTCATTCACAATGTTGGGAGCAAGTTCACATTTTAAAAATATAAAGCAGACAAAAATACAATATAACTATTCATTTTTTTAAAAAAAAATTGTTGATGTTTTTTTAATGTTTTTTTCAGTGTTGTTATTATTCTTTTCATTTTACAGTGGTAGTAGATAATTTTGTTGATAATTTTTATGTTTTTAAAATTTACTGTTGATACTTCTTTTATAAAAAAAAAATTTTATTAAAAGCTTGATTTGGTATATACTGAAATTTTGTCAATGATTTTTAATTTTTTTTTTCATAATTGTTAATATTTTTTTCCGTTTTTAAAAGATGGTGGATAATTTTCTTGATGATTGTCTAAGGGTATAACAGTCATTTTCAAAATAAAAGGGGGTTGAGTGTAATTTTTAAAAACAAGGGGGAGGTCCCTGTAATTGTCAGATACCTCAGGGGAGGTCAGTGTAATTTGCCCTTAGTCTTATAGCTGGGCGATAACTCGCATTATGCACGGGCCCATAAGAAAAAAAGAATAGGCTTAACTACATTTTACACCCTTCTAATTTGCCCTTAGTGTCAATTGGTCCTTGTAGTTTAGAAAATATCATTTTAAACTCTGTAGTTTCATAGGTGTGTCATTTTAGTCCCTCAAACACTTTTTGTGACAAATTTTTTACTTTCAGCGACAAAATTATTTGTCACTAAAGGACTTATTGGACTGATCTGACACACTTATGAAATTACAGGGACTAAAGTGACACTTTTTAAATTATAGGAACCAAATTGACACATATGACAAACTACAGGGGTGTAAAATGTATTTAACCCACAAAAAAATATATTGAAACCACTGGTAATTAAAGTTGAACAGTATCTCCCCTTAAAAAAAAAAAACAAAAAATGGAATTGTATCCTTTAGACTAAGAATGAGGCATAGTTGGTCTGTTTTTGATGTCTCTTAGATATAATTATTCATCTTTTCAAATAGAAATATGGTCAAAAGTCCAATTCTACCAATGTTTTTTATACTAGACCTACTAATTGGTAATTCGTAATAATAGGCTATATAATTGTCATTGTTGTTAGAGATTAGTCCAAAATATCTTCTTATAGAATTAGTATATCATTATTCTACCCTAACCTATATATATAGAACCGTATATATATACATATATTTAATTCAGATTTTAAGATTGAGTCAGTTACCAAATCTTATCAAATCTCAATTGATATTAGTTACAGTATATATATAGAAATTGTATCTCAATATTTTAGGATATTACTTTACAAAACAGTCACTACACCAAAAGGGAATATTTCTAACGGACATTTACCATTAGTAATAATTTTACTAACGGACTATTACCGTTAGGAATAAAATGTAACGGATTTTCTAACGGAAAATGTCCGTTAGAAAAATTATTTTTACTAACGGTAAATGTCACGCCCCAGAACCACCCAGATGATCCTAGGATACGTGGCACGCCACCAAGGCCTTACACAAGTGATTAAAGTTCCAAAAATAAATTTAAAATAAACTTAAACCAAAGAAGCTCAACAATAATAAATTAAAAAAAAACAAAATCCTGTCTTTGCAATCAGCCAAAATAACCCTGTTTTAACAAGTAATAAATTCCCAATAATATTACCAAATCACAAGTTGAAATCAAAATTAATGCTTTAAACCATTTAGAATAAAATCAAAATCACAAACATGAGCTTCCAAGTTCAAGCAAGTGTTTTTAAATACTTTAAGAGAAATACTACATATAACAATTTACAACCAACCCAATAAATAAATCTCCAAGTTCAAACGTCCCAATCTAATAACATTAGTCATAGTAACACTATGATCAAATAATCCCAACTAACACAGTCCAACCTTAAATTACAGGAGGAGTTAAGTTACAATCCAACTAAAGTATACAATTTAACTAGAAATATTACATAAGCTTAAACCAACCAAAGTATGACCCATACTATAATCTAGATTAAACTGATTTATAACAACTATATTGCAAGCTTTAAACTAAAAAGCAAGTACTATTCACAAGGTTACAACAACCCCCAAAACCCATAAGCCAGCCAAGCCACATCCCAGCTTACTTCCCCGATTCCTCGCCGCGATCACCTACGATGGTTATTCAATAACCACTACAATATATAAGCTATATGCTTGTGAGCAATGCCAATCATGAACATGGATAATAAACACGCTCAATTCAACATATTACAAATAACTATAGTCTCTGGCAATTACTAGTTCACTCCCACCACTACCGGCTAGCCCGCGGCTCCACTCCCCAAGCCCACGTGACTAGTCATGACCCACGCCCTCACACGTGCAGTCCCATAGGCCTTTGGCGGCCGTGGTCGTCACCACAAAGATTACCTCATGGTGGTATAGAACTAGCAATTTCCATTGACCCAAATAGGCAACTCAACATGCTCATTTAATCATTACACCGTGCAATCACAATCAAATTGGGCCTAATTTAACCACATGGATTTTGCCCAATAATAATCTAAATAAATTAAATTACGCTAATTAGGCATGCTTTGGCATTACAATTGAACTCAACATGAAAATCATCCAAATATCAAAATTAACATCACTCACCTCTTGTGTTTCGCTCCTAATTGTGAAATTATAGCCCTACTATGAACCAGGTACAAATCCTATACAAAAATTACAAGTTATGAGCTAAAACCTTAAAATGGGTCGCGGAAAAACTATCACAGAACTCAATAAAATTAGTACCAATAGGTTAGACTCACCTCCAGGAGTTCGAATATGTAGCCTGTTTTAAAAGCCGGCGTTGTTCGGCGCGTCAATCGGCGTCGGAAAGTCACCGTCAAAACTCGTGCTCGTACTTCTCCAATTTTTTTTTTAGTCGGCAAGCTACTGACCTTGAAAGAAGAAGATTTGATCTTCTTTTAATATATATTAAACATACTTTTGCATTTTTATTATGAAACCCACCACAGTTTACGAGTTTTGCGATTACGCCCCTACTAATTATGAAAATATATTAAAACTATCTCAAACCTAAATGGGTATTTGTCTATGTCTCGCATGGGTCCCATAAGTGGTCCCATATAATTAAATGAAGTTGCTAATTAACCTACTAATTATGAAACGTGTTCAATTCGTGCTCACAAAGGTACCCCTAATTGACCCCAAAAGTGGTCACTACCTAATAACATGATATTATCAATAATAAAATAATAAATCATTTAAGCCTTAATAAACATTTAGGCACATAGGGTGTTTCACATATAATGTCCCATCTCAACTGGGACCCATCAGCACACATCCCAACTTGGGATTGCCACATTGGCCATAACTGGGTTCCTAACTGGACACCCATAATCAACTTAGTGGGTCAATCCCACTCCAATAGGTGTCACATAACACATTAATTAACATTAATTCATGATTATGCATGCTAAAATAGTATTAAATGTAAACCGCGAGAGCGGGTGTCACATCTCTCCCCTCCTTAAAAAGGAGTTTGTCCCCAAACTCGTTGTACCTCAAGTTTCGAACAAGAATGGATACTTCTCTTTCATTTCATCTTCTCTTTCCCACGTGGCTTCCTCAACGGAGTGATTCCGCCATAGCACCATAACCAAAGGAATAGTCTTTATCCTCAGAACTTGCTCTTTTCTGTCAAGAATCTTGACTGGCTGCTCGATATAAGTCAAGTCTTCCCTGACTTCCAACGGCTCTGGAATAATCACTTTCTTCGGATCTGATACACATTTCCTTAACATTGATATGTGAAATACATCGTGCACATTAGCCAATTCTGGTGGTAATTCTAACCGATAAGCTACTGGTCCAACTCTGCCAATGATCTCAAATGGCCCAACATACCTTGGATTCAACTTCCCACGTTTCCCAAACCTTGTAATACCCTTTGAAGGTGATACTTTCAAGAATACGAAATCCCCAACTTCAAACTCCATCGGTCTTCTTTTCAAGTCCGCATAACTTTTATATCTACTTTGGGCTGTTTGAAGCCGTTGTTGTATTGTCTTTATCTTTTCCGTGGTCTGCTGAACAATTTCAGGCCCTATCAATCTTCTCTCACCAACCTCAGTCCAACAAAGTGGAGAACGACATTTACGCCCATATAAAGCCTCAAAAGGTGCCATCCCAATACTGGATTGATAACTATTATTATAAGCAAATTCAGCCAATGGTAAATGTTCTTCCCAATCACCTTTGAAATCCAAAACACAAAGTCGAAGCATATCTTCTAGTATTTGGATCACACGCTCTGATTGTCCATCGGTTTGGGGATGGAAGGCTGTGCTGAAACTCAATCTTGTACCCATCGCTTTCTGCATTCCTTGCCAAAATCTTGATGTAAATGCACTATCTCGATCAGAGACTATAGATACTGGAACTCCATGAAGTCTCACAATTTCTTGGACATACAATTCAGCTAACTTCTTTGGATCATTGGTCTTAATAAGTAGAAAATGTGCAGACTTAGTCAATCGATCAACGATTACCCATACACTGTCATTTGACTTTCTAGATCTCGGTAAACCTCCCACGAAGTCCATTGTGATATTTTCCCATTTCCACTTTGGTATAGGTAATGGTTCCAATTTTCCCGCTGGTTTCTGGTGTTCTACCTTTACCCTCTGACAAGCCGCACACTTTGCCACATGTTCTGCCACTTCACGTTTCATCCCTGACCACCAATAGATCTCTCACAAATCACGATACATCTTAGTACTACCCGGATGGATTGAGTACCTCGTATTGTGCGCCTCTTCCAAAATTACTTCCTTGATACCCTCTATGTTGGGTACACAAACCCGATTCTTGAATTTCAATATACCATTCTCAAAAGTAAATTCTGGTTGTTTACCTTCAGGTATTTCATTATGAATCTTTTTCAATGTTGGATCTTGAAGCTGTTTAGCTCGAATTTCATCAATAAGGGACGGATGTGCAATAATGGCTGACATAAGACCACCTCTAGTTTCTGGAATCACCTCCAACTTTAGCTGCTCCATTTCCCGAATTAACTTTTCTTGTGAAGTCAAAGCATAGGCCAAATTAGTTGTAGACTTTCGACTCAGTGCATCGGCCACCACATTAGCTTTTCCTGGATGATATTGGATTGTTAAGTCATAATCCTTCATTAGCTCTAACCACCTTCTTTGCCTCATATTCAATTCCCGCTGTGTAAACAGATATTTCAAACTCTTGTGATCAGTATAAATTTCACATTTTTCCCCATAGAGATAATGCCTCCAAATCTTCAAGGCAAAAATCACTGCCGCTAACTCAAGATCATGTGTTGGGTAATTTGCCTCATGTGGCCTTAATTGTCGTGAAGCATATGCAATCACTTTGTTATTTTGCATTAAAATACAGCCTAAACCTCGATAAGAAGCATCACTGTATATCACAAACCCCTCAGTACCAGAAGGAATAGTCAATATAGGTACCGTCATCAAACGAGTCTTCAATTCAACAAAACTTTCTTCACACTCTAGACTCCAAACAAAAGGAACATCTTTTCGCATAAGTTGTGTCATTGGCATCGCAATTCTTGAAAAATTTTTCACGAACCTTCGGTAATATCCAGCTAATCCTAAGAAGCTTCGACCTCTGGCACACTTGTTGGCGATTTCCAATTGGCTACAGCTTCAATTTTCTGTGGATCCACTGATACCCCCTCATTTGAAATTACGTGCCCCAAAAATGCTATCTCAGTTAACCAGAATTCACATTTCTTCAACTTCCCGAATAGCTTCTTTTCACGAAGTCGCTGTAGAACCAACCGTAGATGCCTCTCGCGATCTTGTACACTCTTGGAATATATTAAAATATCATCTATGAAGACAATTACAAACTCATCTAGATAGTCTTTAAACACTCGATTCATCAAATCCATAAATGCTGCCGGTGCGTTTGTAACCCCAAAAGGCATAACAAGAAATTCATAATGATCATAACGGGTCCTGAATGCTGTCTTCTCCACGTCTTCTTCTTTGACCTTTAACTGGTGATAACCCGATCGCAAATCAATCTTAGAAAAGACCTGGGCACCTTGAAGTTGATCAAACAAGTCATCAATTCTAGGCAACGGATATTTGTTCTTGATAGTTAACTTGTTGAGTTCTCGATAATCGATACACATTCTCATCGTCCCATCCTTCTTCTTGACAAACAAGACTGGTGCACCCCACGGCGATACACTAGGTCGAATGAATCCTTTATCTAGAAGATCTTGCAACTGAATCTTCAATTCTTTCAACTCCACTGGTGCCATTCTGTACGGTGTTTTCGATACTGGCTGAGACCCCGAGGCTACTTCAATAGTAAATTCAATCTCTCGCTCAACTAATACATCAGGTAGATCTTCAGGAAAGACATCTGGGAACTCTCGTACAATTGAAATGTCTTCTACCTTAGTCCCTGTGACCCGTGTGTCAATTATTGAACATAAGAACCCCCGACAACCTTGTTTCAACAACTTGCCTGCTCGGATTGCTGAAACCAAATATGGCGGTGCTACCACACTAGTTCCCTGAAAACTAAACTCCCCTTGCCCCATTGGTCGAAAAGTAACTCTTTTCTGTTCACAATCGATAGTAGCTTGGTTTGCGGATAACCAGTCCATTCCCAAAATTACGTCAAAATAATTAACGGCCAATGGAATTAAATTCACTGTCAAAACCCTATCATTTACCCTGATTTCACATGCTTTGAATATTGATGAAGTCACCATAGGTTTACTCAGGGGTAACGATATCGACAAATCAAACCCTAAAGGTTTTGACATGCTGTTTAAGTGTCTAACAAATTCATGCGCAACAAAAGAATGTGTTGACCCTGAATCTATTAAAACATACGCCGGGTGTGAGCAAATGAGTAATGTACCTGATACCACGGAATCAGTAGCTACAGCATCCCCCGGTGTTAGTCAAAAATATCTTCCTTGTCTTTGTTCAGAGCCTTTCCCTTTATCTATATTTGTCCCTGGTTTTGTCGCAGTTGAAGGTACAGAACTTGTCCCTTGTTGTTGTCTTGTTGGGCAATATTTTGCTTGATGTCCAGGCTGTCCACATTCGAAACATTTTCCTCTCATGTCTGGATTGATACTCCCCGTACTTCGAGTTCGAGCTTGTGGGCAATTTCTTGCTATATGTCCCTTCTACTTACAGATATTGCACACTAGTGTCAGGTGGCATACTCCCCAATGCTGACGATTACACGTTGGACATAGTGGACGACTTTCCCCAGAAAAAGAACTTCCCTTTTGAACTGCTGAGCTAAAACTAGAACCTCGTGCGAACGGATTCTTAAAGAAAGCTTGTCCTTTACTTTTTCCCTCAGCTGGTCGCTTATTTTGTTGGCTCTGTTTGTACTTGTCAATATCTCTTTCTGCTATCAAGGCAACATCTTGTACATCAGCCACTTTTCGAAGTTGGTGTGTATCAACTCGGCTTCTAATGTTATCCCGTAGTCCCTCTTCAAATTTCCGTGCTCTATCTACTTCTCTTGGTACTGTTCGATGTGCAAATCGGAGTAAACTGTTGTACTTTGCTGCATACTCATTTACTGTCATATTTTCTTGTTGTAGATTTGCAAACTCACGGCCCAACTGTGTCTTAACGGATGCTGGAAAGTATCGCTTGTAGAAGACCTTTACAAATTTGTCCCACGTCTCTGGTGCCCCTTGTTCAATCACATTTACCCACCAGTTCTGGGCTTCACCTTTCAAAGTATCAGTAGCACACATTATTTTCTCCCCATCTGTACACTCCACCGCCCGAAAGATACGTTCCATATCCATTACCCAATGATCAGCTTGTGATGGATCTGGACCCCCATCAAATTGACTCGGTTTTCTTTTATAAAATTGCTCAATGACTCCCCGTTCGGCCCGTGGTTGTGGGTTTGCAGGTCTATCACCACCCATTCGATCACTTACTGCCCTTACGAAATTGCTTACCACTTCCTCTAAGTGATCCATCCTCGAATGAGGTGAACGTTCCCGATTATGATCCATTTTCTTACCTGTCAGTCAATTGACATAAATATATTGCATGCTATGCCAATATGTTATATAACAACATAGCAACAATTACTCATATGCATTCATGAAATGCATTTACATGCTCGTCATCTACGCGTACACTCAATCGTCGTCTCTCGTACCCAAGGTTCTAAGCCTATCGCTCTGATACCACTAAATGTCACGCCCCAGAACCACCCAGATGATCCTAGGATACGTGGCACGCCACCAAGGCCTTACACAAGTGATTAAAGTTCCAAAAATAAATTTAAAATAAACTTAAACTAAAGAAGCTCAACAATAATAAATAAAAAAAAACAAAATCCTGTCTTTGCAATCAGCCAAAATAACCCTGTTTTAACAAGTAATAAATTCCCAATAATATTACCAAATCACAAGTTGAAATCAAAATTAATGCTTTAAACCATTTAGAATAAAATCAAAATCACAAACATGAGCTTCCAAGTTCAAGCAAGTGTTTTTAAATACTTTAAGAGAAATACTACATATAACAATTTACAACCAACCCAATAAATAAATCTCCAAGTTCAAACGTCCCAATCTAATAACATTAGTCATAGTAACACTATGATCAAATAATCCCAACTAATACAGTCCAACCTTAAATTACAGGAGGAGTTAAGTTACAATCCAACTAAAGTATACAATTTAACTAGAAATATTACATAAGCTTAAACCAACCAAAGTATGACCCATACTATAATCTAGATTAAACTGATTTATTACAACTATATTGCAAGCTTTAAACTAAAAAGCAAGTACTATTCACAAGGTTACAACAACCCCCAAAACCCATAAGCCAGCCAAGCCACATCCCAGCTTACTTCCCCGATTCCTCGCCGCGATCACCTACGATGGTTATTCAATAACCACTACAATATATAAGCTATATGCTTGTGAGCAATGCCAATCATGAACATGGATAATAAACACGCTCAATTCAACATATTACAAATAACTATAGTCTCTGGCAATTACTAGTTCACTCCCACCACTACCGGCTAGCCCGCGGCTCCACTCCCCAAGCCCACGTGACTAGTCATGACCCACGCCCTCACACGTGCAGTCCCATAGGCCTTTGGCGGTCGTGGTCGTCACCACAAAGATTACCTCATGGTGGTATAGAACTAGCAATTTCCATTGACCCAAATAGGCAACTCAACATGCTCATTTAATCATTACACCGTGCAATCACAATCAAATTGGGCCTAATTTAACCACATGGATTTTGCCCAATAATAATCTAAATAAATTAAATTACGCTAATTAGGCATGCTTTGGAATTACAATTGAACTCAACATGAAAATCATCCAAATATCAAAATTAACATCACTCACCTCTTGTGTTTCGCTCCTAATTGTGAAATTATAGCCCTACTATGAACCAAGTACAAATCCTATACAAAAATTACAAGTTATGAGCTAAAACCTTAAAATGGGTCGCGGAAAAACTATCACAGAACTTAATAAAATTAGTACCAATAGGTTAGACTCACCTCCAGGAGTTCGAATATGTAGCCTGTTTTAAAAGCCGACGTTGTTCGGCGCGTCAATCGGCGTCGGAAAGTCACCGTCAAAACTCGTGCTCGTACTTCTCCAATTTTTTTTTTAGTCGGCAAGCTACTGACCTTGAAAGAAGAAGATTTGATCTTCTTTTAATATATATTAAACATACTTTTGCATTTTTATTATGAAACCCACCACAGTTTACGAGTTTTGCGATTACGCCCCTACTAATTATGAAAATATATTAAAACTATCTCAAACCTAAATGGGTATTTGTCTATGTCTCGCATGGGTCCCATAAGTGGTCCCATATAATTAAATGAAGTTGCTAATTAACCTACTAATTATGAAACGTGTTCAATTCGTGCTCACAAAGGTACCCCTAATTGACCCCAAAAGTGGTCACTACCTAATAACATGATATTATCAACAATAAAATAATAAATCATTTAAGCCTTAATAAACATTTAGGCACATAGGGTGTTTCACATATAATGTCACATCTCAACTGGGACCCATCAACACACATCCCAACTTGGGATTGCCACATTGGCCATAACTGGGTTCCTAACTGGACACCCATAATCAACTTAATGGGTCAATCCCACTCCAATAGGTGTCACATAACACATTAATTAACATTAATTCATGATTATGCATGCTAAAATAGTATTAAATGTAAACCGCGGGAGCGGGTGTCACAGTAAATTACCGTTAGTAATATGTTTCCTAGTGGCTATTTTCCGTTATTAATTTATTATTCCTAACAGAAATTGTCCGTTAATAATATTTTTACTAACAGTTTTTTCTAACAGTTTTGTATGCAAAATACTAACGGAGTTTTGTAACGGATAATGTCCGTTAGTAATGGTTTTAAACTATAAAAAAAAATAGATTTAATTTACATGCTCCCCAATTTTTATTTGCACCTAATTTACATTTCACCCACACCTTATTCACAAGCATAATAAAACACATAACAAGCTCAATCTACAACAAATATAATTAATAATGAACATAACAAAAAGAATCCAAAATACTTCCATCCATTCAAACCTAAATTAAATATCAATAATATTTTTCACATCCTTGGGTCTCTCAACATAAACTAAACCAGTACAATACCACGACTTACTCGTGCTCATGGGCACGACGTGAGGGGAAAAAATCATGCAAAAAAATGAAGCTTATAATCACGTGATTTTCTTCTTGCCCAAATCTTTGGCACGGACCAAACTAGGCTTGCGCTTCTCAACACCCACCGGCTCTCTAAGCATTCGTACTCTTCCGTGATCAAATCCAAAATTGGTCAAGTCTCTTCTCCCTACAATACAAAACACAAATCACATTAAAAAAATAACAACAAAAAATCAATAAGATCAAATGAATTATTTGATGAAATTCGAGTACCAGATGAGGCTGCAAAATGAAAAGATAGAATAAATGGCCACCTTTTAATTCCAAGAATAACAGTAAAGCTTCTTGGTAGTAAAACTTAACATTTAATTGCACTCAGATCTAGTTTAAAAAAAAATCTCAATTAGACATGTACATGCAAGGATACATTATGATATCCTTCAAAGTAGCATAGCTCATGCAAATCACATGCAAAATAAACAACCACAAAAACAACCACAAAGGACAAATATTTAAGGCACATTTGATTCCAAGAGACATTAGAGCATAAAATAAGTATATATGAAGGACCTAACATTAATGGGTAGCCGTAGCCTTGCAAAGATTGCAGAACTCAGGATCAAGCATATAGGAAAAAAAAAAAACACCTCAGCAGGAGAAATAACATCAGTGTTAAAAAACATCCCAAGGATGTGAAAAGGTGCATTTTGAGAATTTAGATGCAGATAAGTATAAGAGTAGCGACATAGCATTATTCTCTTTGAACTTCCAAACTATTTGTGCAAATATATGATATACTCATGTACATTTATAATCTTCTCGTTAACTTCCGCAAGTTCATTCTGTTGGTAAGCTTGGAGCTTGGTTCCTTCTGATGTGTACATGGTAACTTTATGCACACGTAGGATGTGAATTATCACTGATAGACTGAGTTCGCCTGTAAAGCTGACATATTTCTTGAATTTTGCTCGATTCACAAACATTAATTTGTCAAGTTGGTGATTTAATGGAATTTATTTGCTCAAAGTTTATTAGTTTGGTATGCTGACATTCCTTCCTATTTTTGCTTCAAAAAATTTATTTTTATATGAGTGGATTTTTGTGATGGAGTAGTAGACCCTTGACAATTGGAAGGTTGATGCTTCCTCCGTCATTTAAATGTAGTTGACATGGTGCATGTTCACATTGCCAGGAGACACATTTTCATCTTTACGTAGTTTTGTATTTATTTATTTTTTATAATAAGGCTGGAGTGCTGGACAGTTTTGGGTTGGTTGACCTTGACCAGCATAATTTCCAATGTATGTAGAATTAGATTGCAATGTTTCATAATCAACCATTTTTCTTTTTATGGTTTATTCATTTGATCCTCTTGGAATTCCCTCGACAATTGTTTTAATATCACACATTTGTAGACATTGATTGGTTTCCTGGACAAACCTGTTCCCTTACCAGGTTTTAAAGATTATCTGACTGGGTTTGTTATTGGTCTAAATCTCTGGGAACCGCCACCCAACTTTACAGTTAGTTGGTTGGGTCTAAACTCTAGGAGTATATGCACAATTACAAATAGAGAGCTATGTGCTCATAGTTATTGTACTAGCTATAGTCTGATGCCCTATGCAAAGATGGTAGTTGCTGATATGTCACATGGATCCTGTGTAGTGTGGCTTCTTCTGATTCTTTTTCTGGTTAAGAATTTGGTGTTTTGACCAAAAAAATAGAAAAACTCAATATTTAAAAAGGGGCAGCGACCATTGTTGTCACATTATGTTTTTGCTAATCGCAATTTCGATGTTGATACGAAATGCCCTTTATTTACTATCATTATTTGAGGTGATGAGATGTGGATGGCCAAAACAGCTTATCAAAATGGGAAAGAAATGTTGATTCTATGGGAAAGAAATGCTTATCAAACATTGAAACGGACCATATGTTAATACAAAACATTTTAATATGAAGCATAAAATTGTTTAAAGCCCTATTGATCAACATTTACTTTAAACATCACAAAACAAATTGTCAATTTTGTTCAATTAAGCTATGCCTAAGCTAAATTATACTAAGCCATAATGTCCTGAGCCACAAAGTCCTGAGGAAACGGATTAACCTCAGCAATTTCAAACTCATTGAAGATTACTGATACCATCACTTCTAGCCTAAGGTCCTCATCGATGTCTTCAGGGTGATTCCCCTCAGGTTACTCACTGCATGGACATTTAGTGGAGAACTCACCATAACAACCTGGTGGGATCGTACCGTTTGACCTAATCTAGTGGCATGGCGATTAACTACAGGAAGTCTCTCTAAACTATTAAGATGAAAACGTAATGAATGAAGATACACCAAGCCCTGTGTATATGATTGTATCATAATTCGATGATCCTCTGCTCTGTGAGCGTTTAGTGCCCCTTCAGCAACCTGAAGATCTTCTACGGTGGCGGGGTCTAGAAATTCTGGGTCTATATCCATTTGACCTACAAAAAATAGATATATGTAACTATAGCAGAATAGAGAGAGTGAATGAGTGAAGAATAGGGAGGGACCATAGGGTTTCAGGCTTCTTAAGAAGCACCAGTGCTGCGCCTTTACACTCCGTTTGGTTTGATTTTGAAATAGAAATGAAAAGAAAAGAAAAGAATAGAATAGAATTGGAATTCTAGTTTTCCTGTTTGGTTTGAAATAGAATTCAATTCAATTCTACTCAATTCTATTCAATTTTTTGTTTGGTTTAAAGCTGGAAATGAATTCAATGTTATTTCTCAAATTACCCTATGTTATAACATCAAACATTCAATCCCAAATCCCTAATCTGTACGTATAAAGATGAGAGGAGATTGAGATTCCGTATATATATATATATATATATATATGTATGTATCAAACATTCAATCCCAAATCCCCAATCTGTATATATAAAGATGAGAGGAGATTGAGATTCCGTATATATATATATATATATGTATGTATAATTGTGTATATACATATATATATATATATATAACTATGTATATACATATATGTATACAGAAATCTGTTTATATATGTTTATATAGAAATCTGTGTGTATGTATATATACACAGACGAGAGAGAGAGAGAGAGAGAGAGAGAGAGAGAGAGAGAGAGAGAACTTGGTTCGCAGAATCGCAGGTGAGAGAAAGACGAGTATCTGTTACTCAATTACTACTGATTGGTGTATATATACATATAGCATAGAGTCATATATATATACAGGTGTATATATACATATAGCATAGAGTCATATATATACAGAAAGGGAGAGATTTGGTAACTAAGGTGTTGTGTGGAGCTTTGGAGAGGAAGGAGACGATGAACAGATTCAAAAAGAGACAGAAAACCAGGTTCTTTCTTCTTCTTCTTCTTCTTCTTCTTCTTCTTCTTCTTTGCGCTCTCTCTCTCTCTCTCCTCTCTCTCTCTCTACAGCGGCTTTTGAAGTAAAAGGAGATGAAAACCCTAGAATGGCAATGAGCCGTTTCCATATTAAATGGAAGGGTAAATTTCAGAAACACCCTATACTATGCCCCTTTTTTATTAATACCCCCTGAAGTTTAAAATTGAACAATGTGACCCCCTCATCTATCTGAAGGGCTTGGAAACACTAACACCGTCAACAGCACAGTGAAATGACTTAAATGCCCCTCATATTTCTCTCAAATCCTAACCCATTTCTCTAAACCCTCATTTCCTTCAATAATCCATTTCAACAGCACGGTGATTTAGTAAGGCAGTGGTGGCTGGTGATGACTGTGGTGGTCGTTGTGGTGATTTGGATGGTGTAGCAACTGTGAATTTCAAAACCTAAACCCTCAATTGGGAATCCCCAAATTTTGAAACCCTTAAATTCGAACCTCAAACCCAGAAATTGGAAACCTAGAGAGAGAGAGACAGACAGACAGAGACAGAGAGTGAGAGAGAGAGAGAAAATAGGTGGTGCAATGGTGGTGATTTAGGGTTGGTGGGGGCAGTGGTGGTGCGATGTGGTGATTTGGTGTGGGTGATTCGGTGGCGTGGTGGTTGTGATTGGGTGTGGGTGATGGTGAGTTGGTGGGGCAGTGGTGGTGATTTAGGGTGGGTGGGGGCAGTGGTGGTGCGGTATGGTGATTTGGTGTGGGTGATTCGGTGGCGTGGTGGTTGTGATTGGGTGTGGGTGATGGTGAGTTGGTGGTGCAGTGGTGGTGATTTAGGGTGGGTGGGGGCAGTGGTGGTGCGGTATGGTGATTTGGTGTGGGTGATTCGGTGGCGTGGTGGTGGTGATTGGGTGTGGGTGATGGTGAGTTGGTGGGGCAGTGGTGGTGATTTGGGGTAGGTGGGGCAAGTGGTGGTGAGATGTGGGTGGTTCGGTGGTGTGGCGGTGGCAATTGGGTGGTATGGTGGTGGTGATTCGTTCAAGAGTGGTATGATGGCTGATGGTTGTGATTTGGTTCCAAGGGTGGTGTGGTGGCTGGTGATGGTCATGGTGGAGATTTGGGTGATGGTCGGTGGTGGTCATATTGGAGATTTGGCGGTGGCAATTTGTGGTATAGTCGGATGAAGGGTTAAAAAGCCTCAAACCCATTTTAGTTGAGAGAGAGAGAAAGTGTGTGTATTAGTTTTAGAGAGAGAGAATAACTTACAAGGGCAATTTGGTCAAATAAGGGCAAAATATATGGCATGTGCTTGGCACAAGCTATTTTCTGTTTGTTTTTTCACAGTCAATAGACGGAAGGGTGGAAAGCGTCAAGTACACATACCCTAGGGGGTGGATTTGTCGGGTAAAATTGTTCAGGGGGTATTAGTAAAAAAGGGTCATAGTACAGGGCAGGGGCGGAACCAGGAATTTGGCCCAAGGGGGCTATCTTTTACGTATTACAGTACTTAAGTAGACTTTTCATATTTGACGATAAAAGAGATACAGAGAAGTGGAGAAAACACATAAATATGCACTTTTTTACTAGCTACTCGATCAATAATCTGCATAATTCTTCGAAGTACAGTTTTTTTTCTCGAGAAACTTTATAATTCTTGAATAATTTTGATGAAGGCCACCCTATTTATAAATAATAGTTAGTACGATCAATGGCCAAGATTTATATAAGGGGCGATCATCCAATGGAATAGAAACTCATGATAATATTTTAGAAGTTTTGGACCTCATAATAAAGTAATCTTTCTAGAAGGTCACCCTACTTATAATAAATATTATGTACAAGTCTCTAAAAGACTCTAGAGAATCCAATGATTTCCTTTAAGTCTAGGGAGTTCTGAGCATTATGTACAAGTTAATGTAAAACTACCTACAGCAAAATAAAAGTTCCTTAAATTTTTTTTTTTTTTTTTTTTTCAGATAGAGAGAATTCCCTAATTTAATTACCATAACACAACCCCTAAACCTTTTTGGTGGTCAGGATAATAGGCATATAACTTTTATCCGACATTTGGTGGTGCCACCAGATATGATAAAATAGTTCTGAACTTGGTTTTTATCTCATGGAGAGTGCAATAACTCTAACCCATAGAAGGGGGAATATTAGGTGAGATTATAAGTTTGAGATAACTTATTGGGACAAAAAGACTTTTTTCATTTTCAATTTTTTTTTCTTTTTTTTTTTAAAGATCCAGTTTTTTCCCTTCAGATCTACTTTTTATTTTATTTTTTTTTAAATCTCTTTTTTTCTTCAGGATAATAATTTAGTTATTATCTGGAATATATATCTGGGCACGTTCCAAACACAGGACAACATAACAACTTATCACACAGAATTACTATCCTATCTGATCATACCTTATCATGTCCTATCTGCCAGATTTATCCGGCTTGCCAAACGAGGCCTAATAGAATAGGGACTTAATTAAATTTTTAGGGGGACTTAACTTAAATATAACTTTCTTTTACAGAGTATATAAAGAATTTTCTAAAACTTAGGGGGGCTTGAGCCCCCCCTTGCCCTTATATAGATCCGCCCCTGGTACAGGGGGTGTTTTTGAAATTTACCCTAAATGGAAATAAAAAAACTTAAGGGTAAATTATGTAAACACCCGTAGCCGTAGCCTTGCAAAGATTGCAGAACTCAGCATCATCACAAAACCACAATTTTTTTAGGTTTCAAACTTATCAGTGTTAAAAAACATCCCAATCTCTGTTAAAATATCAGTGCATCATTACACACACATCAAAGATGGTTTCTCTGAGTTATAAACTATCATAACTTGCTGTTAAAGTACTTGGTTTTCTTAAGGGCTATATATTGACTTAAATATATATGAACAGTCAGGCTATAAAGAGGGCGCTCTCTTTTTATTAAAGAGAGGACCTCTGTTTTGGCCGTCGGATCGTGTTTTCATTAATGGCAGTTTTGTCATTTCACGGTTTTTAAACACAATCCAATGACCAAAATAGAGGTCCTCTCTTTAATAAAGAAAGGTGGCCCTCTTTAGAGAATCTTTGTATATATGAATTGGTACAACTATCCAATAGCTAAGAGAATCATATATAGTGTAATTCATTTACTAATGATTTACTCAATAGCTTCAGATTTATGTTCTTGGACTTAAAATTATATGGCTGTAAAAAAAAAAATGCAGTGAATTTTTTTGGTTAAAAGGAAAAAAGAAAAAGAAAAGAAGGGTACAAATATTGAAGCAATTAACTGATCAAGGATAAACTAAACAGAAACTATGGTAAACTAAAAGCAATTAAAATTCCTTAGGTAAATAGAATTCTCAATCAACTCCAGAAGAATGTTATACAAACCAACAAAAAGTCCAAAATCAGCCACCAATGAATGTAGCCCATGAGTCAGACAATGAGATACCCGAAGCCAACAAAAGAATAGTACCAAAACCACACAATCAGCAATCAACCACCAAAGTCTACCAAACTAGAAAATAAACTTTAGAAGTCCATGAACGAAGCTATAGGGTAATAAGCCAAATTAACTTGATAATTAATTCTTCTCATATTTTTTTATTATCCTTATGTTGTCTCTAATATATTTCTTTTTTCTCTAATTGTTTCAGCAATTCTTTGAAGAGGGTTTTAATAGGATCCGTCCCACATGCAGGTATAATTGTATACCTGTTTGTTTCAAATTTGAGTTTTAATGTCTTCAATAGTTTAATATTCAAAAGTAGTAGTAAAATGAACTACTCAAATGTTTGAAAACAGCAAGGCACACTTAAGTTTTAGAAAGCATGACAAATTCAAATACCTCACTAACTTCAGGAAATAGATTAATTTAATTACACATCAAATCTCACATCAATTCTCAAGTGAATAGTATTTTCCTTCATAAATTGCACAACTTATCAAACAAGTAATAATTGATCAATTCTAGCAACTCATTAAGCCAAATTAGCAATAGAAAAGGCAAATTAAAGGAAAAAGAAATAACAAATAATTCAAATTATTGTGACAAGGCAAGAATCATGCCTTCATTCCATTCAATCAATGGAAGTGACTCAAACTAACACATAATCAAAGCATAAATGGGCCAAAGTGGTCCAAATCCAATAATTCGGAATTCTGATACCAATCTGATTGCAATCTTTAAACGCAATTGGTTCAGCGACATAATACACAACACAATATATATATATATATATATATGATTACATGAGAGGAGAAGAAGAAGTACCAAATTCAGGCAAAAATGAGCAGTTGTTCAAATTGATCATCAGTTGCAATCTGCTCAATCAACTATTTTAAAATGAAATTTTGATTAGAACTAAAACAAATGGACAAAGCAAACATTTCAGAGTTTAAACAGAAAAACGAAACCAGGGAAAGATTAAAAGCAAGAGAGAAAGGCAGGGTAATGCTATTGTAAATAAATATGCACACAAGCATACGAGTTGGGTATAGGTTCATTACCTGGCGGAATAACCCAACGGATCGCCGAACAGTGTTGTTACGACCCCAACGTCTTCACCCATGAACTGCTGCTCCTTGTTAGCCTCCGTGTACTCTCTTACGCTTCGCATAAGTCGTCGAAGACGCTACTAGAGCGGTCTCCATCAATGTCACGCGCTAAATCTCATGGCTCCAATGGTAATGGCCTTAGAGAGAGAAAATCGTGAGAGAGAGAGAGAGGCTGGATGAAAATTATCTAGGATGTGTACATATGTGTGATATATATCATATATATACACACACACATTCACCAAACCCTAGGGCTCCACGTGCCAAGGCCCATTGGACCCGGTCTAATGTATATGGGTGCCCGTATGGCCCACATATTTCTTACATCTCCCACTCACCCACATAGGGATAGTACTAAAACCAATCTCTCGAAACAGAACTTCTCATATCTTCATACAGGGAAATCGAACGTGCGACCTTACGAAAAGAAAGTACAGCGACAGGAGTGTAATGGCAAATCATCACCATAACCAGCAAGACACATCACTCGGAAGCTTCTCGTGTATGCCTTAGACAATTCAACCACACCGGACACAACATTCTCAATCCCTCGGTGAAAAAAAGTGCTGCACCACCTCAATATAATGTACTCATGACATCAGTAACAAAATATGATTGTTGCAGGCCTGCTAATGAGTCACAAAAAATATGGTGTGTTATTGAATGGTCTTCCTTGGGCCCACATGTCAATCCGACTAACTTGACTGCTTGCCCAGACACACCCCATAGAACAGAATTATCTCTTCGTCCTAGGATAGCATGCTAAGTAGCTGTCATCAAGTGTCCTCTTGATGACATAGTCTCAAGTCGTGAAAGCAACCAGTTTGTAGGATAACCAATGTCTTGGATATGCTACGTGGCTCACATAGCAATGAAGGAATCTATTCACTGCTCCACAGTCAATCGCAAAAGCACAAATGTATGCTATGGTGTTCTTCCATAAAAACGGGCATGTCACTCTGTGTTTGGAAAAACAAGTAACGCCATACGAATTTTAGTTTAGACGTTACACAAGAACGTCTAACCTGAGTTTTCCGGCACAGTCTCCACTCTTGGCGCCCGTATGAAACTCACATTTGGTGATAAACATACTATATAAAGTCGTTGGATCTCTCTATGTTCGACCAAATATAAAGGTCTCATCTTAGCTCCATCTAAGGCGTCATATAGAAATAATAAGAGTTTATATCTAGCTCGCTGTTCTTACACTGCATATATATAAGTGTTCAAGCTCGATTTCCAAGCGCTTTGGACACACATGTCCTAGCTAGCTATCTAAGCGCCATGAACACAAATATCTCATCTTGCTCGCCATCTAAGCGCCATGGATACACACGTCCTAGTTCGCTATCTCGGCGCCAAGGTAAATTCAAAATTTGTGCAAAATTTATATTTGGAAAAAAAAATTGTTCAAGAATGTCTTTCAATTCTTAACTCAACCTCACACCATATTATATATTGTTCAAACCAAATTTAAACTTACAAATACAAATTACATAAATAAAATTGTAAAAAACACTTATTTTAAAACTTCTACTCAAATTTAATTTTGTATAGAGGATTTGATATAGAATTTAGAATTCTCTTACTAAAATTAAATTTTTTATGTTATAGTATTTATTTAACATACGAAACAAATAGTATTATTAATAAAAAAAAGAGAGTAAAACTATTATTCAAATTTCCACTCACATTTGATTAAAATTTTGAGTAAAAGTTAGAGATAACCTTACAGAAAGTAAAAGTTGTAATCTTTTGCTTTAAGATACAATCTTTGACATTTAATTTCTTATCTTTTATACAAACATGTGTATTATACTAACAAACTCATTTGGTAGTATCCAAGAGTGAACTCTTTACTAGAACATTTATTTTAACAAAAAAAATAGTATTTTTTTCCTCATTGAAATCTTCAAGTTGGAAAAATGAAATAATTGTGAATCCTCTTCTCCTTATTTTCTATCTGTAACATTCTTAGCCTCCTAACTTCATTTACTAAGTATTTTTGAAAATCGGATCATTCATTGAACCATAAAAATGAAAGGGTCGTAGGTCACTGATTCAATCGTCGAGTCAACTAGAATTAAATTATGCTATCGTAATTACGTAATGCATGTTATTAAAAATTTATAACAAAACAATTTTTAAAAAAATAGAAAGCAATTTTTTCCCACTTTCCTGTTCAACCATGATTTTTGCAATTTTTAGAGTCTTAAACTGTACCATTTTCTTAATCGGGGATGGTTAGGGATGACAAAAATCCCCGATCCGCCATAACTCCACCCCGTCCCTAATGGAACGATTTTGGAGGCGGTATCATAGGAGTAGGATTTGGTAAGTGAAAATAAAATTCATATAGAAGTTGGGGCGAATGTGGTAATTAAAAATACCCCCGATTAAAACCCACTCTGCCCCGATTAAAATGTCAAATGTAGTAATATACCCATATGCTTTTCCCTTTATATGCTAAGAGAGCATTTTTGCTCACCCCAAAAATGGTTCACCAATGCTCACCCATACTTCTCTTCTCACTTTCCTGTTTAGCTCAATCCAAATTATTTTATGTTAATCCAAACTTACAAATTATAATAAGTGGTAAGCTCTTATTATAATCATTAAAAAAATGATAATGTGAATATAGGTGGAATTAAAAAAGGGGTTGGTCGGGAGAGAAAATTTCAAAACTCACAAACATCCCATCAGTCAATGCAGTTAGACTCAGGATTAAATACCATTAATTTAATCTTGAGTTCCACTGCATTAACCAATGGGATGCTTGGGTATGCATTGTGAACTATTTTGGGAAAAAGTATTTTCATGTGCTAAATACCATGACTTATATATGTACCTTATACCATGACATATAAAAAAAAGAAAAAAATAAACTATAGCAAAAAATTAAAAGTTTGACTCATAAAATACAAGAAACTCACCATGGTTATTTGTCAATTTATCATTTAATCTATTAATTTACTAACATATAAGTTGTTAAATTTTATTTATGTCGCCCCGATAAAAAAACTGACTAAATTAATCCGACTCGGGTTGGGGCGGGTTTGATAAACAACTTTTTTTTAATAAGAGTACGAGTTAAGTGCTTGTTTGTTATTGCTTATTCCCCCATTTTAAGCAGTTTTAGTGCCCCAAACTGTTTTTTGATATATTTATTGCAACAAAAAATAAGCAGATCTGGTAAAAAAATCAACTGGGCAATAAGCAGATGGGGGGTTGTTTTTCAAGATTCTATCTATTTTAATCAATTCCACAACATACAACCAAACACCTAAGCCATAATAAGCAATTTTACTTTTAAACAATTCTACAAATCACGATCAAAATCGTATAGGCATAAGCATAGACAAACGGGCTTTTAAGAAGATGTTACTCCGTATAGTATATACCAAGCCCTCCCCCTTGCCATATGGATGGTTCAACGGGCCGAATCAGTTATGTTTTTAAAGCATTGCAGAGCTTGTTTGTCTGTGCTTATGCTTATGCGATCTTGATCGTGATTGGTAGAACTGCTTAAAAGTAGAACTGCTTATTATGGTTTTGGTGTTTGGCTAATATGCTGTGAATTGATTAAATATAGAGATAATCTTGAAAAGCACCCCCCTACCTGCTTATTGTCAAACTGCTTTTTGGATCCAATCTGCTTATGTTTTTGTTGAAGCAAACATATCAATAAGCAGTTTGGGCCACCAGAACTGCTTAAAATGATCAAATAAGCAATAACAAACAGGGTCTTACAAAAAAAAAAAGGGTAAATTATGTAAACACCCCCTCAACTTGACCCCTTTTCACTAACACCCCTTCAACTATTTTTTTTGAACAAACTGACCCCCTCATGTATTTAAGGGGCCATATTAATTGACTGTAGTAACAGAATTTGAGAAGTTACCTAATTACCCTTTTTATGTTCAGCCACTCATCTCTTACCCTTTACCATCTCTCTCTCTTCTGCAATCCCTCACCCTTTCTAACCTCTCTCTCTCAAAAACACCCTCACACCACCGCTGTGCACCACCATCAACATCACGCCGCTGCCATCGCCTCCTACTCCAGCGAGCAACACCGGAACACATGGAACCCTCACCATCCCTCTGTATATATAAATACACACACACATACATATATATATAGTACCATCGTCACCCAAACGCCCAACACCACGCTGCCGCCGCCCTGTACCACTCCGGCGACTTCCCTCCATCCACTAACACCCTAATCCCCCATATCTACTATAGATTTCACCATCTCCTTCTCTCTCTCTCTCTCTCTCTCTCTCTCTCTCCCCCACTGAAACCCTAACATCCACAAACCACCTGGCCACAACATAGCCATCATCATCAACCACCACATCGCTACCGTCATCATCGACGGCAAACGAGACCACCACAGCCACCACCAACACAACCGCAACACCACCACTCGCTGCAACCACCACCACTCGTCGCCGCCACCACAGTACCATCGAAATATACAGAGCCATATATATATATATATATATATATAGAGAGAGAGAGAGAGAGAGAGAGAGAGAGAGAGAGAGAGAGAGAGAGAGAGAGAGAGAGAGAATATACACATTTTTAGAGAATGTGTGTAATGGGGTTCTTACAGCAACCACTTCGTCTCTCTCACCTCCAACACCTGCATCTTCGAAAAAACCCAATTCGAATCAACAATAATGGGTCTTTTGGTTGAGAAACCCAATTGCATCATTTCACAAACCCTAATGTGTCTTCTCTTGAGAGACCCAATTGGAGTAAATTTCACAAACCCTAATGTGTTCATCTGTTGAGAAACCCAATTAAGTAGAGGGAGAGAGAGAGACTGTGTAAGGGGTCCAAGGGGCAAAAAAGTCAAGTCACCAAATTATGCCATCACGTGAAGGCCATCAGTGGGCTAAGTGTTAAGTGTTTGACGGCCAATATAATGAAGGGGGTATAAGTGTCAAACATTTATAGATAAGGGGGTCATTTTGTTCAAAAAAATAGTTGAGGGGGCATTAGTGAAAAAGGGTCATAGTTGAGGGGGTGTTTACATAATTTACCCAAAAAAAAAGGGTTCGCTTCTCTTCTCTTCACTTCTCTGCGGCCAAACCCCCAGCGCAAACCCCTATAAAAAAACAGCATAGCACCGCTGCTAAGAAACAACCAGACCAAAAGCAACCACGTTGGGGGGCCTTCTTGTACGACTAGTAGTAAAAAAAAAACTGGATGATGCTGTGAGTTTCTGCTATTAATTTGTTTGTATGGCACACCAGCTGTTTGATGATATTCTTCACAGAACGTCGATCACATTTCAGTTAACATTTCCTTCTCTGATATTCACTAAACACCCCCCTAACACACTAACAGGATTGAGAAATGGATTGCTTAATCTCATCATCGTGCTATCTGTGTTCCGTCTCCGAAATGCGACTCTTTACTGGACCTGAACAATTCAGAAGAACTGCGTTTGGAAGAAACTCTTCGAACAGAATTGGAATGGCTTTATTGGCACAATCAAGTACGAGAATTTACAATCGAAAAACACCCAAAAACCTTCGCTATCCGCGACGAACCAAGCTCCCTCCTGAATTTGGAGTCAACACATTCTTGAAGAAAGAGAAAATTTTGATTCAGAATGAAACACCAGATGACTATTACGAACCTGAAACCAATGATGATGATGAAGAAGAAGAAGAAGGAAGTGAAATTGTTTGGAACCCGGAAGAGATTGAAGCAATATCATCTCTCTTCAGAGGGAGAGTTCCTCAAAAACCCGGAAAATTGAATAGAGAAAGGCCTCTTCCACTCCCACTTCCTCACAAACTTCGACCTTTGGGACTTCCCTCCCCCAAGAAACATTCACGAACAGATTCTTCTATGACAATCTCTTCACGCCAAACACTATCCAAACAAGTATACAAAACTCCAATTTTCTTAATTGGTCTGGCCAAAGAAATTAGAAGCCTTCCTACTGAGAAAGATGTATCCACAGTTCTCAAGAAGTGGGCTCCATTTTTGCGAAAAGGGTCGCTGTCGCTAACAGTCCGCGAATTGGGTCACATGGGTCTTCCTGATCGAGCTCTTCAGACATTCTGTTGGGCTCAGAAACAACCTCTTCTATTTCCGGATGATCGAATTTTGGCTTCAACTGTTGAGGTATTGGCAAGAAGTCACGAGTTAAGAATGCCATTTAATCTGAAAAATTTCACCACTATGGCTAACCGGACTGTGATTGAGGCCATGGTAAGGGGGTTGATTAAAGGTGGAAGCTTGAAACTTGCCTGGAAGCTTCTCTTAGTTGCCAAGGATGGTAAAAGGATGTTAGATTGCAGTGTTTACGCTAAGCTTATATTGGAATTAGGAAAGAACCCAGATAAGAAAATGATGGTATTGACCTTATTAGAAGAGCTCGGAGAAAGAGAAGATCTGAATTTAAGCCAGCAGGATTGTACAGCTATCATGAAAGTTTGCATAAGGGTAGGGAAATTTGAAATAGTCGAGAGTCTTTTTAACTGGTTCAAACAATCTGAGCGTGACCCAAGTGTGGTTATGTATACAACTGTGATTCATAGCCGTTATTCTGATAGGAAATTTAGAGAGGCATTGGCCTTGGTCTGGGAAATGGAGGGTACGAATTGTCTCTTCGATCTTCCAGCTTATCGGGTGGTGATAAGGCTTTGCGTAGCTTTGAATGATCTCCCGAGGACTGTTAGATATTTCTCGAAACTTCAGGAGGCGGGCTTCTATCCAACATATGACGTCTACCATGATTTGTTCACAATCTACAAGGTTTCTGGGAGGTTGTCAAAGTGTAAGGAGGTTTGCAAGGAGGCAGAGATGGCTGGTTTCGTGTTGGATAAGCAGATGAAGACATGGTTGTTGCAAATTCAAAGATAAACCAGGTTGGTCTTCAGATAATGTAACTTAATGTGATTATCAGGCATGTTGTATAAGTCTTTTTTACACCAAGTCCAATGTATATATGTGTATTCATATATTTGATTTTGATGGTTGGTTAAGGAACACCTTTTGTTGACATTTGAACTCAATAATCAGGTTATACCGTTATATTGTTATAAGGTCATTTAAGTCAACTATGTTGGAAGAGTGGGCGGTACTTCTGTGCTTAGTTTGTTTTGTGTGAGGCCAACATATTGAGGTGGGCTGTACATGTTATGCACTTTCTCTTGGACAATAACTGCAATTCTTGGTCGGTAGATTAATTTTGTTTACACCCTATGAGTCTATGACCACTATTTCGACGTTTCACTCTGCGCTTTTGGGGTATTTATGATGATATCTGAATCAAATTAGGAAGGTCACTCTTGATAAAGCCATTTCTCTTTTGCCGCCTCTGGGAGTGAAAGTTTTCAATTCCTCTCATGTTATAATGTCCAGGCCATGAATCCGAGGGATATGAGATGAAGATTAAAAACTTGCAATCAATTGGCTAGGCTCATGGTTCGTGCTCCAGACCTTGCAGGCAATCCGATTAAGAATTTAAGATATATGATCTCTTGTTTCTTGTTTACGGGTCATGCTGATCCAAAAAGATCATCATTTGAATCCTAATAGCAAGGATTGGTCACATGATGGTTGGCAAGGTTAATAAGTATGACTCTATTAGCATTTATCCCTTGTGGTTAGAACCATCTTCCCTTTTAGTCCTAAATGCGTCACTGAAGCCTCCAGTGTTGGGATCGTAAATTGTCTGAAATACCCCTTTTCTTTTTTCATTGTTCTTCAGTCCACACCAAAGTTAGCTCATAATCAACACCTCCAAAGTCCAAATCCACCAAATGCATCTTCCACTTTTCTCTCCAACCTGCATTTCATCTTTCCCAAGAATGAATTACACTGCCGTTCTTGCTCTGTCTATGCTATAATTACTGTTCATCACCCTCTTTTTTCCTTAAATAATTGAGAATGATGACAATTGAAGTTGTGAAAAAGTTGTGTATTGTCAGGATACAAAACCGACCACTCGATCATAAAAAATGTTACCCTGTTAGGATCATCGTACCATTTGAAGCATTATGTTAGTTGATTGGCAGAAGTGGATGGCTTATCCTACGTGTGCCTCATCAAGTAGGAACTCACGGACATCTCCTCAGCCTTTGCTGCTAGTTTCCACATCGAGGATGCTGTCCTGTCATGATTTTCCTAATTTTTCTGTAGTCTTCTTCTGTTTGCTAACCTACCTATCTGAATTATAGATCTATAATTGAATTGTGGTCTTAAACCTTAATTTGCAGTGTAATATCTTCATTATAGAATTTGGATAATTTGTGGTTTGTTAAAAGTGGGTACACTATACATATATATATTAAATTTCTTTAATTGTTTGCTCTGGTTGTTATGAACTTGCTGAACTGAGCCATATATAAGAGTTTTATTGTTTGATATATTGAGGTGCTTTTCCCTGTCCCGTCGTGTTGCTAAAGCCATCTTATTGTTTCAATGATGAGTTTATACAGAAACCTTCTAATAATATCAGGACTTGGTCGGTTTAAGTGTGTGTGTGTGTGTGTGTGTGTGTGTGTGAGAGAGAGAGAGAGAGAGAGAGAGAGAGAGAGAGAGAGAGAGATGAAATTTTAGGGAGGAAAGTTCTATAAGATAAGTGTTATCCTAAATGGTATCTCCTTAATGCCACTTTCACTCCTCTCCTCACATTTGAGTAGCCAAAAAGTGCTTCTTCCTTAATAGGGTCCCTGACATGGCTTACAGTGAAAATAGAAAGTGAACTGAAAATGCTCTAAGAAAATAAACAGGAGTGCATAGATTTCAGAGAGAGAGAGAGAGAGAGAGAGAGAGAGAGAGAGAGAGAGGGGGAGGGGGGGGAAGGGGTCATTTCTTTTTCAAGGTAAAACCATCCTAGAAAACCTTCCTTTTTCAAGGTCTTGAATCTTGATTGGTGACTCTCCACCCCAAATAATCCAAGAAGACCCATCTCTCTCATATCCCCTCCCACTGTGTGTGTGTGTGGATTTATACATGAAATGCAATAAATAGGATCTTGTCATTGGAGGAGCTTGAATAACAACTTCCCTGATGAACTAATACATGTGATTGAGGATAGGATTTGCATTGGAATTATTGGGTGTCCCATAGGCTTTGTTTGGTTCATGAAATGCAAAAACTGTGTGTGTGTGTGGATTTATATCCCCTCCCATATACATCTCTCTCATATCCCCTCCCACTGTGTGTGTGTGTGGATTTATACATGAAATGCAATAAATAGGATCTTGTCATTGGAGGAGCTTGAATAACAACTTCCCTGATGGACTAATACATGTGACTGAGGATAGGATTTGCATTGGAATTATTGGGTGTCCCATAGGCTTTGTTTGGTTCATGGATTTACAGAGGAAAAGGAAAAGATAACATTTAGGATAACACTTTTTTGTTGTTTGGTTAATAAAACTATGAACAGAATAGGATGGAAAAGAAAATAGGGTGAAATTTCCATTTCAAAATTCATAATTTTATGTGTCACTTCACTTCCTCTTTCCTTGAGACCCAATAATATTTTGGCAAGTTTTAACATCATGCTACACAAAACAAATTAAAACTGTCTTGCTAAGAACTAATTAAGGGTCACTTTGGATTGCGACATTGTGTATGACTTTTGCATTTAGGCAGAAGAGGAGAAGCCAGTAAACAACAGCACAGGGGGAGTTGAGAATAATAACTTATTAAAACCCCTAATTTGTACCCTCAAAAAAAAAAAAAAAAAAAAAAAAAACCCCTAATTTGCTTCCTACATCACGTTGGGGTTGAAGCACGTTTCAGAAGAAAAAAAACGAGCTTTTGGAATCTAAAGTGCTTCATAAAATTAATGCAGAGGCTAATATATGTGTTTCGGGTCCTGAATGTCATTTGGAAAGTGATTCCAAACAGGTCCTATAGTGCAGCAGATATGCAAGGGTCCCTATATAAGACCATAATTTCTAGTTCTATACCTAGGTGGTGTGGTAGTTATGGTGCAATAATCTGAGAACTTGGAGCTTAAAATGTTGGATACATTGTGGCCTGTGAATGTGGCAACCTATTGAGAAATCCATTGATTAGCTATTGCTTACATATCTTCAGTTTGTGAGCTAAATAAATTAACTCTCTGTTTGTTTTGATGTAAGATGTTTTCCGGAAAATGCTTTCACCTTATAATTAGAACATGAAAGCATTTTTTCGGAAAACATTTTACATTAAAACAAATGGAGTATAACTCCCTTTGGTGATTGTTGTTTGTTTGTATTATCTCTTCTGAAGCAGTGATGAAGCCTGAAAGTTACTATTTTTCAGATATATTGACATATATATATATATATGTAGGCAGTTGTAAGGATTCAGTTATGGATCTGCTGAATTCTTACTTATTAACGCTAAATTTAACAACAATTGAAGAGGGAAAGAGAGGAATTAGGAATAGAGGAGAGAGGGGAAACATGAGACAGAAAGTAGAGAAGAGGCAGAGAGAAATCAAGAGAAGGTAGCGAGAGAAAATCAGATTTTTATTATCATTTGGCATGCCTGATACAGAGTCCCAACAGAGCTTATATAGAACAATTACAAAGTTCAAGTTGTTGTAGCCAACTAAGTAAGTTGTTACAAATATGCCCACAACTAACTACCCAATCTTGACTATACTGAGCTACCCACTACACTAAATCACTGCCATGTAATGTTTTCCTAGTTCATGACAGTAGTGTGGTATCTTTTTTAGATTGTGAACCCTCAAGAACTAAATTAAATCTTTGTATATAGTAATACTTAAAACTATTTCTTGATGTTCTCTTGATTCTGTGTAGATTGTAGAAAGTTTGTATTGACTCATTATTTGGATTCTGACACAAGAACACCACCAAAGGGTCTTAAAAGGATCTATCTTGAAGATTTTGCATGTTATCTATATAATAAGCAAGAAAGGCCTTGATTTGACCAGTATATGTGAGTGGTAAAGGATTGGATGGCTCGGATGAAGTGTGGGATTTAATCCTTTCTCTCTCCCCCCACTCACGTGACCCGTCCTAGCAGGGTTCCCAATCCCCCCCCCCCCCCCCCCCCCCCCACCCCTCTCTCTCTCTCTCTCTCTCTCTCTTACAATCTGGCACTTTATTTTTTGAATTGCAAAAACCATTTTGGGAAACAGTTGGATCTCTCTCTATCTCACTCACCTTTTTCTGCAAAACAGTAGACTCTCTCTCTCCCTTCCTCCCTTTGGCTATAATCCTTTCTCAACACCACCACAGACGGGACTTCCGCCGGACCTATGCCTCCACCAGCACCGACCATCTTCACCCTGAGGGCTATGGATTTCTTACCAAACAGAGTATTTGAGTTGATGAAGCAGGTTAGGGCTATGGATTTCTTACCAAACAGAGTATTTGAGTTAGATTTAGGTTTTCTAAGTTTTGAGTTTTTGAAGTAGTACCATTCTAAAATTGTAATGGGTTTTGCTGTGGTTTTTCAGGCACTTTACATGGGTTCCCCTTTTGCTAGAGCTTTGGGTATCTCATCCAGAGAAAAGGTTTGTTACTGAGTTTTTAAATTTATTTATTTTTTTATTTTTTTAGTGTGTTTTAGTATTTTCTGTTTGTAAAGTACAATGTGCATTCGTACAACACAATCGAGAGAGAGTTTATTGGGCATTTTTAGTTGAATCCATTTGTGTAGAGTTTGATTGTGTTGATAATGTTGACCTATGTTTGACTTTGATCAGAAAGTTCGTTCTTTCTCTGAACTTGCAATATTGGGCAGAAAGGTGTTGCACCAATTGGACCTATTTCTGGGCATTTATCCTCTCTTTGTCTCTCACTTTGTTATGTATTTGCCAAGTAGGTTCCTATTTTTTTTCCCAGTACTCTTTTTTGTTTATTTCTAGATAGTAGGTGGCATTGATTGGTGGTGGTGCTTTGTATTTTACTTGCCCTCATTTCCTCCTCCTTATTTATGAATGATCTCTCACTCTCTCAAGCTGATTTTCTTTTTTTGTCATTTTGCAGGAAAGAAAAGGATCCAGTGAAACCAAATCACCCAGTGTCAGCATTTAGGAAACTCTAAATCCAACCTCTAATCAGTCTCAGGGGGTGGGTTCTATACTTTTGGTCTCCATGTGTTGGTATGCAATTTTGCAAATATGGGTTTCTATACATTTGTTGTAAACTGTGATGGCCAAAATAATAATAACTCTTTGCATTTTTGATTTCCTTTTTCTTTTTCTTTTTATCAATATTCAAAATATCTTAGGTCATTTTGACTTCTGTTCTTTGTTTTTGTATTTTCAACAATGCTGGATGTGGAAATGTGAATTTAAATTTATGACTTCCTATGATGGTTTACACGTTCCAATGACTGTTTGTGCGAGTGTGAAATTATGGAACACCGTAGTTTATTGGAAGCCAAGTAAGTCACCAAGACCAAATTTGATATTTTAACATTCTCTTAATTGCAACTTTGCAGTTTGCAATCACGACATTACATTCTGCCGAATCTTTTCTTATTCAATTACTCTAAATTTGATTGGTGGGTTTCAATAGTTTTAGCTACCTAAAGCTCAAAATGGGACTTTGCTTAACTAAGGTAAAATTCTTCCTTTTCCTATTCATACATGCTAAATTCTATTCACCGTTGTGAGTTTGTTTGACAGGTTATGATCTATTGGTGTCTTAATTTGATTTCTATTCCTGGGAAATTGGTAGTTGAGGTTTGGCTAACCACTAATGGTAAAGGAACATTGTATTAATATTCTTGATGACGGGTTAGATGGTGGTGGGCAGAAAGTGGTCATGGGAAAGACTAACCCAATGTATAAATAAAATAAAATGAAAACTTATTTCTTGTTTATCTTCATAATTTGAGGGATTTTGTTACTTCACTCTTTTCTATTTTTATGCATTCGAGGGGTTTTGTTTGTCCATATATCTGAATGTTCTTTCTTTGTTTGTTGTTTTTTTTTATTTATTTTTTATTTTATGTGTGGTAAGTAGGGGATACATGTCTTATTATTAGAATTAATTTTATTCCGATCGGTTTTCTTTGTGACATTCTGGCGGGGAGAGAGATCATTTTTGGCTTGAAACTGGAGATGTCATTTTTGGCTTTTGGGGGAGAGATGCAATTAAAGAATGGTGGTTTGAGCCATTTAAAGTTGTTTACTAAAGAAGAGTGTGTACGGCTATAATTATGAACATGAAAGGGTTCAAATTATGCACTTTTGTTAACCTTGCCAAGATATATTTATTCTTTCTATGTATTCTTTTACTTTAACAGACTTTTCACCTAGAGTTACTTCAAGAATAAATCTCAAAGACAATGAGAAGCTTCTAAGCATCTGCAACAGAAAGACAAGTCTTATTTGCTAAAGGGATCGTTTAGAAGTATTATTGTGATGATTATTATTTTCTTTGACACATAGATGAACTTTTGACACTGAGATTTTTATATTTTTTTGTACTGCAAGTTGCGAAAACTATATTTTTTGGGTTGTGCCCAAGGCAATCCCTAGTAAGGAATTATTAGCTTTGTTTTTTATTTTGGCATGTCAGCAATTTTTTTCTGCTTGGCCTATGATTGTTTCTGTTGCAAACAATTCTTCTGTCTTCGTAATTAAATGCACGTGTGGAATCTTTTACTATCCGGACACACACATGATTAGTATTGTTCAATAGTGGCTTTAGCCACGACTCACGAGTTATACCTAGTAGTTATACACAAAAAACTTTTGAATTGCCTATATAAAGAGATTTCTGTAAGGCCCCGTTTAGTTTACAGATACAAAAGAAAACAAAAAAGGAAAGAAAAAGGGGAAATAATAACTATTTCAGTAGTGTTTTTTCTCCCTGCTTAAATAACTTTACAAATTGAAAAGTTTCAAAATATATTAGTAAATCAATTGAAGTGGAATGGAAATAACTATTTCAAACATTCAAAAACTTCAATTTCATTTTCACCCATTTTCTTTTCCTTTAAAGAAGTTAATGGAGGTCATTGTTGCACTATGTCATGGTGTTGGTGTGTTAGAATGTACCAATCACATTTGACCATATGCTCTAATTACTTTTGGTAACTGCTCCTTACTCTAAGGGGTATATTACAATTACAATGTGTTAATAATTTCAAAAAAAAAATTTACAAAATGGATAAAGTAATGCTCTATTTTCCAAATTTGACTCTTAAATTTAGTTTTGAAATACTTTGTCATTGTACCACATGTAGAGGTATATAATACTATCAATCACCACCATAGTATGCGGTACAACTCTTAAAGTATCGGGGAACCATGTTTGGAATTCAAATTTGAGAAATATAGAATTATTCATTGGATAAAGCTTCCATATATGGGTATGATTGGCGCGCCGTACCACATTATCACGATAAAATTGTGTGACTGTCACATTGAATTAACTTTCTCCATAATTTGGCTTCTCCCTTATTATTATTTTTAATACTTGATTATAGTGCATGCAAAATCTGCCCTTCCTTATTAATGTAATTTCTAATTTTCTGTGCCCGAACTAGAATATTGATATCGTGTTTTAAATATTCGTTGTCGCTTAATATTTTAACTATAGGATATATTATATATTCGCAGTCACTTAAATTTTGTAACCATAAGTTATATTATTCAGACCCGATAGTCCTGTTACTATAGTTGTGATTATATTATATTATCGACACGGTTATTCTAAACCCCGGACTAAGATTAATGACAGACTATAAAATTAGACTTGGACTGTAATTATTGGATCTAGATTGTATATCAAACCCACTGAGAATTTCACGTAGACCCGTAAAATCTAGTATTTATCAGACTGCACGCACGTGGCTCGAGATGGGCAACATCCCTCGAATTGAGGATTTGAAGTACACCTAAGGACCCCCTTTCCCTCACCCTAGTACAATACCCGCCCGCCTAACATAGCACAGACACGCACGGTTTGTTTATATATATATATTATATGTATCTATGTAGTGTGTGTATATTATATATATAAACTAGTTGCGGGGTTGCGTGCTTCACACGCAGCTCGGTGGTTGTGGCTCGTGAGTAATTGTATATTTGCAGTGTTTGAAATTTGTGCATTTTACATATATATGAGATGCTACGTAGCTAAATATGGGAAACTGTAGGTAGAAGTGTAAGAGTAACAGAAAGTATTGAAGATGCTGTAAACTTTGTTGTTTTTGGAATATTTATCAAAGGTGTGTGGACTTATTTTGTTGGAGAAAGAGTAATGCATGAAGGAATAAAATAGAAGAAAAACAAATGCATTTTGTATTATACTGGGATTGTGAGGCTTACTTACAATTGTAGAGGTGATATGAACACCAACAAATCTTGTATGACCACTAATGGCCTGCATTGTACAGTCAATTGGACTTGAAAGAATACCAAATAATCTAAAACAGTTAAATATACTTTGAAATCATAAATTGAGAAGCAGCTACAATGGACAAATTGGAGGAGGTGAAATGGTTTTTGGGATATGGTAAGGAAACGCAGAGAAATTAAAGCTTCCATGTATGCAACCATTCCACAATTAAGCATAGAATATCAGCAAATTTACACACACAAATGTTTATGCTATATCTTAACAAGCCACCCATCAACATAGAATATCAACAAATGTACACACACAAATGTTTATGCTATATCTTAACAAGAAACGTCAAGGTAACAGAGGGTGATCTTATAACTTAGGTTTATATACAATATAGAAGTATGGTGAGGAAAAGCTGTTTCAGGTTGAGCTTTGGTATAGTGGAAGGAAATATAAACAAGTATAAACATAACATACAACTAAAGTTGAGTTTACAAAGACTACTACAGTTGTTTCTTCTCAATGTAAGGCTACTACACATTCTTTTTGGCAAAGTTTTTCTTAGATTTTGGGCTCAAGATGGTTGTCGGCTGGCTTGTGCAGTTTGGCGTTGCATGTTCTTTTTGGCAGGGCGATTGCACTTCTCTGATTGGTCGGTTCTTGTGATGACGTGGAGCCATTGAAACAAAGTGTTCCGATGCACCCGTTTACATTGCCTGTGCCCACAGTCTGTACATTTTGCAACGCAAAATTGTTGAAGCATGAAACTAAAAACTTCTGCTATGGCAAAGGAAAGGTGTCTTTTCCAGCAGAGCCACTTAATGATAATCTATTGGAACTTTACACTGGAACTACCTAACACAACGAATCATTCAGAAAATGTGTCCGATCATACAACAATAGCTTCGCATTCACTTCAATGGGCATCACATATGACAAAGAATTGTGTAAAAAAAAAATTAAAGGCATTTACACATTTAGAGTGCAAGGACAAGTATATCACTTCATACACCATCTATGTCCAACCAATTTAAAACCTAGCTAGTTACAACAATACTTTTACGATACAGAACATGAATTACAACATCGCATGGTTGAAAGTGATAATTTTGAACCATCAATTATTCAAATACTAATGTCTGTGATTTCTACCAATCCATACACCAAATTCTTTAAAAACCTTGAAAATACGCCAAATCTGGAAACACATGAAATTTTAATACGAGCAACTCCAGACACAGATGAAAAAGTATACAACAGTCTTACAATATCACAAGTTGCAGCCATTTGGATAGAGTCTAATCATAATGGCCATTGTAAAGAACGTGATATTATTGTTCATAAACATGATGGCCATAGTGAAATAATACGATATTATTATTGTTGTTATGACCCATTACAATATCCTCTACTTTTTCCATTCGAAAATACCCTGATGGCATGAAGGAATTGAGTTTTTTAAAAAAATAATAATAATAAATAAATAAATAAATAAATAAAACAAGAATCTAACACTACTACTACAAAAAGATTATTAGATCCAACAACAGCAGCATCAACAAGTGCAATCATCGAGAATGAAGATAAAGGAAGTTAGCCAATGATTACACATACAGGTGTATATATTCTCATTATTTGCAACTCATAAAATTTTTTCTCCTCTAATCTGTAGTGCTAGAAAGACACCATACAGAACGAGGCACCATCTCATGCTGTGAATATTATTGTTACAGAATGCAGATTAGGCCAAACATCACATCAATAGTCCTCCATTCTGGCCGTTTATTACAACAATTTGTAGTTGACATATACATCAAAATAGAAACATCAAGACTTGATTATTTTTTATTAAATCAAAATGTTATAAAAGCTTATTTATATCAAGGAGTGATAGACAGTGTAGCTCAAGGATAAACAAATCCTTCAACAATTGGTCGTCGGATAGTTCTTCCAAGTTCATTCACCAGTGGCCCACGAGATCTAAGAAAACGGTACATTGATGTAATGTCTTTAGTACAAAAATATGGAAAACCCGATATCTTCCTAACAATGACATGCAATCTATGTTGGCCAGAAATTACTCAGCTATTGTCTCCCACAGATGATGCACAAAATAAACCTGATCTTATTGCTCGAGTATTCCAAAGTAAACTACAAGAACTGAATAAAGATATCACCAACAAACAATTGTTCAGAAAAGTAATTGTCTATACCTATGTCATTGGATTTAAAAAAAGAGGCCTACCTCATGTTCATTTTCTACTGATATTAGCCCAAGACTCAAAATTAACATCATCCGACAAATGTGATTCATTCACTTCTACTGAACTTCCTGATTCCCTAAAAGAACCTCATCCAAACTCAATGGTATTGAAACACATGATCCATGACCCATGTGGATCATTAAATCCAACAAATGTGTGTATGAAAAATGGACAATATAATAACCATTATCCTAAAACATTCACAGAAACTACTATTGTTGGACAGAAATCACATGCAATTTACAGATGTCGAGAAGATGGAAGACGAGCAGTCGGGTACCTCGCACCTTGTGTGTAACCATGGACATGTACGCACATTGTGGCCAGTGGTATCACATAGCTGACATATGTCACTCATCTGAAAAGGTGATGAAAAAGGTTCCGAAAGGCTTAAGTAAGAAATGCTGAAAGGTATTTTGCACACAAATCTTCAAAGGCAATCACTTGTGCTTAAACCAAACTTGGATAAATAATGAATATATAAGAGTTGGCTTATTATGAAAGTTGTTCTCTTTTTAGGTATGAATGATTTTGAAGAAATCAATTGTTTTTTTAATAACGTTCAATTTCCTTTGTTTTCTGATTATGACTAAACTAATAATTGTAACACCCTTAACTTTTGACCTGAAATGACAATTACAAAAGGTTCACAATCAGTAGAATATTGATGCAATACCATTTTTGTTTTCTCCTTTTGTCACGCCCCGTAGTAGAAAAATAAAGAAAATAAATTTCTTTTTGGACCCATAGGCCATGACAGCTGAAAGTCACCACATTGTCCACGAATAAAATCTAATCATCAGAGTAATGATTCAAACCATGCATATGAAATATCTAAGTTCAACATACAAAATTAGCGTTTAATCTAAACTATTACAAACCTTAAGTATATACGGAAAAGTAATTAAAGTATTACAGCAACATACGCTGATTATAAACTTTAGAATCCTTAACAACATAAACATAAACTATCTACAGCGAAGCTCCTGGTCTTCAGCTCGCGTAGTAGTCATCTCCGGCATTGCCTCCATCATAATAGGCTTCATTCTCATAGCTCCTAGCCATGTACTCTTCTTCTGTATTCTCATGACCTTGGCCAACTGGTCGTAGAATATCCAGCGGCATAAAATGCTGTCAGCTGCGAAAGCTGAGTGAATGCAAATACTAACAGAGTATCTATAGCTATGTAGTATATAAAATAACATTGCTAAAGGATAATCTTAGCGTTCGCATGGATGTATGCACCAACCCATTGTAAACCATCATTGACATTATCCCAATCATAATATGGACTCTTGGGTCCACATTTCGCACGTAGCTCTACATTCCAGAGTAACTTGGCACGTAGCCTAATACAACACAGTCTATCCATCCTAACACCCAATCCCAACGTCCCAACACATAATTCAGAAACGTAGTTCCGTACCACACATCTTATCAAACCTGACACATAGTCCCAGCTTGCTAATTCACATGTCAGCCTGAGTTGTAGTCCCAGCTTTCTAGCTAGTATGCCCCGATACATTCTCGATGTTCTAGCCTGACACGTAGTCCCAGCCTACAATACCTATGCCTGACACGTAGTCCTAGTGTTACCATATATATGCCTAACACATAGTTCCAGCTTTCCTGACATATAACTAACTCCCACATACTTGGCTATCTTAACTCGTTAGGATCCCACATCCGAGCTTATATGATCGTTATGATCTTTACGATCGCATTTACTCGCACCAACGTAAACAGTAATGACCTTGACAGTCGATAAACTAACTATTATGCACGTCGACTTCTTATTTCGATTAATAACATTCTTATACAAATGATTTTGTTGTTCAATGCATTAAGCCCATTGTTCAGTGTGTGTATTATTCCAATACAACTTCAACTACCAATGCATAATATAAAGCTACTTAACAGTTCATGAGGTATAAATAGACTAAACATTTAACCTTCTGTTATGTTTGATCGATTGAAGTCCTTTCAATCGGTTGAAATTAAGTTCGATCAATTGGAACAAGTTCGATCGATTAAAATGGTTGGTCCTTTTTCAATCGATTGAAACCAGTTCGATTGATTGAAAAATCTTGTTCTAAATTGATTGAAAATAGTTCAATCGCTTGAGACTGCATATTCTTCCCAAAGACAAACTAGACACTCCGCGCACATTTGGGGTCTGTTCTTTCTTACCGAAACACATATATATCAACTTATTTATGCTACTAAGTGAGTATAGGCACTCATTGATAAAGTTTGGTGATGCCGGTGAGCTCGAGGTGGTCGTGGGTGGTGCTCAAGGATGGTTTCTCTCTCTTCTCTTTCTCTCCTCCTCTTCTGCTCTTTCTCGTTCTCTATGTCCCCTTCTTCTGCCCCTTTCTTCTTCCTCTGGCTGAGAGTGTGTGAGGGAGTGTTTGTGTATATGTATATATATACCCAATGTGTGTATGTATAATATATGAGTCTGTGTATATATATGTAGCTATATTCTTCTATCTCTAACTGTCCAAGGTCCCCCTACACACATACAAATGAACACATATATATATATATATAGGTAAAGGGGAGGGCAAAGCTCAACCATGCAGTACAAACTTGGCAACCAAGTTCAGTCATTTTTGATCGATTGAAGTGGGGTTGATCGATTGAAAGTGAGTCCATGTATGGATTCAGGTTGGCAACTTTTCGATCAATTGTGGAAGGTTCGAACGATTGAAAATGCACAAGTTTGATCGATCGAGAATAGTTCAATAGATTGAGATGGGTAATAAAGGAAAGGAAAATACAGACATACTAAATCTTATTTATATATATCGAAAGTACAAAAGTATAAAGTACAACAAAATAGCAGGTATTACATCATCCCCCTCTACATAAAGATTTCATCCCCGAAATCCGAACTAAGTATCGATAAATAAATCTGGATATTTCTCACGCATCTCCGATTCCAATTCCTAAGAAGTTTCTCCTTCGTCGTGAAACTTCCACTAGATCTTCACCAACAAAATTTCCTTGTTTCTTAGCTTCTTGACTCCTCGATCTAAAATTTGTACGGGTCATTCATGGAATGGCACATTGTCATTAACCTCGATGTCTTCAAAGTTGATCTCATGACTCAGATTATGAGCACACTTCCTGAAATGCTAACATGGAAGACGTTGTGCACCCCTGACATCTTAGGTGGCAATGCAAGTCTGTAGGCAACCTTTCCTACACGCTCAAGGATCTCAAATGGTCCAATGAAATGTGGTGCTAGCTTTCCTCTTTTCTGTTCAAATCTAACAATTCCTCGCATCGAAGATACTTTGAGTAGTACATGATCTCCAATACTAAATTCTAAACTTCTGTGGCGTTTATCTGCGTAACTCTTATGTCTACTCTGCACTGTTCGCATCCTCTCTTTCACGATCTGGATCTTTTCATTAGTTTCCCAAGCTAATTCAGGTCCAAGTAATTAATTATCTCCAACCTCTGCCCATCATAAGGATGATCGGCACGGTCGTCCATATTATGCCTCAAAGGGTGCCACTCCTATGCTCGAGTGGTGACTGTTATTATATGCGAACTCGACTAATGGTAGATGAGTCTCCCATAAGCTCTCAAAGTCAATAACACATGCTCGAGGCACATCCTCCATCACTTGATTAACTCGTTCAGTCTGTTCATCGGTCTGCGAGTAGAAGGCGGTGCTCATGCTTAGCGAAGTTCCCATAGTTGACTGTAGACTCTTCCAGAACTCTGTAGTGAACCTCAAATCATGATATGATACAATAGAGATTAGTACACTGTGCAATTGTACGACTTATTGTATGTATATACGGCTCAAACGCTCGACCGGGAATGACATACTATAAGCTATGAAATGTGCTGATTTGGTAAATCGATCCACAACTACCCAAATAGCATCATGGTTTTGCTGTGACCTCGACAAACCTACCATAAAATCCATGGTTATTTGTTCCCACTTCCATCCGGGAACTGGTAACGGTAATAGAAGTCCTGGAGGCTTCTGATGTTCCGCTTTCACTTGCTTACACATAAGACATTGAGACACGTGCTCAGCAACTTCTAATTTCATTCCTTCCTACCAGAATTTCCTCTTCAAATCTTTGTACATCTTTGTACCTCTTAGGTGGATAGTCATTCGTGACCTGTGCGCTTCGTCCAATATGTCCTTTCTAAGGTTATCTTCATCCGGCACACAAAGTCTGCCTCCGTATCTAAGTGCTCTATTCATGTCATACCCTGACGTAGCATAAATATGGAAAGCATTAAATTTCCTTTATGGACCCGTAGATCGCGACAGTTTGAAGGATCGATTCCGTCCCAAACGTCATACAATATGACAATCAAAGTAGAACAATCAAAGCTTATAAAATTTTCCAAAATTATAATTATTACAGCACGTGGTCAACTAAGGCACAAACAGCCTTGAAACAAAATAATATCTATCATCTATTACAATCATCCTTATTACAAAACCAGTTCATAATTTAAAATAAATTATATTAAATTCTTCTTCCCAAGAAGTTGAGTTTCAATAAGCATAATCATACAGTCCCGCTTGATCAAAACCTGAAAAGCCTAGACACGAATGTCCAAGGCGCGTCAACGTCGTCAGCTTATTGACGTTGGTGAGTATTAAAAAAACATGTGCTCGAATGTAAAACATACTTATTTACTATTTTCCATTTTACAGTTTCATAAAGCAACTGGTTAATCATAGCAAATGAATTTACATAATAAACAGTAAAGATGACATTAATAAACTTTAATTCATAATGCGTGTGACCGTGCATGGGAACATTGCAACCATTCTCATCTTACCAACTCTTTTCTCTCGACAACACAATACCTAACTCTCTCACTCTAGTATCTTTGAAATACTAAGATGACCACACTTTAGTACAGGGGTACCAGGGAGTGTCCAGTTTGCCTCACACTTTAGTACGGGTACCAGGAAGTGTCCAATGCCTCACATTTTGACCATACCACGCATGTCAGGGAGTGTCCAATAGGCCATACTTTAGCACTACCATGGGTGCCAGGGAATGTCCAAGTCAGCGTCACACACTTTAGCGCTACCATGGGTGCTAGGGAGTGTCCAGTTTTGTCACCGTTACATTTCAAAGACACTCTACCCGCAATATCGTAACGTCACACTTTGGTACACCAATACCAGGTAGTGTCCACACACAATCTCAACCACATACTCTTTTCCACACTGACCACCACTCACCATGCATGTACAACTGACTCCACATGAATGACATATGACTTAATACAAAAATATAAAGTACTAGGAACGATAACCATGGATATATGAGAAGAAATCAAATCTTATATGAAACAACCAGTGAGTTCATCAAAGAATAATTTAATATGCTTTAATCACTTACTAAAACACAAGTGGGTCTACTTTGAAGCAATGCCCTAAAAAATGATATATATATATATATACTTTTTGTGCATAAATTACATATCAAAAGAAAGCTCTTTGAGTCTAGTTTCCAACGCTTCAAACCGTGCGCGTTTTCGAGTTTTCTAGAGGAAGTTATGATCGTTTTACTAAAAGTCGTCAGTACTGAAAAATGCCAATCGATTGGCAAAAGTGCCAATCGATCTTTTGCCAATCGATTGGTAAACATGCCAATCGATTGCTATCAGCAGTTTCTCCCCTGTTACAAATTTAAAGCCTGTTTTTGATCCATTTTAAAATTCGAATGCAAACATGACTTGTAATATATGGTTCTCTTCTTTTTTCCGCAAGGATCGCGAATACGCGATCAGTTTTAACTAATTTCAATCGTAGCTCTCGGATTTTACAAAAAACCGAGAGGTGACAAAACTTCAATTCTCATATACTTTCATATACGAATAAATTAAGCTCTAATACTTTAAATACAATCTCTAGGGACTGTAATCTTTCATTTTCATCTATCAAAATCAATTTTGGTTAATTTTAAAAAATCCACCTTTTTAAGCTTGAAGCTCCATGGATGAACACAACAATGGTGTTTTATAATACAAGCTATACCAACAGTAATTTAATCACAAATTACATTCCAAGTGAGTTTGAAATATTCATTGTGATTGAAGGTGGTGTATTTTGTTGAGAAAGACAAGACCCAATAAGAGAATCAAATAGAGCTTGACTATGGAATGAAGCTTCTCTCACTCTAAAAAAACCTGTGTAATACTCTCTGTATAACTCTCTCTAATGTCTTTGAATTGTTTCTACATAATGTGTAATGAGAGAGTTGGGTGAGTGTATACTTATAGAACTAAAATGATATACTTGGGGGCCAAGAACTCTCAAAATCACTCAACAAAATGGTTTTAATATGCTAATTTCATAAATACAGATTATACACAACACATATATACATGCGTATGTGTTTTACAGATTGGAAGGGTCATATATAGGTTCATAGGGGGCAATATAAAAGTGTTTGGGAAAACTACTTAAGGCACTAAGTTAATACACAAAATAAAGCATTCCCAAACAAAACCCAATCAATGATTACAAGTATTAAATGGATATAAAGCAATAGTCATTTCCTGATTGACGGGGAATCCAAAACCGTAGGAGCCTTACGCGACGTGGACAGTTTTGAACGTAAACTGGTATTTTTGCGGCGCAGTGATCACCACAAAAATACATAAAATTTATATTATCGTGAGAAATAATTTTCCGGTTAAATAAAAATATAGTTTGAGTTGAAAATAAATACTTTCACCATTTTGAAATATAGTTTTGAAATTCAACACATGCATTTCTAGCCTTATGAAAATAGTTGTGAAAACGTAATACATGTATTTCTTAAATTTATAAAATTAACAGTTTGACCCTAAATAGAATTGCTAAGTAAATAAAAGCAAGCAATACAAACTAAATTAAATATGGAAATATAATTTAAATTAAATGAAAATGCAGGTTGTTACAATTCACATTAATACTCTAATTCTCCGGTTCTTTTACTGCGTTGCTTGCGAACCATTCCTGAAGTCATTCATTCTTCTTTTATGCTTGCAAAATATGACTAATGAGGGTTGGTTGCACCATGATACATCCAAAGTGATGTCTTTCTCTTAGATTTGAGGCCTGAATACTGGATTTAGTCAAAGTTTCCCACGTTTGCTACTCCTTGACCATAAGAGAAGTTATAACTATCCTCTGGGGTTTTTAACTCAACGCATCAGCCATTGCGTTTGCCTTTCTTAGATGATATTACAATGTAAAATCGTTGTCCTTCAACAATTCTATCCAACGTCGTTGCCTCATGTTCAACTCCCTTTGAGAGAGCAAGTATCTCAAACTCTTGTGATCTGAGAATAGGTCAAACTTCTCGCCATAGAGGTAGTGCCTCCAAATCTTGAGTGCAAAGACAATCGCGGCTAATTCGAGGTAATCCATCGGGTAATTCTATTTATGGGGTTTCAATTGTCGCGATCCATACGCTATTACCTTCCCATCTTACATGAGAACACATCCCAGTCCTTGATGTGATGTGTCGCTATAAATGGTGAACTGCTCACCGCTCTTGGGTATCACAAGCACTAGCTCAATGGTCAATCTTTCATTTAATTCCAGGAATGTGCGTTCATGCTTGTTGCCCCATCCAAACTTTAAGTCCTTCTTCATTAGCCTGGTAGAGGAGCTACGATCTTAGAGAATCCTTCCACGAATCTCCGATAGTATCGAGCTTGATATAGAAAACTTCTGACTTCTATTGCGGAAGTTGGTACCTTCCAATCTAGAACTGCGTTTGTCTTTGACGAGTCTATGGCTATTCCATCTCGTGAGACAATATGTCCTAGAAATTTAACTTTCTTTAGCAAAAATTCACACTTGCTGAACTTGGCATATAGTTGGTTATCTCGGAGGGTCAGTAGTGTGATCCTTATATGTTCCTCGTGTTCAACCTCGGTATTTGAGTAGATCAAAATATCATCTATGAACACTATAATGAACTGGTCCAAGTAGGGTCTAAATACTCTGTTCATTAAGTCCATAAATACTACTGGGGCATTGGTTAATCCAAAGGACATAACCAAGAATTCATAGTGCCCATATCTCGTCTTGAAAGCAGTTTTCGAAATATCCTCGGGTCGAACCAACAGTTGGTGATATCCAGAACGTAGATTGATCTTTGAGAAATTTGTTGCCCCTTGCAGCTGATCAAATAGGTCGTCGATTCTAGGGAGTGGGTACTTGTTCTTAATTGTGACCTTGTTGAGCTCCCTATAGTCAATACAGAGTCATTGGGTATTGTCCTTCTTCTTAACAAACAACACTGGCGCTCCTAAGGCCACGTGCTGGGTCGAACAAACTTGAGATCTTCCAATTCTTGAACTTGCTTCTTTAGTTCTTGCATCTCTGTTGGTGCCATCTGATAAGGAGCCTTCGATTGTGGTAAAGGACCAAGCACTAATTCGATACTGAAATCAATCTCACGCTTAGGTGGCAGTCCTAAAATATTTTGAAACACATCCTCAAAGTCTCGGACGACAGGAATTTATGCAATAGTGAGTTTTGAATTCAAACTCTCAATAACTGCTAGACAGTTGGTGAGAAAAACATCACTAGAGGGGTTACTCTGAAAATTAAACGGCTGAATGCCTAGTATTGAAAACGTAATCATCTTATTGGCACAAATTCGACTTAGCACGACACTTCGTGAGCCAATCGAATCCTAAGATGATGTCAAATTCTTTCATTGACAAAACGGTTAGATTTGCGGGAAGGATCCTATCCTCAAGCATTAAGGCACAGTCCTAGCACACTTTTTCTAATCTTACGGTCATTCCTAAAAGTGATACCGTATTCAAGGCTACATCAAGCGCCTAGGGTACTAAACCTAAAATTTAAACAATTCTGATTGCAATAAACAAATTTCAAGCACTAGTATCCACTAAAACCATAACTCGACTACTAAATAATGTAAGAATAACTTCTATGTCCTGTTGCTCGACTTTGCTAAATCTCGTATCCTCTGGGATGATTGCATTCAAATGAGTCTATCCGACTGTGCCCTAAGCAGCTTGTCCATTATATGTCCTACGGGGTGCTCTGTAGTCCTTACTCAGGTGGCCACGCTTACTACAGTTATAGTACAGAATACTCAGCCGGATGTAGTGCTAGGGAGCTCAGTAATCCTTAGCCAAATGACCAAGTTTTCTGCAGTTGAAGCATTCGCTGGTATTTCCCCCAATGGTAATAGGTAGTCCTTACAGGGAGGGGCCTAGGTTACAGCAAATGGGTTCTGGGGAAACGCAGGTTATGACTTCCTTTTGCTATTCCAATTGCGCTTGTTCCCTTGGAACTGCATCGGAGGTCTAGATCGTTGGTTACCCCTGGGTGGTGGTTGATTCCCAAAACATCCTTGTTCTCGACCGTTGATATCCTCATGACCGATTTCCATTCCTACCATGGACTTGAAAGTCTGACCCTGATGATTCAGAGCCATTCATTGTAGTGGCAGTAAGAGGCCTTGATGATACTACCAGTTCTTCTTCTCTGGATTATCAATCCTATGGAGGGCAAATTGGGATAATCGTTCAAATTGCACCGTATACTCCCTCACAGTATAGTTTCCCAATCTTAACTCATGAATTCCCTCTCCTTCCTGTTCTTCTCTTTCTGAGGAAAGTAGTTTTCTAAAAATAACCCTTTAAGCGTGATCCAAGGCATTCTTCTTGTTGCATCCGCTCCTACGATCGCCTTCTCCGATTCCCACTAATAAGCCACTACATAGGTCAACTGGAATGTCGGCCATCAATGCTTCTCTATCTCGTTACATCCCAAGGTCTCGAAGATTACTTCCATATCTCAGAGCCACTGTTCCGCTTGCTATGGCTTAGTATTCCCGTCAAACTTCTCTGGAAGAAAATGACGGAAAAGCTCCATTATTCTATCCTCGACCGGCCTTGTGGGTGGTCCATGATTATTTTTATAGTTCATATTAGGGTTGTTAATCTACTTTATCCTACGTACAAAGGCCTCAAACAATCCAGTTGGATCAGTAGCCTGAGGTGCTAGAGGTGCATCCTCAATCTATGTAGGACGATTTCGAGTAGGAGGTCTTCCTGCCAATGATGCAGTACGTTTGGGTACCAATATAGACATCTATTGGATAGTAGTCAACCCAAAAATAATTACAGAAAGTGGTTCATAATATGAAAATGGCCAAATGTGCTTATATTGGTATATCCTTCATTGGTTGTTTGCCATCATCAAAAAGGGGGAGATTGTTAGCCTTAAGGTTTATTAAGGCATATTTAATTATGTTTTGATGATGTCAAATATGCTATGATAATTACATGATTCATATTGATTCATTCTTTGTTATTATCATAGTCATTTTCATGCTCATATATAATCTCATGTATTAATATTGTATCAATGTTTTAACATCTTTGTGTGCATGAGATTCAATTGATGTAGATCAAGATTACAAGGAGCTCAACAAGGATCAAGCTTGAAGACTTGAAGATATTTTTATCCTTGGTTGAAGTCTAGGACCATCATTGTAAGGCATCTTGATCTCACACTCTTAGGGGCTCAAACAAATGCTAAAAGTTAAAGTTTTGGAAACAAATTTTAAATGGGTCATCTTTAAAGCAATGCCCCAACCAATTGGAAAATAATTAGATGTTGAGTTTTATATGGTTGGAAAGGTATTTGAATCTAGTTTCCAAAACATCAAACGGATCAAAAATCCGAGTTTTGTAGAGGAAGTTATGGCCATTTTAGTGAAGATGTGTCAGGCTGTCAAACAGGGGGGTGCAGTCGACTGAGGGCCCGATGCAGTCGACCGAACTAAGCAGAATGTAAACAGAACCCTCTGTAAACACATCTCAGTCGACTGCTTCAAGGACCAGTCGACTGCTTCATGCTCCAGTCGACTGAATCGACCTGAAAAGGCATAACGGCTAGTTTTTTTAAGGGGCTTTTAATTACCAAATGTGCCACCAACGGCTATAATCTTTCTTGGCCTATAAATATATGTTTTCCCACACCATTTTATGTTGATCAATCAATTGGAAAACATCTAATTCAATCACACAACTTGTTGATTCTTAATCATTCAAAATTGAGCCCTAGTTGTGTGAGTTTATCAATTTGTTCTAGCTTTCAATTGTAATCTTTGAGAGAGTGAATTGTAGTGAGCTTTAATTGTATTATCCACTCTATAAAGAGAGTTCAATTTGTATCAAATCAATTGTAAAGGTTGAGGGTTAGTAACCCTTGTGTGCAAAGAAGAGGAGTTCTTCTTTGGGAGAGATCATAGGCTCTTGTAACGGTTTGGTGCACACCCGTAAGTGCTCCGGGAAACGGTTTGGTCTACACCCGTAAGTAGATCGGATTAAGGAATCCTCAAGAGGTGTTCTTGAGGGGTGGACGTAGGCCGCGGGGTGCGATTGCCGAACCACTTGAAAATTCGGTTTGCAAGTTTCTCTTCCCTTATCTCTTTACATTATTGTTTGTGTTCTGTGTTTAATTTGCAATTTTGTTTTAAAAGGTTAATTTCCGCTAAAACCTTATTCACCCCCCCTCTAAGGTTTCCACTTTTGGGCCAACAATTGGTATCAGAGCTTCGGCTCTTCTATTTTCAAAATTTTTTGAAAAATTTGAGTTAAGATCCAAATGGAAACCGACTCTTCTTGCATTTATTATTGTGAGGGTCAATCGACATTAAGACCACCATGTTTTAATGGCTCAAACTATGCCTATTGGAAAAATAGAATGAGAATCTATATGATTTCTCAAGATTTTGATTTATGGCAAATTGTGGTCAAAGGGCCTCATCTACCTACAAAAATTGAAAATGGTTTTTCTATTCCAAAGACGGTAGATGAATATAATAATGCCGATAAGAAACTCATAAAAATAAATGCTATGGCAATGAATTTATTATATTGTGGTTTAGACCCAAATGAATACAATAGAATTTCATCTTGCGAATCCGCAAAAGAAATTTGGGATAAACTTGAAAATGCTCATGAGGGAACAAGCCAAGTTAAAAAGTCTAAAATCAATTTGCTTGTTCAATCTTATGAAATGTTTAAAATGTTGCCATATGAATCTATTGGAGATATGTTTTCTCGTTTTACTATTCTTATTAATAACTTGAAAAACCTTGGTAAAGTTTATACTAATGAAGAAATGATTGAGAAAGTGCTTAGGTCTTTACCAAAGGATTGGCAACCAAAGGTCACGGCGGTTCGTGAAGCAAAGGAGCTTTCAACACTCTCCTTGGAACAACTCATGGGTTCTCTCATAACTCATGAAATGGAATTGGCCGTCTTCGAAAGTGAAGACAAGAAATTGGAAGTGAAAGAGGCCAAAAGGGGAGACATGGCTTTAAAATCCTCAAGCTCAAAGAAAAAGAAAAAAGATGTTGAGAGTGATGAGGATGAGGAAATGACAAAGATCACCCGAAAATTTGCAAAGTTTCTAAAGAAAGAAAAATCGGGAAAGAAGTCACCCAAGGAGGAAAAACACAAAAAGAAGACAATCAAGGCCACCAATAGTAGTTCCGAGAGCGAATCATCGGACGACGACTCAAATGGTGAAGAGATTGTCAATCTTTGCCTCATGACAATGGAAAGGGCCTTTCCTACCACCTCGGCAAATGTTGCATCCAAGAGGCACTTGGACAATGGTTAAATCTCTCACCTTAAGTCTAGTAGGAGTAGGATAGATTAATTTGTTTCAAATCACTTTGATTTTGTTTAGATATGCATTCTTGATTTTTTATGCATTATCTTGTTTCATCCGCTTGTGATTTGAATATGTCATTACATAAATCATCATGCTCTTGATATTGCTTTTTTGAAAAATGATGATATGCTTTTGTTTGATTATACAAAGTTTTAAGATTGATTAGACAAAATGTTGTTTTGTGAATCATTCAAATTTTTGCTGCTAAACTGTCATTTTTATGAACTGCTGAACAAAGCAGTCGACTGGTACCCCGACACAGTCGACTGATTTAGCTGTGAGGCTTTGAATTTTTTTTGATTCTGCATTGTTAAGTCGACTGAGGCGTCGACTGTTTTTGCACAACTTAATCCCTGTCCACTCCCGTCGACTGTGGCGTCGACTGATCCGTCTGAATTTTTTGATTTTGAGTTCTCCAACTTTATTATTGGTTTCTTTTGGGAGAATATGCTCTCTTTTCACATCTTTTTGGTATCTTTTATCATTGCACATGCTTAGGGGGAGCACTTTCATGTATTTATTTTCTCACATGTGGTTATATTTGTTTATTTTTGGTATCTCTTTCGCCTTTTGATTTCTATGCCTATTGTGAGGGGGAGCTTCGCTTTTTATCCCCAAATCTTTTTTATAATGTCAAAGGGGGAGAAATATGAGAAGTATTGGGAAGAAGTTTTTGGGTAGTTATCATTCATGTTCTTTAACATATGATATCCATTATGAATGATAATATGAAAATGACCAAATGTGCTTATATTGGTATATCCTTCATTGGTTGTTTGCCATCATCAAAAAGGGGGAGATTGTTAGCCTTAAGGTTTATTAAGGCATATTTAATTATGTTTTGATGATGTCAAATATGCTATGATAATTACATGATTCATATTGATTCATTCTTCGTTATTATCATAGTCATTTTCATGCTCATATATAATCTCATGTATTAATATTGTATCAATGTTTTAACATCTTTGTGTGCATGAGATTCAATTGATGTAGATCAAGATTACAAGGAGCTCAACAAGGATCAAGCTTGAAGACTTGAAGATATTTTTATCCTTGGTTGAAGTCTAGGACCATCATTGTAAGGCATCTTGATCTCACACTCTTAGGGGCTCAAACAAATGCTAAAAGTTAAAGTTTTGGAAACAAATTTTAAATGGGTCATCTTTAAAGCAATGCCCCAACCAATTGGAAAATAATTAGATGTTGAGTTTTATATGGTTGGAAAGGTATTTGAATCTAGTTTCCAAAACATCAAACGGATCAAAAATCCGAGTTTTGTAGAGGAAGTTATGGCCATTTTAGTGAAGATGTGTCAGGCTGTCAAACAGGGGGGTGCAGTCGACTGAGGGCCCGATGCAGTCGACCGAACTAAGCAGAATGTAAACAGAACCCTCTGTAAACACATCTCAGTCGACTGCTTCAAGGACCAGTCGACTGCTTCATGCTCCAGTCGACTGAATCGACCTGAAAAGGCATAACGACTAGTTTTTTTAAGGGGCTTTTAATTACCAAATGTGCCACCAACGACTATAATCTTTCTTGGCCTATAAATATATGTTTTCCCACACCATTTTATGTTGATCAATCAATTGGAAAACATCTAATTCAATCACACAACTTGTTGATTCTTAATCATTCAAAATTGAGCCCTAGTTGTGTGAGTTTATCAATTTGCTCTAGCTTTCAATTGTAATCTTTGAGAGAGTGAATTGTAGTGAGCTTCAATTGTATTATCCACTCTATAAAGAGAGTTCAATTTGTATCAAATCAATTGTAAAGGTTGAGGGTTAGTAACCCTTGTGTGCAAAGAAGAGGAGTTCTTCTTTGGGAGAGATCATAGGCTCTTGTAACGGTTTGGTGCACACCCGTAAGTGCTCCGGGAAACGGTTTGGTCTACACCCGTAAGTAGATCGGATTAAGGAATCCTCAAGAGGTGTTCTTGAGGGGTGGACGTAGGCCGCGGGGTGCGATTGCCGAACCACTTGAAAATTCGGTTTGCAAGTTTCTCTTCCCTTATCTCTTTACATTATTGTTTGTGTTCTGTGTTTAATTTGCAATTTTGTTTTAAAAGGTTAATTTCCGCTAAAACCTTATTCACCCCCCCTCTAAGGTTTCCACTTTTGGGCCAACACCAGCTTTTTGGCCAGTACGCCCCGACACATTCTCGATGTTCTATCCTGACACGTAGTCCTAGCCCATAATAACTTTGCCTAACATATAGTCCTAGCCCACGGCCTGACACGCAGTCCTAGTGTTACCACACATATTCCTAACATGTAGTTCCAACTTTTTCGACAAATAACCGACTCCCACATACTTGGCTATCTCAACTCGTTAGGATCCCACATCCGACCTTATATGATCTTCGCGATCGCATTTACGTGCACCAACGTAAATAGTATCAACCTCAATGATCAATAAATCCACTACCATATACGTCGGCTTCTCATTTTGAATAACAACATTATTATACAAGTGATTCCACTGTTCAATACATTAAGCCCATTATTCAACGTGTGTATTATTCCAATACAGCTTCAACTCTCAACGCATGATATAAAACAACATAACAGTTCATGAGGTATAAACAGAATAACATTTAACCTTCTGTCATGTTCGATTGATTGAAGTCCTTTCAATCGGTTGAAGTTAAGTTCAATCGATTGGAACAAGTTCGATCGATTGAAATGGTCGGTACTTTTTCAATCGATTGAAGCTAGTTCGATCGATTGAAGAATCCTGTTCTTAATCGGTTGAAAATAGTTCAATCACTTGAGACTACATCTTCTTCCTAGAGATAAACTGGACATTCCGCGCACATTTGGGGTTCGTTCTCTCTTACCATAACACATATATATCACCTTATCTATGCCACTAAGTCAGTATAGGCATTCATCGGTAAAGTTTGGTGATGCTGGCGAGCTCGAGGTGGTCACGGGTGGTACTCGGGGGTGTTTTCTCTCTCTTCTCTTTCTCTTATCCTCCTCTGCTCTTTCTCTTTCTCTCTATCCCCTTCTTCTTCCCCTTTCTTCTTCCTCTGGTCGAGAGTGTGTGAGGGAGTATTTGTGTGTATATGTATATATATCTAGTATGAGTATATGTAATATATGAGTGTGTGTATATATATGTAGCTATATTTCTCTCTCTAATTGTCCAATGCCCCCCATTTCCCACATATACACAAATGAACACACACAAATATATATAGGCAAAGGGGAGGGCAAAGCTCAGCCATGCAGTACAAACTTGACAACCATGTTTAGTCATTTTTGATCAATTGAAATGGGGTCGATCGATTGAAAGTGATTTCACGTATTGATTCAGGTCGGTAGCTTTTCGACCGCTTGAGGAAGGTTCGATCCATTGAAAGTGCACAAATTCGATCGATCGAGAATAGTTCAATCGATTGGGATGGGTAATAAAGGAAAGACAAATACAGACATACTGAATCTTATTTATATATATCGAAAATACAAAAGTACAAAGTACAACAAAAGTAGAGGGTATTACACCTTTTTTGAGTTCGTAATTTGCTTTAAATCCATACCTAAAAGTAGTCGTACTAACACTTATAGAACATAAGGAATTGTGACTATATTTGAAGAGGTTTTTTATATTCCCTTTTTACTACTATCGCTGAATTTATGAGCAGTAACAGGAATTGGGCATTCACTTTTTACTATGTCCAGGTTGGTACTTATAGGCCTTCTTTTAATAAATGATTTCTGCTTGTATCCATTCATTTGATAATTTATTATCTGATTGGATGTTAGGGATAATAAAGAACAGAAACCAACGTTGTTTTCTTTGGTAATTAATGGCTAATATTAAAGAGGATCATTTAGTTATCAGTTGGTTGTATATTCATTTTCCATATTAAATGTTCATATACACTCTGAAGTAGGGATGACAATGGGGTGGGTTTTTCGGGTTCCCCGCCCTGCTCCGCCCCTAATGGGTAGGGTATGGGGGTGGTTCAATAGGGTTAGGGGCGGGTATGGGATTAAATTCCAAAACCCGGGTCGGGGTCGGGTCGGGGTCGGGGTGAGGGCAAAATCCCCCGAACCCGCCCCGGTTATGTAGCGTATTAGTGTTGAGCCTTTATCCCACATCGAAAATGCACTAAACCACTATAAGTTTCTTCTTGTATAAAAGGAGTGCACTGCCAAGACTTTTCAAACAAGTGCAAATTTCATATAAGTGCATTGATTACCATTGAGAATTGTGCCAACAGTACAATGTGTTATAAAACTATTTAACAATTATAAAATACATTCTAGTCAAAAGGTTGTGCCACCTGTTGAGCCTTTCACCCCTTGGAATTAAACGGTGGACAAGTGTGATCAATACATAGCCACACAATTGGAGTATTTGGTTTTAGTAAAAAATTTGCTCAGTTACTGACCACTCTCGGGTTGGACGGGGCGGGAATGGGATGAGAAATGCCAGGCTCGGGGATGGGGTAGGTAATAAGTGGGACAGGGTGGGGTCGGGGAAAGCACATGTTTAGGCGGGGCGGGGGTGGTAAATGGCATACCCGTCCCATACCCGCCCCGTTGCCATCCTTACTCTGAAGTCTACCTTTGTAGATGAAGTTTGTTCTATTTTTCCCCCCATTATTTGATTTCATTGCCATTTGATTTTGTTGTAGGTAGCTAAAGGTCTCAAAACATTTGAGATTAAATTACGTGTCATAGGTAATGGTCCACCTGGGTGAGAACGGGAGTAAATATTAATTCAGTTCCCTATCCTTCTTGTACTGTGGATATGCACATTCGCGAAGTTTCCTCTCATCATGACCAAGAAGCATTAATAGGAAGACTAAATGTTGTAAATGCCAATTGTTAATATTGATCATTAATATAGTCGTCGCTACTTATTGTCACCTACTATTTGAACATGAGTACGAAGAGTGGGTAATTATATACCAACGGTTATTTGGGAACTATTAGTAAGAATTATAGAATTGTTTGAAGAGTTGCTGTTAAATTCAGAAAGTAGGAATATAAACATAGAAAGTTACATTCATAGTCCACATTTGTATTAACAAAAGTTTAGTTCGTAAAGATTTTGACAATCGTTCCCTTCAACAGAAAGATGGTAATTGTTCTTTTTCGTTGTTTGGCCTATATACGAGACTCCTGTAATATGCGTTTATAATTTCTCTAGCTTGTACTTAACTTTTAGCAGATGATAAAGATATAGCACTTTTAAAGAACATATACCAATTCAGTTCAACTTTCGTGTATACTTCATGTTTAAGTTCTTTTGCAATGTCTGTGAAGAAAACAATTGAAGCGTAAATGTTTTTGTAAAGGGAATACTGCATTTATTTACATTGAGGTCATCAAGAAACTCGACTGATCCTTCTATGCCGGCCTTTGTACCAGATTCAACAAGAAACTGTCTGTAGTGGGATAAAAATTGTTCAAATAATCAATTGGAAGGCGTATTTCAAGAAGGCTCTGTTGAGTGTTGGGAGGGGGTGGAAGCTCTCTTGAAAATAGACTCTTAAACAGAAGAATATACATAATTATTTAGTAATCTCTCAATTAGAGTTTAGTTGAGTTCACTGGAACATGTGGACTCTCTTATATATATTACATTTTTATCAGGTAATCTGTTGAACGGATGCCTCCATCAGTCCATGATGATCAGTCATCCTCAAACTGTGAAAATGGTGCTTCATTGGCTTAGAAATTTGATGGATATGTGTGTTTCTTTACTAAAATAATACATATCCAATTAATTTAAAAGGCCAAGTAGAGAGAATTAAAATGGCAATTTGCGAAAATAGTATGAAACTAAAAACCTAAATAGTGGGATTTTTGCTATAGAATTTTAGGACCTTAGCCGATTGTCTTTCTATCAAACCCACATAAACAATTTTGAATGGAAAATTTACAAATTTGGCGAATAGAAGAAGCACCCAATATCCAAATGGAATCTAAATTTGAACATGCAAATCTAGATATGTATGTAATACCCTGTATTTCTGTAACGTATTATATGAATAAGACCTTGTATATTTCTTTTAATACTTGTATGAGTTTAGCCTTACCTTTGGTATAATCAAATACCAATTGATTGGCAAGTTTTCCAATTGATTGCCCTATCTTAGATACAAATCGATTGCCACTTATAATAATCGATTGGAACATTTAATACCTAACACCTGATTGCCATTCATGCCAATCAATTGGCAGCAATTGGACAGATTCTCTTACTTTGGCTGGGGTTTGTCTACTTAAACACTTTCTCCTCTATATGTATTAGCTCATTTTTGGGCGTTTTTCTGTTTCAGAAACTAGAGAGAGAGAGAGAGAGAGAGAGAGAGAGAGAGAGAGAGAGAGATGGGGATAGTTTTGTGTGTTTATATATATACTCATATATATACACTCATATATATATACACACATATACATATATATACCTATACAATCACACACTCACATGGACTGAGGAGAAGATAAAGAGAAGAAGAAGATTGAAAGAAGAAGAAAAGAGGAACAGGAAGAGAGAAGAAGACAGAGAAGAAGAGAGAGAGAGAGAGAGAGACCACCATTGAAGCTCCGAGCTTCAAATACACACACCTAAACACCCCCTTATGATCTAAGGTAAGTTTTAAACTCACTTGGTAACTTTTGATTGATGTTAAAACTTGTTTAGATGAATAAAAGAAGCTAAACTCATGTTTCTCGTTTATATGTTGCTAGACTGTCTTCACTGTGAAGAAGACAAAGTCACAATTGATTAGGACTTTTTGAATCGATTGCCATGTTTCATAACTCAATCGATTGACATTTTCCCAATCGATTGGTATCTTTGAGATACCAATCGATTGCCATTTTATACAATCGATTGGCATGGATTGTGATCCAATCTATTGGATTTTTCCCCAATCGATTGTTACTATTTTTATACCAATCGATTGGATCTCTGTCCCAATCGATTGGCAGTTACAGAATACTATTTTCCTTGTTTAGTTTATATTATAAATGTTTAGTTCTTTACTGTTCAATATTCCCAGCATGCCATATTGTTTTAATACAAACGTGATAATGAGTTAATGCGGCATAAAATCGAAGTAACGATGAGATTAATGGATAATCTTTGTGACGTTAGATAACAGATCGTTAGAAATCCTTTGGGGTTGCCATTTATTTTATTCAATGTAGTCAGGCCACACTGGGATTGTCATGTATCAATGTTAGAGTTAAACTTAAGTAGGTTTGATAAGATTCGAGAATCTGCGTGGGTGAGCCTTGGTTGATCATATGTTCTTAAAAGCGGTAGACAGACGAAGTTGTCTACGACTGCGGTGAACTGGACCAACAGCCCTAAGATAGCCAGATGATCTAATCATATGTTCTTAAAAGCGGTAGACAGACGAAGGTGTCTATGACATATGGTGGACCATAATCACTGGTAGACATCGCTAAGTCGTGGCATAGAATGATATACTGTTGCTTAAAGCGTTATATCCTTGTAGTGCGATAAACTAGGCATGTGTTCTTAAAAGCTGGGGATGGACTAACATGGTATCCATGATATGCGGTAGACTATGCATATGTTCATAAAAGCGATGGACAGAGCAATGGTGTATCTGTAGAGTTGAACTACTATCGAGTCTGTTCTCCTATCAGAGTGGGTTGTCGGTCTTAATCTAATAAAGACGTTAGTAATTGGATGAGTGGTTTGATTAAAGGAGTTACCCTCACTAAATTTATTGGTTATCATTCATAACTTGTAATAACTTCAATAGTTGATACCCTGTTAGTATCTGATTCACTCAGCTTTCATTAAGCTAACGGTGTTTATACTGTTGGACATTTCTACGTTCTAGCGCACCCGGGTTATGATTACATAGGTGAAGGACGTACAGGCGAGGACTACTACACCGGTGACGAGGTTCCTAAGGAGAGTTATCCCGACGGAGGTCAAACAGAAGAGGACTACTACGCCGAGGACTATCTCTATGCCAACTGAAGGTTAGGCTAGATTGTAGTTTAATTATCTTTACTGTTTTCCGACCCTTTTGTAACTAGGCATATGTTGCCTGGACTTTTGTATTATTGTTATGTTTCATTTGATTCGAGACTTTGATTGTAATAGCTAGTAACTTTCTTTTGACTTTAAGTTATGTTTTAACCAGAACCTAGATTACATTCCTGTTATCTCCTTTCCTTATTGTTGCTTAATGCTGTGTGGTGTGGACAATCATGTGACTTCACCAGTCGTGCTTTTGGACCCAAAAAGGAAATTTAATTTTCTCTATTTTTGTCGTTCCAGGGCGTGACAATGTATTTCCCCAAACTGAAACCCAAATTCATTAAACCGTAGAAACCCAATTTCTAAATGGAATCTAAATTTGGACATGCAAATCTAAAGACTTGTTACCTAATTTACAGTATAAGGTTATTTGAACTATAAATCATACGTCTTCATCGGAACATATATTACTTGATTTCTGAGTCCACCAATTCGTCCTTCCCCTCGTGCAATTTTTAATTCGAGTAGACGAAGAAGAAAGAGGCCCACAGTCTGGAATTTATTATTGAATCCAAGGACCATACCAATAATCAATCGATGATGACAGACATAGATGTGCTTGATTGACACGAAGATAGGTGGACATAGTGGCCGAGCAGATAACACTGAAGTAGTCATGAGAAAAGGAAAGTCTGAGAGTAAAAGAGGAAAATAGACGAAAAGGCCGAAGAGATAGCGAGAGGAACGAGGCAGGTCTGATAGCCAGAGGAAGCAAGAGTCGCCAAAACACTACAAAAGAGACGAAGCTATCCTTAAATGTGAGGAAGGGTAGAATAGTGAACACACTATAGACTGCGAGGGCAGTTTGGACATCCAAAAGTTTACAGCTACTTGCCAAATTGAGGTGTTGCATTGTTATAGTATAGTAGATGTAGTGTGTGCATGTGTGTTGTATTTATATATACTAGTGTGTGTGTGTATGAGAGAGAGAGAGAGAGAGAGAGAGAGAGAGAGAGAGAGACAAGCAGACAGACAAACACACAGACAGAGCAAGGCCCGAGAGAAGGAAAGAATAAGAGAAAAGAAAACCCAAACAAAACAAAAAAACTCCCAACCCTTACCCTCTCTGCCTCACAACCTTACCCTTACCCTCACCCTCACTAACCCACCCCTTCTATGCCAGCCCAGCACACATAGACCAAATGAGAGAGAGAGAGAGAGAGAGAGAGAGAGAGAGAGAGTCCAAAGAAAGAGAAAGAAGAAGGATGAAGAGAAGAGAGGGTCGAGACTGAGAGAAGCCCAGGCCGAGACTGAGAGAAGCCGAGGCCGAGACCCGAAAGGTAAATTCCCCACGCCTCTGCATTTTTGTACACCATAGACTCACACATACACACCCACATATCCCCCCCCCCTCCCTAAATAGACTCGACACCCTCTGCCATGGTCATAGCAGCTAGGGGTGTTCATTGGTCGGTTCGGTTGATTTTTTTTTCTTCGATTTTGGCATGTTTAAAAACCGACCGAATGGCTCAGTTCGGTCAGGTTTTTTGCCTATTTCGGTCGGTCGATTGGTTTAGTTTTCTTGTTTTGTTTTACTTTTGAAAATCGATCGAATGCCCTCGGTTTGGTCAGTTTGATCAGTCGGTTTTGGGGTCAGGTTTCTTTTTTTTCTTTTTTTTTTCTCCTTTTTTTTACAGCCTTAGTGGCAGCCATTGAAGCTCCAACCGAGCTCGATTTTCAGACCGTCACCAAATCTCACAAAACTTATACTAAACAGACTCTAGTGATCTCCTTAAGCGAGTAGCTCAAAGCTTATGCCACGTTTGGTACACCAACAACGTGATTATTCTCTTAGGGCCGAATCTGTTTTTACCCCCATACGTGCAAACTGTTAAGAGTTAGGACTCGAGACTTAGACCATTGGATCAAGCTTGTCGAGACGATCGATTTTGACATAAGATTCGCCTATTTTCGTAGAGAAATGAGGGAGTTATGGTTGTTTAAATTTTTGTGTATATAAATATATATATATACATGATATATATATATATATATATATATATATATGCTCACTATATTGTCACGTTGGGGAAGAAGAGAAGTTAGGTTTGGGCTTTGGCCTGGTCCAGTTTGGGTAATCTGCTTACAGGCCGACTTTCATGTGTTAGCAATTCGGGTTGCCAAACATAACATTTGGCCTTAATTATTAGTATTTGATTTATTAGTTAATTAATTTTAATTAATGTTAATCTTAATTAATTAGCATTTTCTATTATTAATTATTTTATTAATTATGCCTAGTAATAAGTTAACTATTATTAGTAATTTTCTTAATTATTAATTAGTCCATATTTAATAATTAATAGTATTTTAATATTTAAAGTATGGGTAAGTTCATAATTTAGGATTAATTAGTATTAATCCGGTTTAATTTGTAAATTAGTATATTTTATATTTTAAAATGTTAGTTTATTATTCGATTAATTATTTCAATAAATAATTAACTATTATTTGCTTAATTTTTAATTATTCGGCAATTAGTAATTAAGGGTTTATTTAATACATAAACAGATTAGTTAATAATTAGTAGTTTAATATTTCGGTATATTAATTAAATAATATTTAACTTATTTATTTATTATTCTTAATAATAAATAAATATATTTAGCATTAAATAAATACTAAATAAGTGTTTTACTTATTTTAAAAATAGATAATAAAGAACTATTAAGTATTTTAAATTCTGAAAATTAGGAATACTTTCCAAAAATTTTTTTACCCTATTTTATAATTATCAAATTATAAAACTATATATTATTTTTAGTAATTATCGAGGAGCCGTTAATTAATGAATTAATTATTTTAAATACCGAACGAATTATGAGATGAATACCATTAGTATATTTTAATACCTAGTACTTAATAAAATACTTTCAAGTACTGTTTCCTATATTAGGATATAGTTATAATTAAGTGGACCGTTATATTTTATATATTGAATTATCTTTGATGATTAATAATAAATAAACCGTAACTTAGAAAATTACGCGGTCAATTCCTAGAGCCTTAGATTAATGTCTAGAACAATTCTCTTAAGTTTGGAGACCTTTTTACGCGATATAAAATACCGTTTATTTCTAGGACCTATACTGGCATAGAACACCCAGCCTTATGTGACAGATTCCGATATGAGTCTAGTCAATGGCGTTAGACTTAGGATAACACGAGAATCATCACATTGAGGTTTAGACACGTGTTTGGTATAATTACCATTATACGCCTATCATTGACATATACGCTGCATATCGTTATTTTGTTATACGTTGTAGGACTGTGACTTATCCGCTATACGGAAAGTCGTAAGCTTGACAAGACATCCAGCTGAGTTTCTTAACCTTACTCTCAACATACATAAGAACTGCTAGAGTATTTGTATGTGATATATGTGAGTTCTCCTAACCTAACTCTAAATATACACAAGAGCTGCTAGCGTATTTGCATGTATGTATTGTAGTTATGATTGTTATTCGATGTGCCCTGATGTATACGTTATATATGTTATAGAGTTGATTGCTATGAGACAAGTATGTTAGACGCTACTATGATCTATATTTATAAGAAGTAAAAAATAAGAACTATATGTAAAAGACTGTATAGCCATGTGTATGTCTTGATGGATAATTGATGGTGGACGTTAGTATTGTACAATTATTATATCAATGTTGGTTTTATGATTATGTCATTGTTATTGCTTTGATAACCATGTCTAAATATGTTAATAGGAATAAAGAGCATGTAAAGGGTTTTATGTATATATTTTACCTAATGTATTATGTCTGCTTATCACCTTACGGTTTCAGTACACGCAGTCAGAGTCAGTGACTCTGGCCAAATGAGGTCGTGAGTTGAAGTGTTTGGGAATCATGGGAATTGTGAGTTAATACAATCGAGAATTCTTGTATAGTGAGTCATGAGTCGTTATGATTTAGAAACCTTTCAAGATGATCCATATACATAAGAACAACATAGAGGAACGAGATACAGAACGTTGTGATGATAGAAATAAGAGAACAGTTAGAACTGCTAATGTACTAGTCATCCGAGTAAGTTACCGGAGATGGTACATGCGTCTGAGTGAGCTTACCGTCATACTGCTTAGCAGTTAGTACTCTAATGTACTAATTGTCTAAGGGGGTTTGCCGAAGATAGTACACACATTGTGTGAGTTTGCTATGGTGCTATATATCTTACGCTAGTTAGTTACTAACGTGTCGTCCACCTTGGTGAGTTTTCCAGGATGGTACACATGGTATGTGCGTTTACCGCCATGCATGCCTATTTGCATTAGTATTCTGACGTGCAACTCGTCTGGTGGTGATTCACCAATGAAGGCATAGATGATCTAGCCAATTTTACCATCGTGTTGTTGGGTTTGTGCCCTCAAACCATTACTTTATATATGAGACATTGACATTTTAATATATGGATATCAACTTTACATTATATTGTATATGTTTCTTTCATGAGATGATTGTTGATCCTTAAGTATCATAGTAAGTAATTCGTGTATGTATGAGATACATACTTTTGAGATACGAATTACCATTCTTTGATACTTGGAACTTGTCATAGTGAATGATGAGACTGGATATCTCATCAGGTTTACACTATAGCATGATTAGCTACCATTGGATGGAGTGATAAATCTTTATCGCTAGAGTTTGACTCTTGGTTGATATGCTAGTGCTTATAGTGCATTGACGAACCTGAGCTTTCCTATTGACGCTTAAGGCTGTCAACAGTCAATAGGAACTCATAACTTGTATAAGGTACGTGTTCTCAATCTTGAGACGATTATGAACACAGACTATTTAGATGGCTGCTTTGACTTACCAATCAGTAAGGTCTATGGAAGATCAACACCTAAGTATCTTGGGTATGTCATGTACATAGGGTTGTGAACATATATTGTCAAGATAGAATCTACCCTCTGATTCAGAGTAAGCATTCCCTTGAGAATGTCACCAAGTTGATTACTGAGAACTGCAGTCTTGTTGATAAGTAGTTATCAACATGTTTGATAATCATGAGAGGTGAATGAGACTCAAGAAATACAAGAAGTAATCATGATTCAGGTTGACAGTAACAGTTATCCGACTACCTGAATATGATTACGATTGTTGAAGGTAGAGGGACAATAGTACACCATACAAGTCTAGTTATCGCTTTGGATATGTTCTTTTTCGTTGGAGTTCAATTATCGTTTTATAGTAGAGTAAACGATAAATGACCAGTTAGTTAGTTTGCTGATCAAAGAGTTTGGTCATAGTAATTAACAAACTAGTCTGATCCAACAATAAAGAGCCTAGGAGGTCCCACTCTTAGCTCCCCTAGAATGCGTGGAAAGGCACATGAGGACCTAGTCAAGGCGGGTTCGATTGATCGAAGGTGTCTCGATCGATTGAAGTCTTGGCGGGTTTGATCGATCTAAGGTGGCTCGATCGATCGAATGCACTTCAATCGCTCGAACATTAGGTCGGTTCAGGGAATCTATAAATAGGGCAGCTGCATCCAAAAAAAGTAGTTCATCGTTTTGAACGTCAGAAGCTGCAGAAACTGTTTTAGAGCTCTTAAACCCTCCTTATCCTCTCCATTAGAGATCCCACCATCTCTAGCCTATTTGGGAAGCATTCGTTGGAGACCTAAGGGTGAAGACAACCTAGTGGAGGCTGCTGCACCATCTCAGAGAAAGAAAATCAGAATTGGGTTCAAAACCTGAGGTATATTTCTTCTCCCTCTTTAGTGTACGCATCTGTGGAATTAACGAGTAGTAGATCATGGGATACCAAAAGTTTGTTTTTGAAACTCAATCTGTCCGTTGTGCATTTAAAATTAATTTAAACCTGTTTTTCCATCAATTGGTATCAGAGCCACGCTTGTTTGGATCTATAAATGCAATTTGGAACACTAGTTTTGATTTGCATGTTAATTTTAGAACTGTTTTCAAAACTGCATCGTCACATATCTATTTCTGCAGAGTTATCGCAGCAGAATACAAATCTGTGATTGCATTGGATGCTTGATGGATTCGATTGATCGAAGTATTTTCGATCAATCGAACATCTTCTGTTCTCAAGCAATCGAACAAGTTTCGATCAATCGAACTTTGGTTTTATTCAATCAATTGAATAGGGTTCGATCGATCGAGATTGATTCTCTGTCTAACTGTTTTTTTCACAGTTTTGAATGTTTTAAAATTTATTTACTTTAATTTAAATTATTCTGTAAAATTTTCAAACTTTTCTGTGAAATTGAAAGTTCAATCGATTGAACTGTGTTCAATCGATCTAAGGTTCGATCGATCAAACTTTTGTCGATCGATCGAAGTGTGACATAGAAGTGAGATGCTGTTTTGAGTTCTAATTCAGTGCATAAAGATTTTACGCACTGTGTGAATCAATTAGGGGTTCTAATATATATATATATATATATATTTGTTATATATGCGTGGATGTGTGTTCGACTAACCTTCTTGCAGCAAGCTTAGTCCACTATCTCCCATGGTACCAAGATCAAAGTTTTATTTTGTATTAAGATGTTTTGTGATTGGTGGATGATTGTAAGCTATAATTATTGTTGGTTTGGTTTTAGGCATGTGTAAAGGGCGCTGCGACTTCAATCCTACGAAAAGGAAAGTCGCATCGGTTTCCCTAGCCTTCCTTATTTTCTTGTTGTTAATTTCTATTTCTAGATAAATTGTAAGCTTCATAACAAGCATAGGAGCAATGTAATAGAATTAGAATATACATAAAGATGGAAGAGCAAGTTGTTGTCCATGAAGAAGGAGCTGGAGGCGATCAAACCAAAAGGTGGTTCTATGGAAATAGAGCCATGGGAGATAGAGGCATTGTTTGAATGCCTTTGTTTTCAATTTTAGTTTTTTGTTTTATGTGCTTGGTTGTGATTGGTGTTTAATTATATTGTTACTACTTGCATGCACGTAAAATAAGTTTTCTAAAATAAAATTCAAAAACCATTTTCAACGCGTTAGTAAACATTGGATGTTTATGGGTAATGTGTAGAAACATTTTTTCCTAAAAAGCAAAATCCTTATTTACCAAATCTAGTGGGAGAGGGTCTTATTAATAACACCCACGATCTTCCATTAACGGGTCATTATAAGAGGAGTAGTGCATTCTGTGTCACCTCGTCAGGGGTGATCATTTCATACAGAGGGTATACTACTCATTGGTTACTAAATATGAACTTCCTATGGATAGGATCAATCAGACGTGTTAGAGGGTGACCACCACACGGAGGTGCTACTTGAGATGGTTGTGATTGGATCCTAGTTAATGGTACACACTAGCTAAGCTATGGATAAGGGATGCCACATGGGGCATTATTCAGAAACTTAGAGATCAAAAGGGATCGGGAGTCATAACTTGTTTTGCAAGAGTTGCATAGCGGACAAGTCGTGATTAATCGAAAAATTGAAAATTGACCACGACACAGAGGCTTTATTCTTTTGTTTCGATATTCCGGCGACTTTGTTTTTAAAATTAGAGTTTTAAGGATTCTTTAATTTCAAACTGTCAAAGCCTAATATCTATATTTATTTTGTCTTTTTTTTATTTTTACAGTAAATTATAATGTCTGGATCTACATTTAGTCCACTTGCCACCATACTTACTCAAAACAAGTTAACTGAAAATAACTACACTTAATGGAAACAAAACATTGACATCGTATTAACTATGGAGGATCACATATATGTCCTCACCATCCCATGCCCTGAAGAACCCGTGACAAATGCATCGGCAGCTGCCAGACGCGAGTTTGATAAATGGAAGAAGTCGAATGGAATGGCTCGTTGCTACATTCTAGCCTCAATGGCTGGTGTGTTGCAACACCAATTCCAGTCGAACAATTCTACCAGTGACATTATCGAATCCCTGAAAGAGATGTTTGGGGAGCATGGCAGGCCTGCCAGGCAGGTAGCTATGTAGAAGACAATGAGTGCTAAAATGTCAGAAGGGACTCCAGTCAAAGAACGTGTTTTAAAAATGATTGGTTATTTGAACGAGCTGGAGACCCTAGGTGCCAACATCGATGCGCAGACCCAAGTTGATATGATCCTCAATACGCTATCGCCATCATTCGCTCAATTTAAACTTAACTATAATATGAACAAAGTGGATTTTTCAATGAGCGAATTAATGAGTTCTTTACTAGCAGCGGAATGGGTGATCAAACGTGGGGTCAACATTCTGAACGTTGAGAAAAGCGCTTCCTCTTCCCGATCTATGGTGAAAGGAAAGAAAGGGAAGAAGAAAGCTGGCACTAGTGGTTCAAGTGTTGGACCGGTTCCTAAGATTGCAAAATCTAAGGGAAAAGGTAAGGGCAAAGGGAAGGTGGGTGGCCAATGCAAAGGAAAGTGTTTCCAATGCAGTGAGAAGGGCCATTGGAAGAGGAACTGTCCAGAATTCTTAGCTACAAGAGTTTAAGGTATGATTGAGTCACATGTGATTGAAGTAAGTTTATTACGGATACTTCAAACACTTGGTGCATTGATTCTGGTGTGACTAACCATATCTATAATTCGTTGCAGGGATTCAGATCAACCAGGAAATGCAGTGATGGGAAAATCGTGCTGACTCTGGGTTCTAGCGCAACCATTTCTGCAGTTGCTATAGGAGTAGTAGTTTTAGAGTTTTTGGACAGTAAGACAATAGTTTTATCAGATGTACTTTATGTCCCTTTGATGAGAAGTAATTTAATTTCAGTTTCAATTTTATCGAATAATGGTTATTCTTTTCATTTTGGAACAGAAGTTGTTATTAAAAGAAATAGTTCTTTTATATGTTCTGGTGTTAAAACTAATGGCTTATATGTGATTACTCTCAACATCTCTAAAGACTCTTGTATGGAACTTAATAACTCAATGGTAACAGTACCATCTAAAAGAAAGGAACCTTCCACTAATCCAACAAGGCTTTGGCACATGAGACTTGGCCATATCAATCTAAATAGGATTGACAGACTAGTCAAAGAAGGGGTCTTAGGCGATTTGGTTCTTGAACCAATAGAAGTCTGCGAGTCTTGTTTAGAGGGTAAGATGACCAAAAGGCTCTTTCCTACAAGGGGAAACAGGACCAATGCATTGTTAGAATTAGTTTATACTGATGTGTGTGGACCAATAAATATTAGAGCAAGGGGTGGTTATGAGTATTCATTACATTTACTGATGACCACTCTAGGTATGGATATATGTACCTAATGCAGCACAAATCTGAAGCCTTTGAAAAGTTCAAAGAGTTTAGAGCTAAAATGGAGAAGCAATTGGGCACACATATCAAGGCCATTCGATCTTATCGAGGTAGGGAGCACCTCTCTAATGAGTTTATTGATCACCTCGTACAGAATGGGATTCTATCACAGTTGACTGCACCTGGTACGCCTCAGTAATACGGTGTAGCGGAGAGAAGGAATCAGACTCTTTTAGACATGACTAGGTTGATGATGAGTTATTTAGAGTTACCATTATTTCTTTGGGGTTATGCTTTGGAAACCGCTGCATACATATTAAATTTAGTACCAAGCAAATCTGTTCCCAGGACACCACGGGAGATGTAGATTGGGCGCAAGCCTTCTTTATAACATCTCTGGATATGGGGGTGTCCAGCACATGTGCTGAAAAGAAAGATGAGCAAGTTAGACTCTAGATCGGAAGTATGTTATTTCGTAGGGTATCCAAAGGGTCTTATGGATGGTATTTTTATGATCCAAGAGAACATAAAGTGTTTGTTAGTATAAATGATGTTTTCTTAGAGGATCATTAAATCATGAACCATAAACCTAAGGGAAGGATAGATTTGAGAGAGATAGAAGGAGAGCCCTCAGTCCAACCCGCAGTTGATAACGATGTAAATCAAGAAAATACCACTTCTTCACCCATTTCCGCATCGATACCTCATCATAGTGGGAGGATTATCAGTCAGCCTGAAAGATACAAGTTCTTAGGAGAAGTTTTTGAAGCTGTCTCCATAGAATCTGAATCTGATCCTACCATGTATGAAGAGGCAATTACTGATATAGACTCAGCTCATTGGGTTAAAGCTATGAAGGCTGAATTAGAATCTATGGATTCTAATTAGGTCTGGGATCTTGTAGAACTTCCAATCAATATTAAACTCATTGGTTATAAGTGGGTCTATAAGAGGAAAAGAGGATCTGATGGAAAGGTTGAGACCTTTAAGGCTAGGCTTGTAGCGAAAGGTTATACTCAGAGGGAGGGCATTGACTATGAGGAAAACTTCTTGCCGGTAGCCATGCTCAAGTCCATCAGAATACTCTTATCCATTGCTGCATGCCTAGATTATGAGATCTGGCAGATGGACGTCAAGACTGCATTCTTGAATGACAATCTTGAGGAGGACATCTATATGCAACAACCTGAAGGGTTCATAGCTGGTCGAAAAGGTAACTTGGTATGCAAGTTGCAAAAGTCCATTTATAGGCTTAAGCAGGCATCTAGAATTTGAAACATTCGTTTTGACCAAGAGGTCAAATCGTTTGGTTTCATACAGAATCTGGATGAACCTTGTATATACAAGCTAGAAGTGTGAAGGGAAAGTGGTGACTTTTCTTTTGCTTTACGTTGATGACATTCTACTCATTGGAAATGATATAGCGGTATTGTCAATGGTCAAGGTTTGGCTAGCTAGTACTTTTGATATGAAAGATCTAGGAGAGGCGGGCTATATTCTTGGGATAAAGCTCTTTCGGGATCGTAAGCGAAAGATAATGTGATTATCTCAAGCTGGTTGTATCGATAAGGTGCTTACTAGGTTTTTAATGGACAATTCAAAGAAAGGTTTGTTACCTTTCAGGCATGGTTTAGCGTTCTCTAAGGACGAGTGTCCAGAGACACAGGAGGAGAGGAATCGCATGACAGGAATTCCCTATGCTTCAGCAGTGGGAAGTCTCATGTATACGATGTTATGCACTAGACCAGTTATATACTTTGCCGTTGGCAAGGTTAGTAGATATCAATCAAATCTAGGTCCAGAGCACTAGACAGCCGTCAAGCACATTCTTAAGTACTTGAGAAGGACTAGAGATTACATGCTTATGTACGGTGGTAGTGAGTTAATTTCAGTGGGATACACTGACTCAAACTTTATAACAGATAAAGATTCGAGGAAGTCGACGTCCGGTCATCTCTTTACCTTGGGAGGTGGTGCTGTTAGTTGGAGGAGCATTAAGTAGAAATGCATTACAGACTGAACTATAGAAGCTGAGTATGTGGCTGCTTGCGAAGCCGCATAGGAAGCTATTTGGCTCAAGAAGTTCCTTTAGAAGCTCGAGGTGGTACCAGCGTCGCTGTTACCTATTACACTTTATTGTGATAATAGTGGGGCAGTGGCTCAGTCCAAGGAGCCAAGGAACCACGAAAAGGGAAAGCACGTAGAGCGAAAATATCATCTAATCCGAGATATTGTTCAACGTGATGTGACTGTCACCAAGATTGCCACCGCTGACAATCTTGCTGATCCGTTTACAAAGGCCTTGCCACAGAAGGTCTTTGATCGTCATCTAGATAGTCTAGGTCTCAGATGTAATCCTGTATGGTTCTGAATACAAGTGGGAGTTTGTTGGGTTTGTGCCCTCAAACCATTACTTTATATATGAGACATTGACATTTTAATATATGGATATCAACTTTATAATATATTGTGTATGTTTCTTTCATGAGATGATTGTTAATCCTTAAGTATCATAGTTAGTAATTCGTGTATGTATGAGATACATACGTTTGAGATATGAATTACCATTCTTTGATACTTAGAACTTGTCACAGTGAATGATGAGACTAGATATCTCATCAGGTTTACACAGTAGCATGATTAGCTACCATTGGATGGAGTGATGAATCTCTATCGCTAGAGTTTGACTCTTAGTTGATATGCTAGTGCTTATAGTGCATTGACGGACCTGAGCTTTCCTATTGACCCTTAAGGCTGTCAACAGTCAATAGGAACTCATAACTTGTAGAAGGTACGTGTTTTCAATCTTGAGACAATATGAACACAGACTATGGATATGGTTACTTTGACTTACCAATCAGTGAGGTCTATAGAAGATCAACACCTGGGTATCTTGGGTATGTCATGTACATAGGGTTGTGAACATATATTGTCAAGATCGAATCTACCCTCTGATTCAGAGTAAGCATTCCCTTGAGAATGTCACCAAGTTGATTACTAAGAACTGCAGTCTTGTTGATAAGTAGTTATCAACATGTTTGGGAATCATGAGAGGTGAATGGGACTCAAGAAATACATGAAGTAATCATGATTCAGGTTGACAGTAACAGTTATCCAACTACCTGAAAATGATTACGAATGCTGAAGGTAGAGGGACATTAGTACACCATACAAGTCTAGTTATCGCTTCGGATGTGTTCTTTTGCATTGGAGTTCAGTTATCGTCTTATAGTGGAGTAAACGATAACTGGCCAGTTAGTTAGTTTGCTGATCAAAGAATTTGGTCATGGTAATTAACAAACTGGTCTGAGCCAATAATAAAGAGCCTAGGAGGTCCCACTCTTATCTCCGCTAGAATGCGTGGAAAGTCACATGAGGACCTAGTCAAGGCGGGTTTGATCGATCGAAGGTGTCTCGATTGATTGAAGTCTTGGCGGGTTCGATCGATCTAAGGTGGTTCGATCGATCGAAGTCTCGATCGATCGAATGCACTTCAATTGCTCGAACATTAGGTCGGTTATGGGAATCTATAAATAGGGTAGTAGCGTCCAGAAAAAGTAGTTCGTCGTTTTGAATGTCAGAAGCTGCAAAAACTGTTTTAGAGCTCCCAAACCCTCCTTATCCTCTCCATTAGAGATCCCACCATCTCTAGCCTATCCAAGAAGCATTCGTAGGAGACATAAGGCTGAAGACAACCTAGTGGAGGCTGCTGCACCATCCTGAAGAAAGAAAATCAGAATTGGGTTCAAGACCTGAGGTACATTTCTTCTCCCTCTTTAGTGTACGCATCTATGGAATTAACGAGTAGTAGATCCTGGGATATCAAAAGTTTGTTTTTGAAACTCAATCTTTCCGCTGCGCGTTTAAAATTAATTTAAACCTATTTTCCATCACGTGCTACTTTGGATTAAGTGGAGATGCACACCCCAGTGCCCTTGTTCGTGGGTCATGACAAAATAAAGTATGTAACAAATATCAGAGTTCGTAGTGGAAGCATGGTTCATATTATGAAAGCAAGTTCAGAGTTAGTCATCATTATGGGTTTTATAACCCGACATTATTGAGTTGCATTGGTCGTGGGATTTCAAATTCCAAGGTTTGGGTTCATTGAGTACACATTTACATTCACAATCATAATGGGAATAGAGAAATGAAATAGTACAAGATAAGTCGATATGATTACTAGAACCATTTGATCATGTTATGAATTATATTAATCCCGTTAATTGGTTAAAGGTGGATTTTGGTGATTGTATTGTATATTGGTTGATACCTTTGCTATGTCTGTGTGACCGACGTCAATCGATAAGAGACTAACCGCATCCTAAGATGCAAAGTAATGATGTGAGATGAGTAGTTGATTTATGTATATTAGAAGTAAATATAGTTATGAATGCTCACTCAGCTTTGTTGCAAAGTGGATTGCGCCCTCAGAACGCCAGGCTGTCAGTGTGGGCCCGGTTTTCTGAAAGTGGGTGAAATGCGACGGATTTTTATTGGCAAGGGTGAAAAGAGTATGATAAGGCATATTTGAAATATTCAGAGTCATCACCTAATATTTGGGGTGTTAGGACCCCTGCAAAGACAATTAAAGTAATTTATCTTTGACTTTTGAAAAATAGTTTTGAAAAAAGTGGGCCCTTTAAAAATATAACTCTGAATAGCCATGCAAAAACCAGAGATTTTTAGATGGGTTCGGGGACTCGATTATGTCGAGGGAAGGTATTAGGCACCCTTGAACATCCTTGCGAACATGGTTGCCAATTTTAGTGATTTTTATTAAAATGGGGCATTTTGATTGAAAAAGAAAAAAAAAGTTTTTATTTTTAATTTTTTAGAAAGTGAAATAAGACAGAAAATGGTGATGGTTATGGCCGCACTCTTTGAGAGTTGCTTACGTATCCCGAGGAGGGAATCAGGCCAAATATAGTTCTAACTTGTGTGTGTGTGCGAGTGCATGTACGAATTTTTTAAGAAAAATAAAAGTGGTCACATTTGACCGCGCACGTGTGATATAGTGATTTGAGAAAGAGTGGTGTAACTAAGAACTTTAACCCTCGTGGTATAGTCCTAGACTTTAACATTTGGAAAGTGATTGATATTGAAATGAGACTATGCAAGTGATTGGAGAACGATGTATTTTTTTTTTGTACTTTTTATATTATTTTTTTTCCAGTCCTTTTAGTCCTATATCAGAAGTAAAGATCTGTGCCCAAATGCTGAAAAGTGTACCGAGAGTAAGGGTCGGTGCCCAAATGACTAAAAAGTGTACCGGAAGTAAGGGTCGGTGCCCAGTGGAAAGAAAAAGATTTTTTTTTTGAAAAGGATTTTGACCGGAAAGAAGGGACGGTGCCCAAAAGAAAGAAAAAAGATGTTTGAATTTTCTTTTATCAAAGTTATTGAGAAACTTGATAAGGAGTATTCGGTAAAAAGAAAAAGAAATCATTTTTTTTTTGTTTCGATTTCTTTCAGTTTTTTTTTTGCAGATTTGAGCTGAGTATTCCAAAAATGGAACGGAGGGATCTCGGTACTTCTAATTTTATGAAATTTTGTGGAAATGTTCCCAAATGAGTCTAGTTTCCATGGGAGAAAACCGTTTTGCAATATCTTTTGTGAATTGGGAGAAATTGAATTTAGAAGCAACCTTACTTAGAATCAGGGACTACAATGTTGACCGAAAGAAAATGATTTTTTACAAAAAAATTAGTGAGTTTTAAAAAATCTGAAAACATTTGTAGAGATAGGCAAGAGGTTGAAGTTGATGAAAAAAATAGAGAAGAACAACGCAAAATTTTTAAAGTGCCCCAAAGGAGGACGTTATTGAGCAAACCTGTTGTGATTTTTCTGATAGATTCTGAGCTTCATGTGTTTGTACTTGGAAAGTGTCTCGGACATTTTTTTTATTTATAAAATCATGAAAAATCTCGGACGACTATCATCAAGTTTGGAGGAGATCTCCAATTGCAAAGGTAGTTGTTGAGTTCGATTAGTCCTTTCTTTATTTTTATTACTCTACTTATATGAATTAAGCAAATCTTCTTATTTAGACATGAATTTCTGTATTAGAAAAATCACGTAGCCTCTGGTAAAACATAGATCTCCGTATTAGCAATCGTGTCATCCCCAGTAGAACATGACTCTCCGTATTAGCAACCACGTGGAATTTTCGTATTGGGAACCATGCAATCCAGAGTCGGATGTGATTTTTATATTGGAAATCAAGTAATCCTGAGTATGACGTGGATTATTATTATTTATTATCAAGCAAGAAATAAAGATGATATGTACAAGAGAAAAAAAAAAGTTATTATAGGAACTTGAGAAATCAGATAGAATATTGATGGTAAGTGACTGGGATGTTGGACGATGATTTGAGGCGGTATGATGATGGTTGGGCAGCAACAGATGATGACATGTGGTAAAACGGCCGTGAGGTATGTTGATGAGAATCGTGATGATATGATAGCTAGGTGGAGGGTGGTGATTGTAGTGGTGACCTTGATGGCGGTGATTAGAAGAGGTGGCATGGTGGTGGAGAAACTGTAAACTCTTTTTTTTGTGGGGTTTTTATTTATTTATTATATTTAACGATGAAGTGAGGGAGATGGAGAGAATGGTGAGGGAGATATAGAGTGTGAGGGAGATACCGAGAGGGAGCATTTTTTTCCTTCGTTCCTCTCTCTCTCTCTCATCAGATGGGGTGGTGTTTTTATCAGTAAAAAAAGAAGAAAGAGAGAAGAAAAAAAATAAAAAGAAAGAGGGGGGTGGGGGGGACAAGAGAAAGGAGAAGTGAAAGAAAGAGAAAAATAGATCAAAAGGAAAACTAGCAAATGCTGGTACATTAGTGGTAGGAGTTTATATGGTGTGCAAGGGTGCACGTGCTCATGTTGATCTTTGTCCCAATAAACATTGATTTGTAGCATCTTTTTCATCTGATGTCTGATTGGGGTGATTCAAAAAGTGGCAGGCTCGTGTCAATGAGTACTTTATTTTGAAATGATTGGGTTAGGTGAAAATGGGGTGTCTACATTGATGGCATATTACTCCTGGGCAATCCAATGTCTAGATTTCCATGCAGATTGGTTAGACGACAGGTCACACTTGAGAGTTAGATGCCAAGGAGCACTGGAAGCATAGAGCTAAGATGAAGACCGAAGATAGTTGCCAGCATAATGTTTTATAATAGTTTGTTGTATTAATATAGTGACCAATGATTTGTAATCATTGAATTATTAAGATTGAAGTTTTAAGCTATGTTTTACGATTAGCATTCTTTCTGTTATTATCATGTTGTTTATAGTGTGAGAGGACAAGACGACTTTCAATCAGTCATTCCCTCTGAGTCCAAGAAGGAAATTTAAATTGTTCCTATTTTTGCTACTCCGGAGCGTGACATTGATTCTCTTTCTTTTGTTAGTCTCAATATGGTCAACATAGCTAGATGAGTTGGACCTTGGTATTGGGCTCTGTGATATGTATAGTAGTAGTTAGAGCATCTTCAATGGTGTTAAATTCATAGAGCAACTTAAGTTTTTTACCCTACACACTTACGCAACGTTGTGGGTGGTAGTGGAACTTAGGTACTTGTATGGTAGTGAAACTTAAGTTATAGCATTTCACTTAATTCACTTACTATACAGCCCAAACGGCAAAGGCAAAGCCGTTCCGCAGTGGCCGACAAAGCCTTTGCCATTTAGTTATTCATTTTTTAAATAAAAAAAATTTAATAAATGAGCCAATCGGCATTGGCAATGCCAGCCCACCGCTGGCCGGCAAAACCTTAATTTGCCGGCTAGGCTTGTCCATTTTTTTTTAAGTTCAGATTTCGTTAAAAATATTAAAAAGGAACCAAATGGCAAACAAAATGCCGGCCACCCCTAGCGGGCACTCTCTTTGCTGTTTTGCTTTTACACCACTGCAGGAATTCTCCTATCTATATAGCAACTTAACTTACATTTACCCTATACCCTCTTGCACTGTTGGAGATGCTCTTAGAGTGAAAGCAACAAATTTGTGGGTGACATGTCATGGCCTAAAGTTGGCATTAATAATAGGGAAAAATATCATAAGTCATGCTTTCAGAATTTTAGAACCTAAAAATCTTAGTAGTTTTGTTTTATTATTATTATTATTATAATTTTTGTTATTTTGAAAATTTCACCCTTATCATAAATAGCAATAGTAAGTTGGGGGGGAGGGGATGCAACCCGGCCGAGCCTACTAGTGTCTCCACCCTTGGAAATAACCTCTCACAAACACTCTTAGTAGGAGTTGAACCTTCCCCCTCCCACTTAGGTGAGAAGGATTTATGCCACTAGACCACAAGGGTCTTGGATGTTGCCTTTCTATTAACATGCCAAACAGAATCTTCCATGATACAGCCAGTTATAGTGCTCCCAATATATTGTGATTTTGAAACTAAATTACAACATGTTTGACACCATAATTATTCAAGGTGTATGGCACAACCATTCCACTATAGTTATCATAGAATTTTCCTATGCCAAAGTAGTACATGCAAAATATTTTCTTGCTTCATTTTGAATCTTTTCATAATTATAACATATAGAGGTTGACTCGGTTGAGAAGGTGTCAGAGTTAGATTTTGGATTCTCGACTACCCTTTGAGGGCAGCCATTCCACCAACACCCCTTAAGGATTGACAACACACCCAACTTTGGTATTTTTCTAAAGTTTTGTGTTGTACCCTAAGGGGTGCTATTGGCATGAGCGGAGCCACGCACGTGCGGCCCAGTGGGATGCCCCCACTTAAATTTTCAAAATTATTTATGTACCTTATGTATTTTTATATTATATGGATTGTGCCCCCCTTGAACATATGCATTTGTGCTCCCTATTATTTTTCAATTTATCCCTTTTAAACTCAAAATTTTCACTTTAATCCTTAAATTCTTACCCCAAACAAACATCTTATTTACTCAATCAGCCCAAAGCATTTAAGCCGTTAGAGCATCAACAATGAGCAAGGAATTTAGTAGAACTTAGGACAATTTAGTATAACTTAGCATAGAACCATTAACAATGTGTAGCTTTAATTTAACTAATGTATAAGATAGTGGAACTTAAGTTTGTGATATGGCTAAGTTTGATGTAAGTTCAGACATACAGCACAAAGAAAGTTGTGCTAATTCTGGACGGCACAAGGAGAGTCGTGGGAGTGCCAGATGGCATAGGGTGTGTTGTTAGAGACCACACGGCACACACTGTACTGTATGCCACTCTCACGGCACACACTATTCTGTATGCCACTCCCATGGTACACTGTGTGCCGTTTGGTACACCAAAACTAACAATTAAACAATTAAATTGGTGGAGATGGAAAATGAATTGCACAACAATGTAATAAAAGGAACTGCACAACCATTTTATATAGAAGGAAAATAGCATTGTGGCATCACACGACACACAGTGTGCCGGTTGCCGTCACACAGCACAGTGTGCCGTGTAGTACTTACACGGCTTTGCTTGTGCCGTTTGTGTGGTACATGGTTTTCTCTGTGTTGTCTCACTATCTATACCACTGTTAATGTCTTCTTACCTGTACACGAACTTAGCTTAAGTTTAAGTTAAATTTAAGTTGCCCATTTTTGGATGCTCTTATAGATATCCCTTTGGAACATATTAGAAATTCTTTGTTTTATAAGTGAAGCTAGTAAGAAAAAAAAAAAATAATTAAGCATATGACAAAAAAATTTTGGAAAAAAGTTACGAGGAGATTCGCTTTGTCTTTGAATAATTGTGTTTTAATCCTCAACCCACTATACTAAAACCAATGGAATAACCAAACCTGAAAACGTAGTGTTTTCACACACACAAATATAATTGGATCAGGAGTGTTGGCTCTAATAGCCATTTTAGTGTGTTCCCCTACTAGGATCAAATCTTGTCTCCGCCCTTGGTTGCTGGGATGGTTGCTCATAAAGGATAGCCAAATATGTGCTCCATCATAGTTAATACCTCAAAGTTATGAGTTTTAATTGCGATATACGTGATTTAATAACTCTTATCCCTGAGAATTAATACCTCAGAGTTAAGGCACTTTATTCAGAGGATTCTGCATTAGTGAAGAAGAAATATATAGTCTTATTTAGATTATAACTAATATAACTTGCTAATACCAAAATTTGTAAGGATGTGCCACTGGTTATATTATCTATATAATATTGGAGAAATAATTGTGCTGACTAGTGTACTTTGGACCTCAATATGTGTTATCGTTTAAGGATCTAAGATTACTGTAAGGATCCTCATGCAACTGTTGCGGCCATTGAAAGACTTACGATAGAGTTGCGGGACACTCTGTCAGGTGGGTTTACTATTTCGGCCCCACCAAATGGTTCATCTGGGTGGTCACGGCCCCATGCATGTTCACTTAAGCTCAATGTTGACGGGGCCATTTTCGTTGAGTTTGGTGGTATTGTCATTGGGGCGGTGGTTCGCGATGATTTGGGGCATGTTAGGTTGGCTTTCTTCGAGTGTCATAAGGGTCTTCTTGAGCCTGTCATGACTGAGGCGGTGGCAGCCCATACATCATTGTTGTTTGTTAAAAATCTCGTCTTGGACCGGTCCTTAATTGTGGAGCTCGACTATTTGATTGTGGTTAATGGTTTGGCTGCTGAAGGCCTTCTCTTTACACCTTATGGACATATAATTGAGGAAACGAAAGTGATGCTAGATGATATGGATGTTGAAAAGATTCGCTTCGTTCAACGGGTTGGTAATAATGTGACACACCTTCTGGCTAGATTTGCGAGTTCAATCTCTAGCTGTTTGATATGGGTAGAGAAATTCCCAGATTTTGTTGTCAATGCGACTGTAAGGAACTTTGAGCCCCCATGATTTGGTTTTAATGAATGCTTGATATCAAAAGTTTTTTTTTTTTTTTTTTGAAAAATCCAAATTTTCACCACTTTCTTAAATTAAATTTGGAAATTTTAAAACTCCCCCTTCCCTCTTTTTACACATTTTGCATTTATTTCCCTTCTTTATACATCTTCTCTCAAATTAAATATGTATCTAAAATTCTAAATAGTAACATTATGGGTAAACTACACTTATTACCGTTGACGTTTGGGGGCTTTGGCACTTTAGACCCTCAAGTTTTAATTATGGCATTTTGATCCCTAAAGTTTCACAATTGTAGCAAATCCAATTAGCTCTGTAGTGGTGAATTGTTGAAGTTTCACAACTGCAGCAAATCCAATTAGCTCTTAGTGACGAATGATTTCAGCATTAAAAGCAAAAAATTTGTTGCAAAAAATCTTTGAGGGACCAAATTGCGACTCATCCCAACCTTTAGGGATCAACATGACTCATTTGAAACTTTAGGGGAATGTAGAGAAATGGATGATTTTATTATCACTATATGTATATCTTATATTGCAAACAGAAGAGCAGCAAAAAGGAAAGTGAATAAAAGAAAATAAAGAGGGAATAAAAAGGAAAAGGAAATAATCAAAATAGTTAACATGACCAATAAATGTAGATTGATACTAATATATTATTTTCTAATTCCAACACTCCCCTGCAAACTGAAGATGGGAATAAACCACAAAAGTTTGGAATGATAAAGTTACAACAAGACTGTTCATGAAAGTTGACGAGAGTGGGAAACACCATCCACCAATAAGGGTGAGACTGTGAGAATGATCATCTACAAAAAATACCAAAAAACTAACTTCTTATTCAACCAAGCAACAGTGGTTCTAACAATAGACCCAAATCTTGAAGGGCTCGAGCCACCATAATATACTATATCGCTTCCCCTCAAAAGGGTTAGCCTAAGGCTGGACAAGGCCCGAATGGGGCTGGACAGGGCCTGAAAGGGCTCGGAGGGGCTTGCCTGAGGTTGGACAAGGCCCGTAGGGGGTAGTGGAATTGGCGCGGGGAGGGTTATCGGACGGAGGCTTCAAGCTGAAAGCAAAGTGAGATCCGGCGGGTGACGAGTCGCCACCCGCCGAAGGTGGAAGCGTAGAAATAATGCCCAAATTGAATTGGCTCTATACCAAAAAGAATGTAGAGAAATGTATGGTTTTATTATCACTATATGTATATCTTATATAGCAAACAAAAGAGTAGTAAAAAGGAAAGTGAATGAAGGAGAATAAAGAGGGAATTAAATAAAAAAAAAAAAAGGAAATAATCAAAATGGTCAACATGACCACTAAATGTAGATTGATACTAATATATTATTTCCTAATTCCAATAATTCCAAACCACTCAAACTTTAGGGATAAAAAGTGTAATTTACCTAACATTATAAAAAAAAATTAATAAAATATAATGTAGGTTTAGATAAAACTTTTTTTAGTAGGACCTATTGCACGACCAATCTGTGTCGTTTGACAGCTGAGGAACTATATAAGAGTAAAGATTTGGTCACAAACACTCCATAAATAAATTACATTACCATGTGGCAGAGTTGTCGTGTGTTAGTGTAATTTCCTACCACATGACAGTCTCCTAATGATGTTATATTTATTTATAGAGTGTTTGTGCCCAAATCTTTACTCATCGGTTAAACATAGTTTTGTGAGTTTGGAAATGAGTAAAGATTAGCACACGAACACTCCACAAATAAATTACACTAACATAAGTAAGAGACTGACATGTGACAGAGTTGATACATTTTTGTCTCTTGTGTGGCCGAAAACTTGCTACACGGTAGTTAGTGTAATTTGTTTATGGAGTATTTGCGCCTAAATTTTTACTTCTGTTCTCTTCGCCTGATAAATTTCTTTTCTCTTTTATCCACTTCTCTCGTTCCAAAGCAAGTGTAAAAGTGAGAAGCTCCAAACAGACCTTTGTACATTGCTCGCACACTAGGGTTTTGATTCGTGATTTGTATAATAGTTTGCAGAGACTCTGGAAATCCCCCACCCCCCAAAAAAGGAACAAAAATCAAATGCCGAGACTTCGAGGTCGCCCTCGTAAACTATGCTTAGACAAATGTCCAGAGTTCTTCAAAGTCTATATTCCTGATCGTAGCTCTCAACAACTGGTATTCTCTTCTCTCTTTTTGTTCACTTTTTCACTTACAACTCTGATTTGTATCATTGTCTGTTCTACACACACACACACACACACACACACACACACACACACACACACGTTGTATTGCTATTGCCTATTGTTGTTAGTATTCTGCTAAATAAGTGCTAAGTTTGCGACACTATTTTTGCGTCTGGCCATTGTTACAGAAAAGTGAAAACCTTTTTCCTAATCTGTTTGGTTGGTGGGAAAAGTTTGGCAAAGAAGATTGTTAAAAGGGAAATATTAACAGTAATCTTATGGATCCCAATTTTGTATTCCAATTTTTTTTTTTTTATGTAAATGATATCCCAAAATTGAGGTTCTCACTGATGTGCAGTGGAATCAACTAAAACAACTTTTACTAAAGTTCTGTAGCTAAAGTGGTTGCTACATGAGTTGTAACCAAATTTAGAATCAAAATTGTAAAAGAATGGCTACATTTAGAAAGAAAAAAAAAATGCTGTCTTTCAAGGTTATAACGTTGTCTTGGGATTGTGGACCAATCTCACATTCTTCCCTTTACAAGACAAAAAGAGACCAATTGCTCCTAGAAAATTTTACTCAAATCTTTTCCTTATTTTAATAAGCTCAAATGTAGGTATTCGAATACCATATTTATATCTAAAATACAGTGTTGACCCATAAGCTAATATTCTACCCTTTTGTGTTTTTTTGGCCGTCTGCTCAAAACCCGAACCATGGTTGTGGGTATTCTCCAAACAACTGGCTTTTTGCACTGTGGAATGTAAATATTGATTCATTGAATTTCGTTTGAAATGCATCAAAAGCACGTACCATATGTCGGCAACTCGGCATTAAGGTCTAAGCAAAGGATTTTAGTGTGAAATTGCTAACATCTGTTCATAACCCTTTTTCAAGTGTAAGGACTAAGGAGGCAATTTGGTTAATAACTTTGTTGTTCTTCTTTGAAAACCGTACACATCCAATTGGCATGATCACATCATGAACTTCAACTAGAGGCGGCATAAAATTCAAATCCCGTCTTTATTGGGAATTTATCTCCAAAACTTAGAGGGTAGAATGGCGAATTAATTCTGATGTTTGGGCTTTGGTTCTTTTTTCATTAATTTATTCATTAATGCTTATATGGAGAGAAAGCTCCAAATCTTATAGTTGGTGTTGTAGGGAAAAAAATGACAAAAATATTTTAAAGATAGCTCATTAGACTACTCAATTGGAGGCTTTTCGGTTGCTCTGGTCATAAATTGTAGACATCTGACTATCTGAGTTCCAAAAGTCTACTTTTTCCATTTCATGCATTCTCAGCAACTAAATGGAGCGATACTCTGTGACTGCAAGAGAAAGAACTCCTATTTGTGTTCCTGTATTCATTTATGAGGACAAACAACCATTAACATGATGATAAATGTCAGAATATTAATTATATGTTCAAATTTATTCAATTGATCACATTTTAACCTGTGCTTCTTCTCAAGTATGTAATTTATGGGATTAAGTACATATTCTTGCAGCGTGTACCCCCAGCTTTCATCAAGCATTTCAATGGAACCATACCGAGCAAGGCCATCCTTAAAGATCTCAGTGGAAACGTTTGGCCTGTCAACATGGAAGAAGTTGAAAGCAGCTTATTTATTAAGAATGGTTGGCAAAACTTTGTGAGTGATCATTCGTTGGAGCTTGGAGAATTTTTAGTCTTTAGATACGATGGAGATTCTTTGTTCGATGTTACAATATTTGGTAGGAATGCGTGCAAAAAGGAAAAAAATTTAGCCATCGAGAAGACTTCTATACATGTAAAGAAGGAAGAAGAGACAGAAGCAGAGAATACTTGTTCCATGCATAATCAATTTTGCAAGAGGAAGTACTCAGAGATAGGCCACAGTAGTTCATCAGAAGGCTAGTCATTCAAGACTTACGCTCTGTTTGTTTTGAATTACGGAAAGTATTTTTCGTGTAACATGTTATATTCTTTTAAAAAATCGTTTTCCTTCTTGTTTCCACTTGTAAGCACTTTGAGAAGGTTGGGTATATTTCTCTATATTACTTGTGTGGATACGAGTATATAGGAATATATCCAACCGCGAGTATATATGTATCTGTATTGACTGTATATATATATATATGCATGTAGCATAGGTACATAGAGCAATATGTGCAAATAATAGGCATGTTTATTTACATTTATATGTGCTTACATACAATGATATATACATGGATATTTGTGCATATCATGTTGATAAGTTGGACATTTCACTTTTAAGTATTGTTTTGGAAAATGAGTTGCTGAATTTTTTTTTTTTTTCCGTCAATCATTTTCAGCATTTTTTAAGCTATATTTTCTTGAAAATCTTCATAAAACATTTAACGGAAAAACACCCGATTTTTCTGGAAAATGTTGTACTTCGAAACAAACAGCATTAGTTCATTGTGTACTTTTTGTTTTCGGTTAAATCTGAATTGCTAAATCCAAGAAAAAAAAATGTTTCAGAAACTGCTGAAGAATGCGAGGCGTCTGATGAAGCAAAGCCGGCCTTACCAAAAAATCCGTATTTTATTGGATCTATCATGCGAAGATGTCGTTATACTCTGGTGAGGTTTTGGTATTGTGCTGGAAAAGTACTGCATATGGTTTCACATTTAATCTTGATTTTTACATAGAAAGCAAAACTTTGCTCTGGCCTTGATAGTGAGATATGGTAAAAAGTTTTTGAACCTCTGTAAATAAAATGTCGCTCCGAAATGATAACAGTAATATAGAAGGCAAAGTGGCAATCTTGTCATGGAAACTTGTTTTAAGGTGTATTGGGGGAGTTGTTTTGGGATAGAGAGTCTTGTAAGTCATTAGAAGATGGAAGCTTTAATTTGAAGAGGTGAGTACCACCAAAAGTTCGCACATGGAAGACTGTGCCTTCAATTAGAGGCTATATTGCTATCGTTCTTTTTCTTGGTTCTCCTCTAATTGATACATTGCCATTATATTCGGTAGAGTTTGATGTTTGTTCAGTTTTCAGTTACTTGGATATCTCATTGGTTGTTACATGTGGAGAGATAATGGCGCAGCTAAGCTAAGAGACAGGAAGAACCTATCTCAACAGCCTTCTTTGAACATGGCGACTGTCAAAACAATGCCAAGAACAAAGGCTCTACTTGCTCGTTGATTCTTAGTAATGGGGAGAGTGTAGGGAAGATAGATAGATCTCGACTAAGATATTTTACTCAATATCCAAGCTGTTGGCCGTAGTTAGTTTACAACGCATTTAAAGATTCCATGACCTATTTCATAATCATACTATTAACATCCAAGCTGTTGCCCATTTTTTCTCAATATCCATGCCGAATCCTTTATCATCATACTACAAATGGTAAATTGAGAAATTTCATAATAATAATCTCGTAATGATCCAAAGAATGACACAATTTATGGAATCCAAATAGGATTCTTTTTAAAGAGAAATTGCCAAAACAAAACTTTCCTTACATAGCAAAATTATCCTAAAAGTCGTCGAATACCATCAAAGGGTCTTCTTTGACCCCCAAACTTGTGCTCAAATACGAAGAGCTTGGAGATAACTTCTAATTTACAGGTGGCTCTTGTGAGAAACAAACAACTGAGCACAAAGTTATCCCTAAATTAATGAACACGGGTCTATTACAGTAGAGGATCTAGGGGCTAGGGGTAGCTATGTGACTACGTCCCTCTCCACAAGTTATAAAAATTACTCCCTCCGTCCCATTTTTTGAGTCCACTATTCTACTTTGGGATGTCCCAAAATTATTGTCTACTTTCCTAAATTGGTATACATTTTGTACTTACTTTTCAAAACTACCCTCCTTGAAATCTACACTAAGACTAAGTAAAAAAAATTGTTGTAATGATTAGGGGCATTTTGGAAAGTAGGGGTAGATTCTTTTTGTCCCCTTAAAAAGTCAGGTTCCCAAAGTGGGACTAAAAAACTGGGACGGAGGGAGTACTAAATTCCAGCATAAAGTTTTTATTTTTATTTTAAGTTTTCAAGGTTGGGCCTACAAATTTTTATACTGCCCCCAAACCTACATTCCTAGATCTGCCACTAGTCAAAACCCCATGTTTTCGGTCCCACATCAAATAGTAGTCAATCTCTATACGTACGCATCAAATAAGCTCGGACTGCAAGTTATATAAGAGATGGAACAGATTTGGGTGGAAGTTCTTAAGAACAAGATTAGAACTTGGAAGTAGCAAGTTGAGACTTGAGAGTCAACAAGAATCCCTGCGTATGTGAGAGGATAGCTAGTTTACATCTACTCTTTGATTGCTCTTGTTTGTTATTCAGAAGAATAAGAGGCTGGAATTGCAGATACTCTACTTTGGATCTTATTTGTTGTTGCATGTTGAGAGATAAGCTAGGATTGAAACTTATCAAGATATGGGGTAGCTTTGGGGGTGGAAGTTATTAAGAACAAGATTAGAACTGGTAGTAGGAAGTTGAATGTCAATGGCAATCGATGTATATGTGAGAGGATATAGCTAGTTTACAAGAGGGTTTAATTTCTTCTATCATGATTCTAATAAAAGTCGCCACATAAATATTAACTTCCTAACTATTTGCATTTTGGATTAGTACACCATATTTAGCAGCTTTTAAAGTTCTTTTTTACTTTCTTGTTCTCTTTCTTTGTAAGGGAAGCATAATATGTATGATTACCAGCTGAAGTATATAACATTAAGCGTTTAGAGAGATTTACAAAGACGACCATGCACACTGGTTCAATTTAATCCTTTAATTTTTTGGGCAAAAATAATTTTCTATGTATTTCACATGTTCTGTATGGCTGGGAAATGAACCAGGCTCAGCTCAATTGAAGCTCGTTCAAGCTTGGTCTGTTTAATAAACAAGACGAGCTTGAGCATTTCTTTTGAAACCAGCTGAGTTTGAACAGAGTTTGCCTGGATACGAGTAAGCTCGCGAATTCTATACGTATGACTTAGACTTGTGTAGACTTAGCAGTTGGGATTAGAATTTCAGATAAATCGTGCTCGTTTCTAAGCCCGGCCTTAAGCTTGATTATGGCTTGTTCTTAACTCGAGCTGAGGTTGAGCTTCAGTAAATCTACTTGATCCAAGCTCGAACATACTTGATTGAGCTCAATTGAGCTTTGCTACAGATAAATGACCCATTATTGAAGGCATACTACTACAATCGGATTGCCTCGCTGGCAACCCTAATGAAGTGTTGCAACATTTAACCTGACAAAGTGACTAAAAGCTTTTGTGTTTTGGTTATATTATATGGATTCACTTAATCAATTGCTAGAGGAGAAAACCATTCATGCACTTGGAAACTCCTCAACAGTTTCCACTATGTTGGCTATTTGACCTATATGGAACTTAGTGCCTGTTTGTCTGTGCTTATGCTTATGTGATTTTGATGGACAACATTGCATGTGTCATTCTTGTGCATGCTGAAAGGAGCTGATTGTGGATCACAATGTAGCATGGATAATAATACGACACCTCACAGATACGTTGACACAAGAAGTCTTGAAAACATAAAATACGTACATGGCGAGCAAGAATTATTTCTAAAATTAGTAATACAAGATACCCTACCATGTCCACTACTGTTCTCTTCGTTCAGTTAGAGTTTGTTTATCGGTTTGGTTATTTTGAATTTTCAATTACATTGATCAACCACACTTAGCTTGGTTATATTTCTCCGAGACTTTGATTTACTTTTCATTCATTGTTGGTGTGCTTCAGGATATTCCCAGAGGATTGGTGGAAAAGAACGGTATTAAACTGAAGCCAAAAATGGTGCTCCGCAATCAGAGTGGAAAGGCATGGCCTGTGAGAGTTAGTTTCAGAAAGGACGGTCGGGTATCCTTTGCTAAAGGGTGGAATGATTTCTGGAAGGATAACCGTATGGGATTCGATGACAAGTGCATTTTCGAGTTTGCTGTTGGCAGAGGAAGAAGAGCAAGCAGAGAAGTACAGGTGAAAATTATCCGAGCAGAGGAGGGAATTGTTCGGGTTATCGAAAAAATGAAAATAAAAACCGAAAACTGCCACATTACCTAACGGGGGCCTAAAGTAGGGGGGTACGAGGCGAGTATGACGATTCATATATACATGTGTGTCATACAAGTTCTTGAGCTGTTAGGTTGAATTAGTGCAAGTTTTTGTGACTAATCTGCTGTGCACAACTTATGCCACATCTAGACTTCGGTTGCTAGATTTGGAATATCTTTGGGCGGCTGTATGTATATATAGTATTTCCGATGTCATTGCAATACTGTACTTGCTTATCAATTTACTTAAACTTGGACTCTGATTGGTTTACGGATTTAGGGAAGGAAAAGGAAAACGATTGCGACAATTGTTTCTAGTGTTTTCCCTTCACTCTAAAATAACAATACAATTATGAAAGTTTCACAATACGGCAGAGATTAAAGAAAAAAGAAAATAAATATATATTTTTTTCTATTTATATTTGTGCTTATCATTCCTCTTACTCACCAGTCACCGGTTTCCTCATTATTTTTTCTCTCAAGGTCTTTCCCTTTAAACTACTTCTTTTTGTTTGTGTGGATTTGAAGATGTTTATTTGGCATATATATCAATCTATCTGATGAAAACTTGAATATGAATCTCTCTCAACCTATGGGTGATTTGCCTGAAGCCAAAAAAGAAAAAAAAAAAGAAAAAGAAAAAAATAATATGACTGAGAGTCTAAAGGTTTCACAAATTTGAAATTGACTCCTCTTGAAGATTATCTTACTCAATGTCTTTGTTCTAAGCTCTAATTCTACGGTTGCTGAAGTAGAGCAGTTACAGACTCAACACCACAATTGGATCATATATATTAGAGATATACTGCTATGCCTTTTCTTTTCATTCAAAGACATAAAATTCTTGGGAGAAGACTAGTTTTAGCAGTAACGCAGTTCACTACAGTACTTAGCTTATCAACAGATTGTCCCATTTTATCACAAGCTGACATGCAAAACTTCAATCGCGTATGGTAAATCAGAACATATATGTAAATAGGGTTAGTTATAGATACACTCTAAGTAGTTAGTGCATTTTTCAGTTTGCACTGTAGCTTCAAACGTGTCACTAACACCCCTTTGGCCTGGACTAATGTACAACTGTTAAATTTTGTTAAATTTAAAGGGTAAAACCAACACATGGAGTATCTTAAAAAACGTGCATACCACAAAAGGTACATCTGTGTTTATTCCAAGAGTTAAATACCTATGCACACTTAGTTCCGTTAACAATAATGCTTGGGGCACCAAAGGACACAAAGAACTTCCACAAAATAGAGGTGTCAAACGGGCCGGGTTGGCCCGGCCCGGCCCGAGCCCGGCCGGCTTTTTTCGGGCTAAAAGCCCGGCCCGCCACAAGGCCCGGGTCACATACCCCGGGCCGGGGTGGACACACATTCTCCCGTCCATGGCCCGGCCCGGCCCGGCCCGAAATGAAGAAAATGCCCGGCCCGGCCCGAAGACCGCCACTTTTAAGGCCAAAAATCAAAGGAAGCCCGCTAGCCCGTCCGGCCCGGCCCGATGTCCGGCCCGCTAGGCCCGGGCCACCGGTCCGGGGCGGACATCCCCCCTCCCTTCCCAAGCACGGCCCGGCCCGGCCCGATTTTAAGTGAAGCCCGGCCCGGCCCGGCCCGAAGCCCGGTCAAGCCCGCTTTGACCGAGCCCGGCCCGGCCCGTTTGACACCACTACCACAAAATGAGTAGAAAGTCTATGTGGCACACTGGGACCCGCCAGCAATTAATGAAAAAAATGGTTAATTGCTGGCGGGTCCTAGTGTGCCACATAGACTTTTCACTCATTTTGTGGAAGTTCTTTGTGTCTTTTGGTGCCCCAAGCATTATTCTTCCGTTAAATTCAACTGATTTTCTAATGGTAGCACCTTAGTCCAAACCACAAAGGGTGTTTGTGGCACATTTGAAATCATAGAGGCAAAGTAAAAATTGTGCTAACTACGTATGGTGTACTGGTGTATATGTAATTAACCTATCTAAATACTGATTCAACTAGGGGTAAAAATGGTTTGGTTTGGTTTGGTATGGTTCAGTGTGATTTTCAAGCAAAACAACTCAGTTTCAGTTCGATTTAGTGTATTTAGTCGGTTCGGTTCAGTCTTTACACTGAAAGAAAATTCTAATAACCAACCGAACCGATCGGTCCAGTCGCTTTGCTTACACCACGAAATCTAGTCTGCCATCCTCCACTACCCTCTTTTTCCAAAAGGAAAGCGTTTCAGTGCATTTCCTTATGTACTGTTCAAACAGTGCCTCTCACAGTTTGCACAGAACATAAGTAATTGCACTAAAGTGCTTTCCTTTCCAATATTTCTTTGGGGTAAATATACTTTACCCCCCACCCCAACCCCCGCGTGATTTAGGCCGTTTTTACTTCACCCCTTGTACTATGAAACGTGACACTTTACCCCTTTGGACTATTGTTTAAACTGAAAATGTCAGTTTTCTCGTCAAATTTAACGAACTGTGTGGAAGGACGATTTTGCCCTTCAGTAATGTCACAGCCCTGTCCCAAATAGCAGAACCGGAGCCCGTGGCACGCCACCAAGGCTAAACCAATTCATTAACGTTCCCCAAAAATTAGTTTTAAGAACACACGTAGCAGAAAGAAAACAAAACATTTTGAAAACTAGCAGTCCAGTCGGCTGGACCTCATGCCCAGTTGACTGATACTGATCCAGCAGAAACTTTGAATTTAGAACATAATCCAGTCGACTGTTTCTATGTCCAGTCGACTGGGGCTTCAAATGTTCAATCGACTGGTACGATCCGGTCGACTGAAGTCCATCCTGGGCAAAAATGTCTTAATTGAAAACATGATCTAGTTGACTGTGTTGGAGACCCAGTCAACCGATCCTCCATAAAAAGATGTCGTGAGTTGTTGAAAAAGAGGGTCCAATCGACTATTTTCTCAACCAGTCGGCTGGTTTATGGCAGCATCACACATTCTGCAGAGTTTCTAAGTCTAAAAGTTTTCTGAAAACGTTCGGGGATTAAACACGGATTCAAAACTCGATCCAAAGTAATCCTAACTGTATTATAACATTACTAAATCATAATTACAACAAGTTACTGTCTATTATAACGTTTTAGATCCATTCTAACATACTAAATTAAACATAGTTAAAAACCATGAGAATTCTTATTACAACATGTTCATGTCAAAACTACGAGGTTAACGCATTGAGTCGCCTTCTAAGTGAACTCCCAAACCCACGTGCTCACTTCTGCGATTCCTCGCCATCATTAACACCTACAATGGTTATTTGAATAACCACACATAATTGATTTGTTTAAGCTAACGCTTAGTGAATAAAACAACAAATGCACGTGAATGACAAACATGCTCGCATTCACATCTCTACATTTCATACTAGTCGCGGGAGACTCACGTGCACATTCCATACTCACAATCCGTGACTCCTCGCCAATAAGTCCACGCGAAAGGGTAAGATCCACGATTCTTCTCTTCAATCGTGCAGTCTTGATGCCTATATTGGCCCCACAAAATGGCTTAGTGACCACATGCTCCTTCTGACCCAAAAACAACTCAACATGCTCAAATACATATCACCATGCTCTCGGTAAACAAAACATTTCACTATGCTATTGGGCCTACTTATCAATATAATTGCCCAATATGAACTACACAATATATATCTACGGATTAACATATGCTTTTCATATCAAACATGAATACATGTCAAGAAATCATTCCAAATTGCAAGGTTGAATCACTCACCTCCAAATAACGCTCCTATACTACAATCCAAGGAAAACCCGTGCACAAAGAACGTGCAGAAGTCCATCTATTACAATTCTTATGGATTAGAAGTCCAATTATCAACTTTTATGAAAAATTTTAGAAAATAACTTTTCCGAAAACTTAGCCAAATAGGCCCTAGTAGGTATCAAAATGAAGCCCTTACCTCGAGGAGTTCGAATATGAAATCTGGGAGAAAACAGATGGACAGAAGGTCATCGTTTGGCGCCGCAAAGCTCTAACCTCCAAAATCTCCTTATGGCCCCCTTTCTTGAAACTTAGGTTAGAAGTTATAGAATATCTCAAGTCATCTCTATCTATATATATGCAACACTCTCGGGAATTACATTTACCTCTCCATGAGTTTTCAAAACTCCTAATTAGTCTCTGAAACTTTCTACACAACCAATTCATAGCTTTACAAGTGAAACCTCAAAATTATAAAAGTTTCTGACTAAGTTTCGTTTGGTTGCTAAAATGCAATTTCTACATGACTTTTCCGAAGTTGCTAATTAGCCTACCAAATTAATAACGTGTTAATTCGTCCTCACCAGGATACTAAATGTAACAACAGAAATATATTCTAAACTAGAAAAATTATACAGATAGTGAAATACTCAGGTCAACATTTATTTTCAGATAAACATTTAAGTATTCCACAATGACTGTCTCACACTCGGAGAGACGTCACAACATCATAATACTCAATCAACACCATCTCAATGGGTTCTCTAATACAGACACCCAAATTGACTCGTGAGTCAAACTCACTGATATGTGCCAACATGCACAACACATCACATTATCATGCATGACAATGCAATGAAATGCAATAACACAAATGCGGGTGTTATAATACTCTCCCCCTTAAAAGAAGTTTGTCCCTAAACTTATACCTCATGTCTCAAAAAGGTGCGGATACTGGGTACGCATCTCCTCTTCGATTTCCTATGTCAATTCTTCTGTCGTTTGGCTATGCCATAACACTTTCACTTTCGATATCACTTTATTTCGCAAGACTTGATCTTTTCGATCCAAGATCTCTACCGGATATGCAACATACGTCAAATCACTCTGAATCTCATTCGGCGTCGAAGTCATCACTTGATCTCGATCGTCTGTCAAATGTTTTCGTAATAATGACACATGCCCTCGACAAGTTCAAACGATAAGCTACAGGTCCAACTCTCCCAATGATCTCAAAAGGTCCTACGTACCTCGGATTAAGTTTCTTGTATCTTCCAAATCTAGTGATCCCCTTTGAAGGTGACACCTTCAAGTAAACTAAATCTCCCACATCAAATTCTAACAGTCGTCTACGTTTGTCGGCATAACTCTTATACCTACTCTGAGCTGTCAGTAACTGTTGTTGAATCACCTTTATCTTGCCCGTTGTTTCTTTCACAATTTTTGGCCCTTTTATCATTCCTTCTTCGACTTCCGTCCAACTAATCAGTGAACGACATACACGACCATACAAAGCTTCATAAGGAGCCATTTCTATACTCGATTGAAAACTGTTGCTGTACGCAAACTCAATCAACGGCAAATGGTCTTCCCAATCACCCTGGAAATCAAGTACACATAACCGAAGCATGTCTTCCAAAATCTGAATTACTCTTTCCGATTGACCATCTGTCTAAGGATGAAAAGCGGTATTGAAATGCAATTTGGTACCCATTGCTTCTTACAAGGCTCTCCAAAACTTCGATGAAAGCTACTATCTCTATCTGAAACAATGGTAACTGGAATACCATGTAGCCTCACAATCTCGTAGATATACAACTTAGCTAACGTTATCGACTTAGTTATTCGGAGTGGTAGAAAGTGCGACGACTTCGTCAAACGGTCAACAATCACCCAAATAATAGTATTTGATTTCTTCAACCTCGGAAACCCACTAACAAAGTCCATTGTTATGTGTTCCCATTTCCACTCGGCTATCGGTAATGGTTGTAACAATCCCGAAGGTACTTGACGTTCGGCCTTCATTTGTTGACAACTCGTACAACGTGAAACGTAGCGTGCTATTTCTCTCTTCATTCCCGGCCACCAATAAACATATTTCAAGTCTCTATACATCTTGGTGCTTCCTAGATGAACGCTATACTTCGTATTGTGTGCTTCCTCTAAAATGTTCTATTTCAACTCCTTCTCGGCAGGTACACAAATTTTACCCCTTAATCTCAAAATATTGTTCTCAAAAGTAAAACCTGGTTGTTTTCCCATTGGAATCTCATCACAATTCTTCTTCAAAGCTACATCTTGAAGTTGTTTCTCTGTAATCTCGTGAATCAAGAGTGGTTGTGCCACAATCATCGACATCAAGCCACTTTCAATCCTCAGAATCACCTTAAGCTCCGAATTCTCCATATCTCGAATCAATTCTTTCTGAGAAGTCAAATCTGATGCGGCGTTGGTTAGTGCTTTACGACTAAGAGCATCGGCGACAACATTTGCCTTGCCCGGATGATACTGAATCGACAAACCATAGTCCTTCATCAACTCTAACCATCTCCTCTGTCTCATGTTCAAATCTCGTTGCGTAAACAAGTATTTCAAACTCTTATGGTCTGTATAGATCTCACATTTCTCCCCGTATAGGTAATGACGCCAAATCTTCAATGCAAAAATCATGGCGACCGATTCTAGATCATGTATCAGATATTTCTCTCGTGCGGTCTAAGTTGTCTCGATGCATAGGCAATGACTTTGTCACCTTGCATACGAACGCAACATAAACCTCTATATGAAGTATCATTGTAAATAATAAACCCTTTAGTCCTCGTTGGAACGGCTAAGATTGGTGCTTCACTAATCGACCTTTCAATTCTTGAAAACTTTCTTCACATTTTGGTCTCCATACAAAACAACATCCTTCCTCATCAATTGTGTCATCGGCATTGCAATATGTGAAAAGTCTTTCACAAACCTCCGATAATACCCAGCTAATCCTAGGAAACTTCGAATATCTGTCACATTCGTCGGTCTCACCCAATTGGTAACTACTTCTATCTTCTGAGAATTTACTGAAATTCCTTTTGCTGATACTATATGTCCAAGAAAAGCAATCTCTGTCAACCAAAACTCTCACTTCTTCAATTTGTCGAACAACATCTTCTCACGTAATAATTGTAAAGCTAATCGCAAATGATGCTCGTGATCTTCAATGCTTTTGGAGTAAATTAAGATATCGTCAATGAACACAATGACAAACTCATTTAAGTAGTCCTTGAAAACACGATTCATCAAGTCCATAAAAGCAGCTGGTGCATTAGTCACTCCAAACAGCATGACCAGAAATTCAAAGTGGCCATATCTGGTTCTGAAAGCTGTCTTTTCAACATCTTCTTCTTTAACTTTCAACTGGTGGTAACCGGATCTCAAGTTAATCTTCGAAAATACTTGGGCCCCTTGTAATTGATCAGACAAGTCATCTATTCACGACAATAGATACTTGTTCTTGACGGTTAACTTATTCAGCTCTCGATAGTCGATACACATACGCATTATCCCATCCTTCTTCTTTACACACAAGATTGGAGCTCCCCATGGCGAAACACTCGGTCGGATAAAACCCTTCCCCAACATTTCTTCTAACTGAATTTTCAAATCTTTCAATTCTATCAGTGTCATTCGGTACGTGCTTTAGATACCGGTTGTGACCCTGGTAATACCTCTATCGTGAACTCAAGCTCTCTTTCAATCAATACGTCGGGTAACTTATCGGGAAAACATCTGGGAATTCTCGAACTACTAGAATGTCTTCTACTAGTGGTCCCAGAACTCGTGTGTCGACAATCGAACATAAAAAACCTGAACAACCTTTCTTCAACATCTTCTTTGCATGCATCGTCGATATTAGGTACGGCGATACAGTCACACCTTTATCCTGAAAAGTAAACTCTTCTTGTCCTGACGAATAGAAACTAACCCTTTTCTGCTCGCAATCGATCTTAGCTTGATTGACTGACAACCAATCCATACCCAAGATAACATCAAAGTAGTTCACTGTCAACAAAATCAAATCGACGCTCAAGACTTTATCGTCTATCTTGATCTCACACGACTTGAATACTGAAGAAGTTACTAACGGTTCACTACTTGGCAATGATACACACAATTCATATCTTAGCGGTTCAGACTTAATAGTTAAATGCTTAACAAAGTTACGTGATACAAATGAATGCGTTGAACCAGAATCCATAAGTATATGTACTGGATATGAACAAATAGAAGAATACCTGATACGACTGTATCATCCGTATTCCCCAACCTGAGATTCTTGTTGTTTGACTCCCTTTTATTTGTCCACTCGTTGCCCTGCCTTTGAGCCACTCGGCATACTCGACGCCCCGGTACTCATTCCCGGTTGTCTCTTACTCGGATAATTTTTTGCTATATGCCCTAGTTGTCCACACTCAAAACATTTTCTCCTCATCTCTGTATTGTAGCTCTTGGTATTCGAGGTGGTGTTCGGTGTTGTCGAATTTGTGTTCGAAGGACAGTTTCTAGATACGTGTCCTAATTGCTTGCAAATGCAACACGTGCTTAAAAGATAGCAAGTTCCCTTATGTCGCAGGTTACATGTTGGGCTTAACGGCCTCGAGTCTCCCACGAAAGTATTTCCTCCTTGGCTCCCCACATATGATCCCAAACTTCGCGTGAACGGTTTCTTCGCATTCCCTTGACCCTTGTTCTTATTGTCATTGGATCTCTTTCCTTGTTGCCCTTGCCGATATCGATCGACACTTTTCTCAGCTATACAAGCAGCTTCCTCAACGAGAAAATGGTCGGGTGTTGCAACATATCCACACGGCCACGTATATTCTCCCTAAGTCCTTCCTCAAACTTACGAGCCTTATCCCCATCGGTAGGAACAATAGTTTTCCTAAAGCGCAACAAGGCATTGTAACGGGATGCATACTCACTCACAGTCATGTCTCCATGGACCAAACTTGCAAACTCTTGGCGTTTATGAGTATAAGCAGACCGCGGAAAGAAACGCTTGTTGAATTCATCTTTGAATGCTTCCCACGTAGTTGGCTTCCCTTGTTCAAGCACGTTGTTCCACCAATCCAATGCTTCCACCATTAAGGTATCGGATGCACAAAGAATTTTCTCTTCATCGGTACATATTACTTGACGGAAATGTCTTTCCATATCTATCACCCAGTGGTCAGCCAAGTTTATGTCGGTTTGTCCGTAATTAATACAAAGTCGGTTTCCTTTTGTGGAACTATTCTGTGATGCTATGTTGAGGTCTTGGTACCGATGGTGCATAGATGTAGCGAATTTCAACCAGTAGGGCCTGAACATCATCTGCTCTCGCTCATTTACAGCTTGAACGAAAATTTCCCACCATGTTCACTAATTAGTCCATTCGCGAATGCGGTGACAAATCTCTTACCTACTCAGTCATGATGTTTCAATTGTTCACCCTGTTGAGTTTAATGCATAATAACTATGCATGTCATGCCAGAATATATAAATGTGCACAGTTCACCAACATAATCAACAGATTCTAACATACGAGCAATTTCAACAATGATAGCAACATTATCATCATAAACGTACACTCTACTCGACGTCACTCAGCATATAACGTCACTCGTCCCCAATGCTATAAACCTAATGCTCTGATACCACTAAATGTCACAGCCCTATCCCACAATAGCGGAACCGGAGCCCGTGGCATACCACTGAGGCTAAACCAATTCATTAACGTTCCCAAAAATTAGTTTTAAGAACACACGCAGTGGAAAGAAAACAAAACATTTTGAAAACTTGCCGTCCAGTTGACTGCACCTCATGCCCAGTCGACTGATACTGATCCAGCAGAAACTTTGAATTTATATAATCCAACCTACTATTTTTTATGTCCAGTCGACTGGAGCTTCAAATATTCAGTCGACTGGTACGGTCCAGTCGACTGAAGTCCAACTTGGACAAAAATTTCTGAATTGAAAACATGATCCAGTCGACTGTGTCAAGGACCCAGTCAACTGATCCTCCATAAAAAGATGCAGTGAGTTGCTAAAAAAGAGGGTCCAGTCGACTATTTTCTCAACCAGTAGACTGGTTTATGGTAGCATTACACATTCTGCAGATTTTCTAAGTCTAAAAGTTTTCTGAAAACGTTCGAGGATTAAACACACACTCAAAACTCGATCCAAAGTAATTATAACTGTATTATAACATTACTATAACATAATTACAACAAGTTACTCTCTATTACAACGTTTTAGATCCATTCTAACATACTAAATTAAACATAGTTAAAAACCATGAGAATTCTTATTACAACATGTTCATGTCAAAACTACGAGGTTAACGTATTGAGTCACCTTCTAAGTAAACTCCCAAACCCATGCTCACTTCTGCGATTCCTCGCCAGCATTAACACCTATAATGGTTATTTAAACAACCACACATATTCAATTTGTTTAGCTAACGCTTAGTGAATAAAACAACAAATGCACATGAATGACAAACATGCTCGCATTCACATCTTTACATTTTATACTAGTCGTGGGAGACTCACGTACACATTCCATACTCCCAATCCGTGACTCCTCGCCAATAAGTCCACGTGAAAGGGTAAGACCCACGATTCTTCTCTTTAATTGTGCGATCGTAATGCCTACATTGGCTTCATAAAATGGCTTAGTGATCACGTGCTCCTTCTGACCTAAATAAGCAACTCAACATGCTCAAATACATATCGCCATGCTCTCAGTAAACAAAACATTTCACCATGCTATTGGGCCTACTTATCAATATAATTGCCCAATATGAGCTACACAATATATCTATATGAACTACACAATATATCGGGAATTACGTTTGCCTCCCCACGAGTTTTCAAAACTCCTAATTAGTCTCTGAAACTTTCTACACAACCAATTCATAGCTTTACAAGTGAAACCTCAAAATTATAAAAGTTTCTGACTAAAATCCGTTTGGTTGCTAAAACGTAAATTTCTACATGACATTTTCGAAGTTGCTAATTAGCCTACCAAATTAATAGCATGTTAATTCGTCCTCACCGGGATACTAAATCTAACAACATAAATATATTCTAAACCAGAAAAATTATACAGATAGTGAAATACACAGGTAAACATTTATTTTCAGATAAACATTTAAGTATTCCACAATGACCGTCGCACACTCGGAGAGACGTCACAACGTCATAATACTCAATCAACACCGTCTCAATGGGTTCTCTAATACAGACACCCAAATTTACTCGTGAGTCAAAACTCACTCATATGTGCCAACATGCATAACACATCACATTATCATGCATGACAATGCAATGAAATGCAATAACACAAATACGAGTGTTATAAGTAAATCCCTTGCTATTTTAACTGAGACTCTCTCTCTCTCTCTCATCAGAAGATAAAAAAAATCTAGAGTTTCAATGAGAGAGAGAGTCTCACTAAACTAGGGTCGAGATACATTGAAACCCTAGTCTTTTTTTTTTCTTTTTATCTTCTGATGAGAGAGAGTGAGTCTCAGTTAAAATGGCAAGGGATTTACTGAAGGGCAAAATCGTCCTTCCATAAGGTCCGTCAAATTTGATGAGAAAACTGACAGTTTCAGTTTAAACAATAAGGGATAAAATGTCAAGTTTCATAGTATAGGGGGTGAAGTGAAAACGGCCTAAACCACAAAGGATAAAATGTATTTACCCCTATTTCTTTTCTTTGGTTAACTAGAGATTGAGCAAGAATCTATTGGACTATCTTTCAATAACACACGCTTTTCCACCTGCCCAGCTCCTAAATTTGCTAGAATATCCTCACTACGATGCCCTTCTCTCAAAGTTTGAGACACCGTTCCCTTACATCTACCTACGAGCAGTGTGCCAATCTCCCATAAAACCCTCTTTTCTAAATTCCATATATTAGCATTTCTAATGTTGCATTATTTTAATAAAAATGAATATTAATCTTTTTATTGTGTGGTGATCACAATGCTTTTTAATTAAACAACAGGTTATGTAACTGTTCAAATTCTTTTACACATTATTATCCAACGTTTTATAATTAATTTCACTCTACATAGATGTCAAATGGTTTAAAACCATTATGGTATACTTACACCCAATTGTAATACCTGTGTATTACCAACGGTTATGTGCTGTTTATGTTGAAGGTCTTCATCAGTTACTTAACCCTTTTGGTTAAAGATAAGTTAAGGTCTTGTAGTAAAAACTCATCAAGTGTTTTTAAGCCAACTAATGTATTTATGTGCATTCTTGTACCTACGTATGTATTGCAATTGATAGGCTAAGGCAAAGGTGTCCGGACTATCGTATTTTATAGACGGTGTGCTATATATTTCCCTACTGCACCGGACTATCGTCTCAAAAAGCGTTATCTCGCCTCATCCCAATCACCCTATTTGGTGAATTTTTTGAAGGCCAATTTTTATATTATTCTCTAATTGTTAGGAAATTATATTTCCTAATAAGAGTGGGCAACATATTAATATCAATTATATTATAAGGCTATTAATTAAATGGGCTTATATTATGTGGTCTAATTGTAGGAAGCCCATGGACTTCTACTGGGTATGGGTTTAATGAGTGGATACCAAATACTGATCCTGTTAGGAATAATAGAAATATACATTTTGGTCCCTCAAATTCCAGTCAACATATAGTTAGTCTCTTTGACTTTGTTAAATCTGAAATTCACCCTTAATCAATGAGATAAAACAGGAATTAGTCCTTCCAGTAGATTTCAACTATTTTGTTTGGACTATTGTACCCTTTTTAATATATTTACATTGATTTAGTTTAGAATTTAATTGGGATATTTTCAATGTAACCGATGCCTTTTTTATAGGGAATAGTTAAGTAGTGATTTAGGAATTCATGGGCTTTCCTTTAATTGGGGGTAAGTGGATTGATCCACTTTCCTTTTAAAATTTTTTAATTATCTCTCTCATTATATCACCCTCTGTCTCACGTTCTCTCTTTCTCTCTCTTTATATCGATGGGTGGAGGTGTCTCGTAAAGGTGAAGAAGTCGTGACATGCACTGGCAGAATTAAGCAATCAGTTTGATTGTCTTGCTGATACTATGGACAATGATGATTGTGTCCAGGAAGTTTCAACAATGGAAAAGGTTGTGGTTGCTCCTATGGAGACTCAGACTTTTCTGGATAATCAAATGGTGGAATCTAAGGATGTCTCTGAAGAGAATCTTGTTACTAAGAAGGATAACAGGATAATTATTCTGATCCGGATCCAGCTCTGGGAAGAAGAAAAATAATAAAAAGCAGAAGGGATCTCTCTCTGCTTAAGGTAATAACCAACTCCCTAAAATCTCAATGATTAAAATGGGATTTTGGAACATTAGACGTCTTAATGACCCAGTAAACAAAATAAAGTTAGGAGGTTTGCCACTTCCAATAATATCCAAATATTTGGATTTTTAGAGATTGGAGTTAGAACCGTAAATAAAGATGCTTTGCAAAGATTCGTGTTCAAAGATTGGTGTATTGCTGACAACTATGGTCACTCAACATGGCTCTGTTGTTTTGCTTTTCAACTTTATTGGGTCAGTCAAGTGAATTAAGGTGAGAAATTTTGTGTGTTTTTTGTGAGAAATTTGTATAATTATTAATGGTCACTGACCATAATTTTGTTTGTTTTGGTGAGAAATTTGTATTATTAATGAGAAATTTATGGTTTACTAACCATAATAAGAAATTTCTCACTTATGGTTAGTGTTGCATTTTAAAGTGAGAAATTTCTCATTATGGTTAGAAGTGAGACTTTCTCACGAAAATATACAGAATTTCGTACTATGTTATTGAGAAATTCCTCACTTATGTTAAAATTTCACACTTACTTTATTTTAAAGTGAGGAATTCTCATTTTTAATGCTCTATTGTATGGAGTATAATTTTTTCTATTAATTCTCTATTTCTGTCTATATATATACATATATATATATATAACAAATTAGGGTTTTTAAATTTCAAAACCCTGATTTATGGGAGTATTTCTCTCTCTATATATATAGCTATATATATATAAATATATAATAAATATGGGGTTTGAATTTGAAAACACTAATTTATGGGAGTAGGGGTATTTTGGTCCTCAAAATAGGTGAGGGACTAATTTTTAAATTGACTTATGAAATGGATCAATTTCTAGAAACGGCTACAATAAAGGACTGAAATCTAAAGAACCCTAGGAATAATGGGAACCCTAACATATCAGTATATAAAGACATATAGGTTATGGTCCCCAATATGTCAAATCATTATACTACTTCCTCATCCATCCCATCAAGAGAAGGAACCCATTACAGATCTAAGGAGATTTGACTGAGGAAGACATAACCGGTCATCATCGTTCTTGTAAGGTTTACTAATTGCTTCCATGGATACATGTATGTATTCTAATATATTGTACCCTTAATAATCTAATATGATATGATTCTAGGGCTGTGGTTTTACTACTCTAGGGTTCTACAATTTTATAGATTAAAGTTTCTAACAAGTGGTATCAGAGCAGGTTATCATGTTGATTATTAAGAATATTTTGCATTATTTTTTATTCAACTGATTCATGTTTCGGCTGATTCATGATTTTTTGGATGGCACTTGATTCAATAATACAATGGATACAGTTGATTCGTTTGATATGATCAGTTCAATGGTGGCAGGGATCTATTAAGGGTAACCCCGGTTGACAAGTGTGGTAAAGATTGTGGTTCTTTTTTTATTCGATCATATTAAAGGGGTCACGTTTCTGTGAATTTTTCTTTCATATGGAGTAATAGTTTCCATTGTCAGTTAATGTTTTTCCTGCAATGCATGATGTTTGATTAAAGTCGATTCATGTATTATTGGTCATAAACATCAAGGACCATCCCATCGTACTTCTTTAGCAACCAGAATGGAACGGTATGGACCTAAGGAATCAAATTTCAATAAATAAATAAATATATATTATATATATTAAGTGAGTACTTTCAGTAAGCAAGGAGTTCTGGGTGTGTGATATGGTTCACGAATTTGGGCCTTATAATGGATCAACAACAGTGCTACTCTAAGGCCAACAAATTTTCATGCATTGATTTTGTTTTTAAATTTTTTTTTTAGGTCTATTTTATCCTCCAATACATATGTCTGATATTTTTAAATAAATAAATTGAAAAAATATGTTACCAAAGTAACCTCTGTTGTGTAAAATTTATTTATTTTAAAATATTAAGATGGTATATCTGTTATTCATGCGATTAACAATCGGCCCAAATGAAGTTTTTTAATTGGCCGAATGATGGATGTACATGTGGTGGTAAATATGTGACAATTATCAAGATATAATTATCCATGTGGGCAGTGAGTCGGCCCAAAGGAAGGCTACTGTTTGACAGGACTTATTGTCAGTATTTGATCACTATACGGGGAGTACTACTTACAGTTGATATTTCTGTCCAAAGACTAAATATCAATGTTGTTCTAGGTATCCTGTGATGGGCCCACCATTAAGTAAATTATTTAATGTGTCATGCATGCACACATATATATATATATATAAAGTATTCATAATATGTTTATGTCATGACATGTTATTAATTATGAGCATATTATTTTATTTTATTTTGTTCTCTATTCAGTTTCTGCTACAGCTACAAATGTTTCTGCTCAAATTAGTGCTATCCCAATGTTGAATGGGGGAAACTTTAAGGTCTGGAAAGAGAACGTGGAAATCGTTCTTGGATGTATGGATTTGGACCTTGCGCTAAGGACCGAACGACCCACTTCGACTACGGAAAACCCGAATGAGGGTAAAATTGAGAAGTGGGATCGCTCGAATCGCATGAGTCTAATGATTATGAAACGTTCCATTCCGGAAGCGTTTCGGGGCTCGATCACTGAGAGCACAAATGCTAAGAAGTTCCTCTCTGAATTACAACAATATTTTGCTCAAAATGAAAAGTCAGAAACGAGTACCGTTTTGGCTACTCTGATTTCCATGAGATATAAAGGAAAGGGGAACATAAGGGAGTACATTATGGAAATGTCTCATCTCAGTGGGAAACTCAAGGCACTAAAGTTAGAGTTGTCTGAGGACATGCTCGTGCACTTGGTTCTCATATCTCTTCCTGCACAATTCAGTCAATTTAAAGTGAGTTACAATACCCAAAAGGACAAATGGACTCTTAATGAGCTCATATCTCACTGTGTGCAAGAAGAGGAAAGAATTCAGCGAGATAAGACTGAAAGTGCTCATTTAGCATCAATCTCTCAGAATAATAAAAGGAAGAGAGCTAAGGATGCTGCAGATGTGACACCTTAGCAGAAGGAACTAAAGAAGCAAAATGAGGAATTCTTTTGCTATTTCTGCAAGAAGAGAGGCCACATGAAGAGAGACTGTCCCAAATATACCGCTTGGCGTGCAAAGAAGGGTAAGCTTCTCGTTTTGGTTTATTCTGAAGTTAATTTAGCTTCTGTACCTAAAGATACTTGGTGGGTAGATTTTGGTACTACTACTCACATAAGTATGTCTATGCAGGGTTGCCTGTGGAGCCGGCCGCCAACTGATGCTGAAAGATTCATCTTTGTGGGTGATGGCAAGAAAGTTATAGTAGAAGCTTCAGGAAATTTTGGATTATTATTAAAGACTGGTGTTTATTTGGATTTGATTGAGACTTTTGTTGCACCGTCTTTTAGACGAAATGTAATTTCTATTTCTAATTTGGACAAATCTGGCTATGCTTGTTCTTTTAGAAATAATAAAGTTAGTCTATTTCAAGATTCAAAACTTATTGGTACCGGTTCTTTGATTGATAATCTTTATATGCTAAACAATGTTACTTCCTATAATGAAATTCTGCATACTTATTCACGAAGTACAAAGCAAAAATTAAGTAAGAATTCCGCCACCTTATGGCACAAGCGATTAGGCCATATCTGCAAATAGAGAATTGAGAAACTTGTACATGAAGGAATTCTTGGCCCCTTAGATTTGGCAGATTTTCAAGTCTGCATTGAGTGTATTAAGGAAAAACAGACAAACATAAGGAAATTAGGTGCCAACAGGTGTACAGACGTCTTAGAACTCATTCACACTGATATATGTGGTCCATTCCCTACAGCCTCTTGGAATGGACAACAATATTTCATTACGTTTATAGACGACTACTAAAGATATGAGTACCTATATTTGATACATGAGAAGTCACAGTCCCTGGATGTTTTCAAGACATTTAAAGTCGAAGTTGAACTTCAGCTTGGCAAGAAAATTAAGGCTGTCAAATCTGACCGTGGTGGTAAGTACTATGGTAGATATGATGGATCAGGTGAACAACATCCAGGACCATTTGCTAAACTCCTAGAGGAATGCGGTATCGTCCCTCAATACACAATGCCAGGCAAACCTAGCATGAATGGTGTAGCTGAAAGACAAAACAGAACGCTTAAGGACATGGTAAGAAGTATGATTAGTCATTCTTCTTTACCAGAATCACTCTGGGGAGAAGCTCTAAAGACTGCAGCATATATACTCAACAGAGTTCCAAGTAAAGTAGTAACCAAAACCCCTTATGAATTATGGACTGGAAAGAAGCCTAGCATTAGGCATTTACATATTTGGGGTTGTCCAGCTGAGGCACGGCCTTATAGGCCATATGAAAAGAAATTGGACTCAAGAACAGTCAGTTGCTACTTTGTTGGATACGATGAACGCTCTCGGGGCTTTAAGTTTTATGATCCCACTGCTAGGATATTTTTTGAGACGGGAAATGCCAGATTTCTTGAGGAAGTTGAGTTTGTGGGGGGAGATAATGTTAGAGACATTGTCTTTGAAGAGGAATTTATTCCTAGTCATATTGCTATTGACAATATTCAGATTCCTATTCCTGACATTGTTCAAAATGCAAATCCGGATATACAAGACAATGTACGAGAGCTCCACGTACAAAATGAAGAAATTATACCTGAAGTGCAAACTCAACAACCTCAAGAGGAGATGCCATTAAGAAGATCCACTAGGAAAGGAGAATTGCAATTTCGGATGATTATATTGTATTCCTCCAAGAACATGAGTTTGACGTAGGGATAGTGGAAGATGATCCAATCAACTTTCACCAAGTCAAATAAAGTTCCATCAATGGTCTCAAGTAGGCTTCCCGTCAATGGTATCACAAGTTTCATCAAGTAATCACCTCGTATGGTTTTGAGGCGAATGTGGTTGATGACTGTGTATATCACAAGTTCAGTGGGAGTATTGGGCAGATATTTGAGTAACCCAGGAATGGATCATTGGAAAGCGACCAAACGGGTTATGTGGTATTTACAGAGAACAAAGAACTACATGCTCACGTATCGGAGATCAGATCTTTTGGAGATCATCGGGTATTCTGATTCTGATTTTGCTGGATGCCAAGACAGTAAGCGATCCACATTAGGCTATGTTTATATGCTGGTTGGCGGAGCTATATCTTGGAAGAGTGCGAAGTAGACACTCATAGCTTCTTCAACCATGGCTGCGGAGTTCATAGCCTGTTATGAGGCATCCAATCATGGGATATGGTTGCGAAACTTTGTCACTGGACTGCGGTTGGTAGATGGAATTTAAAGGCCATTAAAGATATATTGTGACAATAAAGTTTCTGGTTGTTAAGGAAAGAGTTCAGAGTTGTCAAATTTCGATAGAACATATAGGGACAAACTCCATGATTGCGGATCCGCTGACCAAAGTATTACCTCCTGAGGTCTTTCACGAGCACACTGCTCATATGGGTGTTAGGCTGTCTAACGATACTTTGGTTTAGTGGGAGTTGACTTTGGATGTTCTAGTTTTGACATTTATGAGGTTTTATTTTCTGCAGAATAAAGTTGATGGTTTATGATTTATCTCTGAATCTAATTATGCGGTTTTGCATTGTTTCGGATTGATCTCAATAAAGACTAAAGTAGGACCAGTTGGAAATAGGCATGTTTAAGATCACATTGCATGTAATTTCCATGCTGCTCATCCATACTTGATCTATGTCATTGAATGTGTTGGTATGGTGACCATTGAAGGTCTAGTTACGATTATGTGTGACGAAAGCCGCCTTGATCCCATATTAATATAGGAAATGGACCAGATTGAAACTAAAGTGAAGTCCAAAGATAAATAGCATACATGTGCGCGTCTAAGGAACATGTAATATAATTGTTTCAAGAATCATATGTAGCCCAAGTGGGAGATTGTTAGGAAATTATATTTCCTAATAAGAGTGGGCAACATATTAATATCAATTATATTATAAGACTATTAATTAAATGGGCTTATATTATGTGGTCTAATTGTAGGAAGCCCATGGACTTCTACTGGGTATGGGTTTAATGAGTGGATACCAAATACTGATCCTGTTAGGAATAATGGGAACCCTAACATATCAGTATATAAAGACATATAGGTTATGGTCCCCAATATGTCAAATCATTATACTACTTCCTCCTCCATCCCATCAAGAGAAGGAACCCATTACAGATCTAAGGAGATTTGACTGAGGAAGACATAACCGGTCATCATCGTTCTTGTAAGGTTTACTAATTGCTTCCATGGATACAGGTATGTATTCTAATATATTGTACCCTTAATAATCTAATATGATATGATCCTAGGGCTGTGATTTTACTACTCTAGGGTTCTACAATTTTATAGATTAAAGTTTCTAACACTAATATCTAATTAAGAAGACCTCCAATCAAGCCCCATTTTCAACTATTTCGTTTACTGAAGAAGCAAACTAAAAGTTGCACCCAAAACAGTTGATCTGCATTAAGAGATTTCCAACTGTTCCATTGAAAATTGTACAATCGCAGAAAACAAACTTGCTCAAGGACAAAGAAACAGCCCCTTGCACATCACCTTAAGAAATTCTGGTATGGGTAATGTTTAGGATGCGCAAATACTTTACACAAATATTTTATCTTTTTCATGGATGGTACTGTAGAGTACGTTAAGTTTAGTGGATCCCACAACACCATCTAAGAGAGAGATAGAGGGTTTGTTTTAACTATTTATGCTTCAGGTATTGTTGCATGTTATCATATTCTAGTTGATGATGTTGTCCCTTGACTCGAGCACTATTGCAAAAGCTCAAATTGCGAAAATAAAATAAAATAAAATAAAAATTAGGACATCCTCACTTCCTCAGTATCACCGTGTGTTTGAAATATAAAATTGTAGGAAATTTCTAATTACGCCTACTTGTTGTGTTATATAGCTGTATAAGAGGTAAATATAATGCAACAAGTGAGTGTAAAGAGCAATTTATTTAGTAACATTTAGAATTTCTCAAAATTTTATTGACATGGTCAAGGTCGGAGCTACAACATAACCCCACTTTATTTTTTTATTTTTTTCGGTCTTCACAATGTCATACAATTGAGTAATGCTATACTTTTCAAATTCTCATCCCAAATAATGTGGCAGTAGGACCAACTTAAACTGGTCCCATAACTATTGAAAGTAGTCTCACTACCACATTATTTGAGGAGTAATGCTAGATGCACTCCTAAATGTACAACCAAATGCACAACTCTGCTTAAAAATATTGGACATCGTGCTGAAAAGCATGTACACAAAAAAGGGGGTGTACAAAGTGTACAAGTTTTTTAGCACAAGATCCAATACTATTAAGCAGGGTTGTGCATTTGAGAGTGCATCTAGCATTTTCCTTATTTGAGATGTGTTTTTTGGGATTAAAATTTAGAAAACAGCTAACATTTCTCTATACATGCAATTTGTTTGGGCTTTACCCTAACCTGACATCACTGAAATAAGTGGAAAAAATATGAGTGGTTTCAATTTTGAACTATAAAAAATTAAATATTAATGTTTGGGCCGGAAATTGAAATTTGCCGATTCACAAAAAAAGCATATCCTTCTTTGCACCCAAAATCTACCTTTATAAATCCAAAATTTTTAAATTACAAAACCCTAGCTCAAAGGAGGTCTTGGAAAGCGGATGGAAAAAATATTGGACATCACGGTGATAGGGATGATGTGGAAATCTCAACCTAGTCAAATTCTTATATTTAAATATTTGACTCCTATTTTCGGGAAATTTCTTCCCACATCAACCAAATCTCTATTCACATAAGACTACAATATCTCCTCTATAAGAGATATTACAAAATTCTACATGGTATAGTGATACTCAATATTTACTCTAGTGCCAGGGACTAGCGGCGACGTGTTGTGAGCTTGTTTCATTGTTATTATTATTATTTTTTTTAATCCCACCCCTTGTGTTGTTTTCCTTAATTCACCTTATACGTACCACCTCCCATGGTGTATATCCAGTGTGTTTGGTAATGGCCTTCGAGATTATTTAATCCGCCTGATAGCGCGTACCAAACATAAGATGAAAAAATAAAAATAAAAATAAAAATAAAAGTTATTCTATTCCGTTCTCATGCAAACAAAGGTGGCAATAGTCAAAATTAGTTTCTACCGTTAATTATATATATTTATTTATATACCAAAAATTGTAAGGATGTGCCATTGGTAACATTGTCCATATAATATTAGAGAAATGATTTTGATGCCCTGATATTTTGGACCCTTGATATGTGTAATGTATTACTCAATCATTTAAGTATCTAAGATTGTTCCTATATTTTTCACCACTTTGTTAAATTTAAATTTTGAAAATTTCGAAACTCACCCCCTTTCCACTTTTGACACTTTTCTCATTTCTCTCCCCTTTCTATACCTCTTTTTCTTTACATTAAGTATGCATCTGAAATTCTAAATATTAACATTATAAAAACAAAATTTCAATAAAATATGACTTATTTAGATTTAAATAAACTTTTCATAAGTTGTGCCTCAAGTGAAGGTCCAAAGGCGCTTAGGAAAAAAAAAATAAGGAAAAAGAAGACCACCTTGTGCATTTTAAACTGTTGGGAATCATCTGATTAATTGACAGTTCAATGCCCGGTTTAGCCAAATGGTAAACCTTTAGTCCATTGAATACACGTCTAACCCATGAACTGGATAAATCAAAAGACTTACGCTTTGGGTAAGTGGCCTCCCAATGAATCGAACACTAAACTTCTGGCGATTACTCCCAAAAAACTACCGCTTGGTATTGGCCGGGTTGGCAACCGAAATCGGAAACCAAACTTCCGATTTGAAAACAAATTTTTTGGACAATCCGAACCTAAATTGAAATTTCACCTGAATAGCGGAATTGAAGTATATTTCAGCATAGGATAATATCACCCAAACTAGCCAAACTAATTTTTCAAATTATATTTCAATTCGGAAATCAGTAGTACATCACATGAACCCGAACCGAACAAACCAAAAGTTTTTCACAAACCAAAATATTTTCACATGAACCCGAACCAAATTACTCGAATGCCTTGAATCATGTTAAAAGTAAAGCTCCAAACGAAAAGTTACTATATGGTCTGGAACCATTTTACCACGTGGTGGTCCCCGATCAGTAATGGACCATCATATGGCAAAGTTATCTGCCTTTTAGAAGACAAAAGATTTACACTTGACCACATGATAATCTGACGAGACCACCACATGGCATTTGGTCTTGAACCATAGAATAATTTCTCAAACAATCAAGATCTTTGTACGTTGGGCCTTACTCATCTGCACACTTTGTTTTCCATGCAAATATAATTTCGTCGTTTACAAACATGGACCCAGAGTCCGGCTATGCATTAGTGGTTCGCCACCCCCCATCTCTCTCTCTCTCTCTCTCTCTCTCTCTCTCTCTCACACACACACACACCTATACCAATTAGGGTTTTGAATTGTGTTTGCAGACACTGATAATCCCAAAAAAGAAAAAATAAATGGCAAGACGTCGAGGTCGTCCTCGAAAACTGTGTTTAGACAAATATCCAGAGTTCTTCAAAGTCTATATTCCCGATCGTAGCTCTCAACAACTGGTACTTTCTTCTCTCTTTGTTCATCTTAGAACTCCTATTTGTATGATTGTCTCTTCTGTGTATATATACAGCATGCTTTAGTGCACACTAGGCGAGTTAGACTTTAAAAAGCCAGAAATCCGCCCCACCGCCCGCTCTTGTATGGATGACTTGTTCCATAAGTCTAGTACGCTCGCCCAGTACGCACTAGAATCTGACTGTATATATATACATTGTATTTTTTTTTATTTAGGAAAAGGGTTAATCAAATAAAAGAAAAGCCAAACCACACATACAAAAGATGCAAGGGGCATACCCCAAATATACAAAGGTGATCAAACACATGCTAGGCACAGGGGATGGAGACCATTATAATTTATAAAGAAACGACCAAAGAATAAATTCATTCCAAACTAGCAACATAGGCCTCAACAAAATAAATCATGACAATGGCCTAAACAAAAGAGAACCATCAAGGTCTATGGTGACCCTTAGGGCGGCTACCACTGAACTTTTTCTTCGCTTCCCGCTTTCTCTGTCTAGAGGAGAGGGAACTAGCAGGACTGGGGACCCTTCCTCAAAACCAGCCTCTCATTGTATTGCTATTATTGTTGTTGTTCTGGTGACACTATTTTTGTGTCTGCCCATTATTACCGAAAAGTGAAAACCTTTTTCCTATTCTGTTTGGTTGATGGGAAAAGTTTGAAAAAGAAGATAGTTAAAAGGGAAAGAGTCACAGTAATCTTATGGTTCCGAATTTTGTATTTCGAAATTGAGGTTCTAAATTAATTGATAAGTGGAACCACCTAAAAACAACTTTCAGTGAATTTCTGTAAGTGAAGTGATGATTGTGACAATAGTTGATAACCAAATTTGGAAAGTTGAGAAGAATTGCATTATTCATAAATTTACGCAATATTTGAAGCGTATATAAAGTTCTTTTGTCCTGTTTTGCTTTGTGATTGATATGTATGTGCATTGTTGTACGTAAAACAACTTTCAGTAAAGTTTTGTAGCTGAAGTGATGATTGCGAATTTGTAATAATAGTTGGTATCCGAATTTGGAATCTAAAGAAGAATAGCATTATACATAAACATAAATTTATGCAATATTAGAAGGGTATTTCGTTCTTTCGTCCCGTTCTGCTTTGTGATTGATACATATGTGCAATGTTGTTTATGTGGAATGCACGTGGACCAATCTTACAACGGAAAAAAGACGAGTTTCTTCTATCATTTTTAAGACAAAAAGAGACCAATTGTTCCTAGAAAACTTACTGAAGACTTTTTCTTATTTAATATGCTAAAATGTAGGTATTTGAATACAATATTTTATATCTAAATGCAATGTTGACCCCTAAGCTATTATTCTATCCAAAACATGGGTTTTGTGCTTTTTGGCTGCCATCTGAAACCCCAAACCATGGCTGTGGGTATTCTCCAAACTGCTGGTTTTTTGCACCATGAAACTTAAGTATTGAATTTCATCTGAATGCATTGGAGGTAAGTCTGTGCTTTATGAGCTGTGTTATGTCAAAAGCATGTACCATATGTCTATATTAAGGTCTAAGCAAAGGATTTTCGTGTGAAATTGGTGACATCGGTTCATAATCCTTTTTCAAGTGTAAGGAGGCAATATGTTTAATAACTTTGTTATTCTTCTCTGAAAACCATACACGTCCAATTTGTACAATCGCATCATGAACTTGACCTAGAGGATGCATAATAAGCAAATCCTGTCTTCATTGGGAATTTCTCTCCAAAATTTAGAGAGTAAAATGATGAATTAATTCTGATGTTTGGGGTCTAGTTCTTTTTTCATTAATTCATTCATTGATGCTTATACAGACAGAAAGCTCCAAATCTTATAGTTGTTGCTGAAAAAAAAAAGGAAAAAAAAATTTATGAAGATAGCTCATTAGACTAGTCAATTGGAGGCTTTTCATTTGCTTTGGTCATAAACTTTGGACATTTGAGTTCCAAAATTCTAGTTCTTCCAATTCATAAAAAGTATACTTTACTTTTCAAAGTAAAACAACCTAAAATAAAAAGAAAAGTTAGTAACTAAAAACAAAACGGAAAATAAGAAAAATAAAAACTAATCTAATATTTACAAATTAACTAAACTAAGATTTTAAAACTAAAAGTAGTAATTTGCAATCCCCGGCAATGGCGCCAAAAATTGATCTTGTCAATATCAAGATATAAAAAGTATACTTTACTTTTCTAAAGATTTGCAGTGTGGAAGTAAAGGTCGAACCCACAGAGATTGAAATACTACAATGCTTTAATTTTAAAACCTAAATTTAATTAATCATGAAAACGGATTTTGATTTTGAATTTAATTAAACTAAGAACAATAAAATAAATCTAAACTATGAAAGCAATTAAAAGTGTTTTTAATAATGTTTAAGGGAACCTAGGATTGCAAATCCACCACTAGCTTCATAATAGGAATATTTATGAATTACTTTAGCTTACTAAGTTGGATGATAATGGGGAATTGTAGCTACAAGCCCAATTCCTCCGACAAGAAGATATTCATGGTTCAAGCACCAACATAATCCATCTTCGGTTAGCACGAATTATCCCACACTAAACTAGGATTGTGATCTAATCCATCTAACCTAGGCATGGACTATTCGGATACTTGATAGCACGAATCAATAAAGCACCATCACATGTAAACAACCTAAACAAGCACAGCAAGAATAGATCGTTGAGCACATCACAGTCAAAATAGATCTAAGACAAGAATAAATTCTGAAAGCAATGATTTAATCAATAGAAGTACGATTTATTTATAAAAATCCTCAAAACATGTGACTGTCATCCATACATAATAAAACTAAAATAAAAACATAAATAAAACCCTATTACTTGGCTAGGGTTTCATTGAAACCCTAGATCTTGAGTTTAGTTGGCCATAGAATTGATGAACAACAAGAGATTGATGGAGGAGGCCATGGGAATCCTTGGTCTTCTTCTTCTTCTCCTTGCTTTTCTCTCTTCAATGGCTGAAAAATAATGTATAATATGGCTGTATATTGATGTGTATAATAGTGTGTAATGATTTGTATATATAAATTTGATTTAGAATAGGATTTGTATAGAGTTTGGAAGGATTTAGGAAGCTTTCCTAAGTCAAATCGCACTAAAACTGCTATATTTTGTAATCTGGACGTCATATGCACAAACCACCTTCGCTGGGCACTTTAATTTAACAAAATGCGTGTTTTTGATTTTTGCACAGGTCGCTCGCGCGACCCGCTCGCGCGAGGTCCTTTTCGCTGTACTGCGCGACTTTCGTAGAATTGCGATAACTTTCTGCTCGGAACTCGGATTGACTCGCCGTTTGAAGCCACGCGTCCGTAACTCGAAGATATACATTTTATATCTCTGGAGAAATTTCTCAAATCTGAAGTATTATTTGTCAAAAATGCAATTTTCCGAGGCTGTTACTGCATTCTTCCTTCACCGGAACCATCTTTTGAGCCCAGAATGACTTCCAAAGCCACTAATCATTGGATTTTTGTGCATTTTCATATTAAAGCTCCAAAATCTACAAAATATATAATACCTATTAAAAATCACTTAATAATTACATGAAATGGGCTAACAAAGCGTATTTTTAGGACTATAAACGGCAACTATTCGTCGCCGATCACACCCCCAAACCTACTCTTTGCTAGTCCTCGAGCAAAGAACAGAAAAATAAAACTACTACTACAAATACTACTCCATTTTCGTATGGATCACGATCGCATTTAGCATATGCAACAAGCCTTTTAAACCCCTAAGTGTCCCTAGTCGGACGAGTGAAGTCTCGTGAGGGTTCTCGTCAACAAGTCACCCACAACCATCTTTATTAACTTATAAATTTTAAAACAAATTTTATTAAGAACCAAAAAACTAATAGTCAATACTCCTTATTATAAAACAAAGATTTGAAATAGAATAACGAACATAAAAAAAAAACATAATGAAACATCCACCTAAATCATGAAAAACAATCTCAAGCACATGCATCGTATAAATCAATAGAGTTCCTCATACAATTGCACGTGTGTGATATGGTAGTCAAATAAACACGCGCATGTTATGAACTTGGAATATAACTCGGATAACCATTTAACTATGTCTCGACTACGAATCTCACAATGTTAATTACACTCTCAAATGAAACACTCAGAAACAGGTGTAATTTATCTAATACATGTGAGTAAAGGAAATATATTTCCAAAACGAGAAATGCTCACATATGACTCGAAAAAGACGCATGACACAAAAGAATAGTAGTCTCATGGATAGGATGCCAATAATCAAGAAAAATTAATCATTACCATATTTTAATCCCCCTCCCATCGTTTACATATCTAAACCATGTTTTCCTAGGATCAAATAGGACTTTTTAAAGGTTGTAACATGGCTCAGGTAATGAAAAAGGATATACTAGGTAGATAATCTCATAATGGCGTTGTAAGGCATGTCCGATTTCTTTCATTCTTCTTCTACAAACTTTCATCTCTTTCATTCTCTTTTCTCATTCATTTTTTTTTCAACCTTCTTCTTTTTATTTTGTTTCTTTTCCTTTTTCTTTTCTCGCTTCTCAAATGATTATTCATTGAATACCAAGCAACTACCCCAATAGCATCTTATTTTCTTCTTCTCAATCAACACATCGCCTTAATACTACTAAAAGTTGATCACTCTTCCAGTGGTATACTCCAAGTTGATCAAGTTGGAGCTTTTAAAGAGGATAATGGTGAACAAAGAAAAAGAGGCATTGTAACGGCTCAAAGGGCGAACTAAGGAAATTTATCATTTATCAGCCGGCGGTAAACAAAGAGGACCTAAAATCATTTCCTAGGGTAATACGATTCTTCAATGTTTACAATGGAAGATTATTTAGCATGGTAACAAATATTTTAACTTGACTATTAACCAAAACAAGAATAATGAGACTAAACAACAAGTTAATGCGCTATTTCAAGTGAAATTCGACAAACACAAGATGTATTTATAACCCTCTAAAAAGAAAAGATAGGCTGAAAAGCTCACTGGGCTTAGTCTCCACCTTGTGTTATCTAGAAATCCGAATCATATTATAGTTCACAACCAACATGTATTCCAATGACTACGTGCAGTGCATAACTTTGTGTGCAAATTTATGATATAAAACTACGATTCAAACAATACATAACTTAAAACGTTACATCATAACTTTAGCAAATATTTAATCACATATTCTCATATTTACCATTCTATAACAATCCAAGTTACATAACAAGATGTATCAAATTTATATTGCAAAAACGTCGGTAACATCGTTTATTTAAGCACAAGTATCGAAAAATTTTAAAATTTTGCATAAACTAATGTGCATGTGTATACCCCCAAACCTAAACCTTTCATTGTCCCCAATGAAACAATAAAACGAAAGAAATGAGAGTACGTAAAGAAGGAACGATAATACCTCGATCTTGACAAGCGTATAACAGGTGAACACAAAGAAATATGGCAATAAAGTTCAATGTTACCTGTTACTTCTTAACAAAAGAAAATTAAACAAACAAAATAATACAAACAGCTAAAAGAATTATAACTAAGCTAAACGAAACTAAATAAACTATAAGAAGAAACAAAACCATGAAGACAACACGAAAATAAACTATAAAAGGAAATAAAACATAACCAGAATTATGAAAACAATCAAAGACTCGATCTAAAAGTACCTAAGAAACAAAAACAGAAAAGTAAAAACTATGTGACAGGTGTGGGAGGAAGACAAAAGAAGAAAATGCAGAAACCGCGATATGAAGCGCGAGGAGAAGCCGAGAGCTCAAAACAAAAAGAAAACGAAAATTTCACTAAGGCACATTCTCGCGCCAGCGGGCCGCGCGAGCGACGTCTCGCGCGAGCGGGCCGCGCGCGCGAGATTGGTATTTTCTCTCGGTTCACTTATTTTATGTATATTAATTAAAAATAATTCTACTCCAACCCCCAGACCTGTCCAGCAAACTCTAAAACTGACCGAAACGACCTTAAAACATTCAAAAATAAAAGAAAACAGACGGAATTAAGCTTGGGTTGCCTCCCAAGAAGCGCTATCTTTTACGTCTTTAGCTAGACCATTCTAGCTCAAGACTCAGGGAGGCCGTAAATTGAATTTTGTACCCTTTAGGGCATTAGGGAAATTCTGGTGAAATGTCGAAACAATGTCGATATGTGTTAATTCATTTGACGGCTCACCTTTCTCGTTATTACATCGATTCTTTACCTTTCGAGTAAATTCTTCATTAGGGGCTGAGGTATTAGGATTCATCCAATCATTTTCTACTATATTATTCTCCACACTCATATTTATTACTTTGTTAGGCTCAGTATTCCCTCTTACCTCACCTTCCGCCTCACATAGGTAATCGTCGTCTTTAGGAGGTTGATCCATAGCATTAAAAACGTTTAATTTTAAGTTCATGTTCCCAAACGACACTTTCATTACCCCCGTCCGGCAGTTAACACGTGCGTTAGCGGTTGCTAAGAATGGACGGCCTAGAATGACAGGAGTGTGTTTCCTAGCATCTAGCACGGGTTCAGTGTCAAGGACCATGAAGTCGACAGGATAATAGCATTTATCAACCTTAACCAAGACGTCCTCGACGATTCCTCTAGGTATTTTAATAGAACGATCCGCTAATTGTATTGTAGCGGCCGTAGGTTTCATTCACCTAGACCTAATTGTTTATAGACGTGATAAGGTATGAGATTAACACTAGCTCCTAAGTCAAGGAGAGCCCGATGAATGATAGTGTCACCTATGACACATGAAATTGTAGGCGTACCAGGATCCTTATACTTCGGAGGAGCGTGTTGGAAAATTGAACTTACTTTTTCTGTGAGGAAGACCTTTTTCGGAGTGTGACTCCGTATTTTGCGCTTTTGGGTACAAAGATCTTTTAAACATTTAGCATAAGCGGGAATTTGTTTAATCGCATCGAGGAAAGGAATATTGATTTTAACTTGTTTAAACACCTCGAGTATATCTTCCATTGTTGACCCTTTCTTGGGCAAATGTGACGGTCCCTCAACATTTGGTGGATATGGCATTCTCGGAATATAGTTCGTTGGGACCGCTTCATTTTCTTTTTTATTTTTATTCACGTCCTCACCTCTCTCTTTATTAGAGTTAATATTCATATCTTTCACATTCTCATTCGGGATTTCTATTACCTCTTCCTCTCGTGTAGTCAACCTAGTTGAGACGGCGTTTACTTGTTCATTCGACCCCTTAACCTCATATTGTCCCTTAGGATTTTGAATTGTTTGACTAGGCAATGTCCCCTCGTTTCTACGACTCACTACAGTAGCTAGTTGTCCCATTTGGGATTCAAGCTTCGCAATGGATTGTGTATGAGAGTGCACTATTTGTGCTTGTGCCTGGACTTGAGTTTCAATGTTCTTAAGGGATGCCAACACCTTTTCCTCAAAAGCATTACCCCTTGAAGGATTCGGATTAGGAGGCGGTTGTTGGTATTGATTAGGTTGAAACTGAGGTCGATATGCATTAGGAAAATTAGTCGCCTCATTAGGATTATTATTATTATTTTTCCACGAGAAGTTAGGATGGTTTCTCCATGGCGCATCCGGATTATTAGTAGTTGCATTATAATTATTTCGTGGGTATTGTTGAATAGAATTAATGTGTTGCTCCACGAATTCCGGAAATTGACTTGCCGATGGACATAAAAGTATAGAATGTGAAGGATCGGAACATAATGCACAGATTTCATGAGCGGGTGGGGTTATCATTTGATTCATTGTCATAAGTCGGTCAAGTTTTTTAGATAATTCTTGAAATTCAATAGAATGACTCGACTCAAACTTCATCTCTCGTTTGGTTGGAGGAAGATATCCTTCCGAACGTACCGACACAGCTTGATGCATTGAGTTCTCGCTTAACGTTTCAAATATTTTCCAGGCCTCGTCGGCACTTTTGTGTAGGAAAGTTCCCGCACAAACGGCATCGACGGTGTTCCTAACAGAGGGAATAAGCCCCTCGTAGAAGACCTGCACAAGTTGCCACTTAGGAACCTGATGATGTGGGCACGAACGTAATAATTCTTTAAATATTTCCCACGTGTCGTAAAGTGATTCCCCATCTTGCATCACAAAGTTTGTTATAGATTTTCTTATCTGATTCCTACGCATAATAGGAAAAAACTTTTGTAAAAATGCGGTGTGTAAGTCTTCCCATGTTCTAATTGTGTTTGGCTCCAAAGATTGGAGCCAATATTTAGCTTTGTCTTTTAATGAGAATGGAAAGAGCCGCATTTTTAATTCATCATCAGTAAGATTCTGGATTTTCAAAGTAGAGCAAATATCCTGAAAATCTCCTAAGTGTTTATATGGATCTTCATTTAAACGGCCATGGAAAGATGGAAGTAGCGAGATGGTAGACGACTTTATCTCAAAGTGAGATGCCGTCGCCTCCGGTAATTCAATACATGTTTGAGGCGTGTAAATCGTAGGAATAAAATAATCTTTAAGCGGCGGAGGTGGAGGGATATTAGGATTATTCATATTAGCTCCGTTGTTATTTTGGTTATTTTCGTTATTATTTCCAATGTCTGCCATTTTAATTGGTTCTATGTTATTAAAGCGTGGTTTCTTTAGTTTTTGAAGAGTACTATGTATTTCAGATTCAAATAAAGACGTTGGTTTCGGTGTCAAATCGTCGTCTATTAAAAACCTTGTTCTAGAAGTTAAGTTTGAAGACTTATTAAGTCTTAATGTACGTTCAAATTCAGAGTCTAAAGGTTGTAATTCCGGTTTATTTGAACGTGTACCTAACATAAACTAAAAGAAAGAAAAGAAACTAAAAACAAAAATTAACTAACAAAATAAACAAATAGCAATCACGCAAATAAGACGACAATCAAGCACACAGTACTACTATGATGCATGAATATTATCCTGTAATGCAATGACCGCGTCAAGCCCAGCGCCCCGGGTTTCCTAGCTAATGCAGTGCAATTAGCCCTAAACTAATGCAAATAGTGCGTCACAGCGCCCTGACTTACAGTGGTTTAAAGCGAATTTCAAAAGAAGCAATTTACTTAATTTTCATTTATTTTATTTTTGCGTAAGCTCCTTTGATGTAATTAGCTGCTCCACTCGGAAACGTTGGAATTTGATGACTCGAAAACCTATAAAATAAAAAGAAAAGTTAGTAACTAAAAACAAAACGGAAAATAAGAAAAATAAAAACTAATCTAATATTTACAAATTAACTAAACTAAGATTTTAAAACTAAAAGTAGTAATTTGCAATCCCCGGCAACGGCGCCAAAAATTGATCTTGTCAATATCAAGATATAAAAAGTATACTTTACTTTTCTAAAGATTTGCAGTGTGGAAGTAAAGGTCGAACCCACAGAGATTGAAATACTACAATGCTTTAATTTTAAAACCTAAATTTAATTAATCATGAAAACGGATTTTGATTTTGAATTTAATTAAACTAAGAACAATAAAATAAATCTAAACTATGAAAGCAATTAAAAGTGTTTTTAATAATGTTTAAGGGAACCTAGGATTGCAAATCCACCACTAGCTTCATAATAGGAATATTTATGAATTACTTTAGCTTACTAAGTTGGATGATAATGGGGAATTGTAGCTACAAGCCCAATTCCTCCGACAAGAAGATATTCATGGTTCAAGCACCAACATAATCCATCTTCGGTTAGCACGAATTATCCCACACTAAACTAGGATTGTGATCTAATCCATCTAACCTAGGCATGGACTATTCGGATACTTGATAGCACGAATCAATAAAGCACCATCACATGTAAACAACCTAAACAAGCACAGCAAGAATAGATCGTTGAGCACATCACAGTCAAAATAGATCTAAGACAAGAATAAATTCTGAAAGCAATGATTTAATCAATAGAAGTACGATTTATTTATAAAAATCCTCAAAACATGTGACTGTCATCCATACATAATAAAACTAAAATAAAAACATAAATAAAACCCTATTACTTGGCTAGGGTTTCATTGAAACCCTAGATCTTGAGTTTAGTTGGCCATAGAATTGATGAACAGCAAGAGGTTGATGGAGGAGGCCATGGGAATCCTTGGTCTTCTTCTTCTTCTCCTTGCTTTTCTCTCTTCAATGGCTGAAAAATAATGTATAATATGGCTGTATATTGATGTGTATAATAGTGTGTAATGATTTGTATATATAAATTTGATTTAGAATAGGATTTGTATAGAGTTTGGAAGGATTTAGGAAGCTTTCCTAAGTCAAATCGCACTAAAACTGCTATATTTTGTAATCTGGACGTCATATGCACAAACCACCTTCGCTGGGCACTTTAATTTAACAAAATGCGTATTTTTGATTTTTGCACAGGTTGCTCGCTCGACCCGCTCGCGCGAGGTCCTTTTCGCTGCACTGCGCGACTTTCGTAGAATTGCGATAACTTTCTGCTCGGAACTCGGATTGACTCGCCGTTTAAAGCCACGCGTCCGTAACTCGAAGATATACATTTTATATCTCTGGAGAAATTTCTCAAATCTGAAGTATTATTTGTCAAAAATGCAATTTTCCGAGGCTGTTACTGCATTCTTCCTTCACCGGAACCATCTTTTGAGCCCAGAATGACTTCCAAAGCCACTAATCATTGGATTTTTGTGCATTTTCATATTAAAGCTCCAAAATCTACAAAATATATAATACCTATTAAAAATCACTTAATAATTACATGAAATGGGCTAATAAAGCGTATTTTTAGGACTATAAACGGCAACTATTCGTCGCCGATCAGATACATTACTAATATACGTTGTAGACTTTGATGATTGTTCAGTTTTCAGTTCCTTGGATATCTCATCGGTTGAGAGATAATGGTGCAGCTAAGCTAAGAGATGCGAAGAACACATCTCAACGGCCTTCTTTGAACATGTTGATTGTCAAAACAATGTCAAGAATAAAGCCTACATGTTGATTGTCGAAACAATGCCAATAACAAAAGTTCTACTAGCTTGTTGATTCTTCGGAATGCGGAGAGAGTAGGAAATTATAGATGGATCTCAACTAAGTTTTTTTTTTATTAAATATCAAAGTTGTTGCCCATTAATCAAGCCATAACCACCGCATTCCTTTATACTTGTGTGTGTGTGTGCGCCCCAGCGCGCGCGCGTGTGTGTGTGTGTTTTGGAGATATAATTTGATCCCGAGAGATTTAATTCGATCCTATCAAATCCCATGATTTGGGGATCACTTATTTTTAGGGATTTAATTGTAATAAACTTTTAATTCCTTGTTTGAATCTTCTAGCTTGTATATAAATTAAGAACTCTACAATGGAATACATAAGAAATATTTTACCCAATTTTGATTTCTGATTGGTAGCAGGCCAGGTCGATTTGGCCTAAAGTTCAAGTGCTTCCGCTTTTCCGGCGGTTGAATTTTTCTTAATTTTCCTTTATGACTCCTTTGGTCCATTCTCATGTATCACTTCCACTGCTGCCACTAATTTAGCCCCTTTAAGGGCTTGTTTGGTTCTACCCGCTTCTGCCCGGTTGATATTACGCCGTCGCCGCCAATCGAATTTTTTGTCACCCACTTTTGTCACCAAAACAACCCACTCTTATCCCAAACAGTCATTTCTTATTGATCTTGTGAGGTCGATTTCTTCCCTACTTGTCTTTGCATCAACAAAGGTGTTTGCTATTATGCTAGACCAGTCTTGAAACAATAGATTGACTTTGGCTGTTAGATCCTGTTTGGCTTTGGTTTGTGGGATTAATTGCTATTTAGCCTTGTTTGGCTTTTGTTTTTTATTGGTGTGGGGTGCTAATAAGGTCAGTTTGGCTGCCGCTATTTATTGTTACACCCGGTTCTTCCAAACTCCGGTCCTCATCACCATTCCTATCATGGGTTTGAGGGGGAGTGGTGGAGTATATTATGTCTTGAACTCCTTCAAGATTTGGATCTATCGGTACAACCACTGTTCTTGGGCCTCTTTGGTGATTTATTGTGGACGATGTTTCCCACAGTCTCACCCTCTATTGGTGGATATTGTTTCCCACTCTTGTCCACTTTCATGGACTGTCTTGTTGTAACCTTATCATTCCAAACTTCTTTGGTTTACTCCCATCTTCACTCTGAGGGGGAGTGTTGGAGATATAATTTGATCCCGAAAGATTTAATTCGATCATATCAAACCCATGATTTGGGGGTCACTTATTTTTAGGGATTAATTGTAATCAGCTTTTAATCCTTGATTTTATTTCCTTGTTTGAATCTTCTAGCTTGTATATAAGTTAAGAACTCTACAATGGTATACATAGGAAACATTTTACCCCAATTTTGATTTTTTCTGTGTGGAATCGACAGTTACGAGTGGAGCTTTATTTAGAGTTACCCAGGCCAACGTGCTCAAGGACTTGTAGTTTTTGACTCAAGCCTTACACGGTTTACACTCTCAACATGGAAATCTCTCAAAAACAGGCGTAATTATAATCACTCCAAGTATGGAGGCTTATAAATGAGTAAATGAATTAACAATCAAATGCTTCCATACACGACACTGAAGAACGGTTATTGTTGGGGTGTAAAGTCTCATGAATGGAATACCGTCTACTAGAGGAGCGAAGTACCGCGGACTTGCTTTTAGGTTTTGTATAAGATAGAGGTGGTGGGAAAGAAAAAACATGTGTCTAAGCATGTGATTGGACAGTTCTAAATTTGACCCACTCTTTTCGACTTCTCCAATCTTTTTTAACCTTCAACTCAGCACTTTGTTCTTTTCTCTCCCTTTTTTTTCTTCTTTTTTTTAAATGGCAACACTTGCCCCCTTTCTCATCATTCTTTTTTATTTCTCTTCCTTCACACTCACTTCCTTTCTCTTCTCTCTCTTTTTTTTTTCTTTGGATTAAGCCAACACTATTCGAAGTATAACAACTTTCTTCTCTTGCCGACTAAACAACAATCCCCAAGATGACACAGTTCCAATCACAAGCGTTGACTAGATTAGACAAGTATTTATAAGTTGAGGTATGCTCCTAGTCTGGGAAGTATGATTGGGAACTCATGTCAATTCGTAACGAGGTAATAACACAGAATAAGTATATGGAGGGTGGTTAGTAGGGGTGCATACAAGCTGAGCCGCTCAATAAGGGCTCGAGGCTCGGCTCGATAAAAGCTTGGCTCGGCTCGACTCGTTTAATAAACGATAATAACAAGCTCGTTTGATAAACGAGCCAAGCTTGAGCACACATGGAAGCTCGTGAACGCATTTGATTAAGGCTCGTGAAAAGCTGGTTAATAGGCTTGTGAAAAAGCTTGTACATATATATATATAAATATATGTATTAATATTAATTATATATATAATACAATACTGTACTTCTCAAGTTTTGAATCTCAAATGCTTCCCAAATATTCTCATAAAAAATTTCTACCCAAATATATAAAAGTGTGGTGTACCTTCAATAATTATGAAACCCAATTCAACATATCTTTTACTATTACATGTATTTGAGAAATATTTATATTAATTGTATATACAAAAATATAAAATATTTGATTGGAGAATATTCAAATGGCCACACAATTATTAAAGGTTATATCACTCTATATGTATTTGGGATGCAAAAATTAGAGTAACAAATAAAATTGAAAAAGAAATAAACAAAAAAAAATGAAAAAAGGATGTACAGTTTGAAGAAGTGAAATCGCATATTTCATTTTGTCCCACATCGGATGGGAAAGAAAAGGGTAAGAGAAGAGCTATCTATAAAAGCAAGGTGATGGTTGTGAACTGGTGATAAAGTTAAGACATAAGCGCATCGCCCACGTGGCTTCTTTCTTATGATTGAAGCTTGGACCACCTATTATGAGTATAATATAATTATTATAAACGGAACCATTACGAGAGCTTGTGCTGTGAGCCGCAGCCTCAATCCTACTTAGTTGAGTGTAATTATTATTTTAACCTAGCCGAGCTTGAGCAAAGTGATTTTTTGTCAAGCCGAGCTTGAGCCAGCTCGTTTAAGAATTTGACAAGCTTGAGCTGAGCTTGACTAGTGTTAATACTTCGAGCCGAGCCTAGAAAGCTCGGCTCGTATGCACCCTGTGGTAAGTAAGAGAAAATTTTGGTAAGTGTGAGCATATGTTGGGTTAAGTAAGAGAAAATTTTGGTAAGTGTGAGCATATGTTGGGTTAAGGCTGTAAAATATAGTGTTGATGGCTTAAATCATGTTCTTGATTTATTAGCTTGTTCATTCCAGTGATTCTCGAGTTCTAAATTGGTAAATCATGAACGTTCTCCTTTAGTAGTTAGCCAAATGAAATGATAATGAGACTTACAATGAGTTTATAGCACTTATTCAATGAAAATGACTCGAGTTGGTGTGATTGTCCCTAATACATGAAGATTGGCTCAATAGCTTACCAAGGGTTCACGTCCCCACTACTTGTTTCTCGAAACATGACAACCATCTTTTACTCTTATTTTAAATGCAACCGCGATTCCTGCAATAGTGAGTTAGTTTTCTTTTCTCTGTTTCTTTTATTAGTTTAGTTGTAGTGTCACATATAGTTTCGTTTCTTTCCGCTCCCTTACTAGGGACTAGCATGAGCTAGTTGGGTGTCGACTTTGTGCCAATCGATTATAACCATACAAATCGATTGACTCCCTTCCAATCGATTTGTAGGGAACTTCCAACTTGATATATACTATTTGTTTCCTCAGCTTTACCCTTTTGGCTGCAATCAATTCCAGCTCACAAAGATTCAGAACATTTGCAAAATAGTCTATCTAACACAACAAAATACCATAGAAGCACATCATTGTGTAAAAGGAAGCATTAAAATACAAACTGAGATAAAACTAGGGACTTGGGGACTAGAATTTGCATTTAATGTAACATATCGTGCTAATATTTTGCAAATATCATCACTCATCACCCATAGTTAGGTTACAATTCCACAACCCTAATTTGACAAAAAAAGGGAAAATTCAAAAAATGACTAGAAATGGTAAATTGAGAAAACTCATAATCATAATCTCCTAATGACCCTGAGAGTGGCACAATTATGGAATCCAAATAGGATCCTTTTTTCTAAGAGAAATTGCCAAAACACAACTTCCCTAAAATAGCAAAATTTTCCTATAAGTGGTCGAATACGATTCAAAGGGTGTTAAGATACGAAGAGCTCAGATTGTAGGTGGCTCTCGCGAAAAACAGACAACCGAGCACAAAGTTATCCCCAAACTGTAATGTATGTGAGAGGATAGCTAGTTTACATCCACTCTATGAACGCTCTTGTTTGTTAATCAGAAGAATAAGAGGGTGGAATTTTAGGATATTCTACTTCGTATCTTATTGGTTGTGGCGTGTTGAGAAATAAGCTCGGATTGAAACTTGTTAAGACATGGAGTAGCTTAGGCGTTCTGTGGGAAGTTCTTAATAACTAGATTAGAACTCGAATTAGGAAGTTGAGTCTCAACAATAATCAATGTATATGTGAGAGAATATAGCTAGTTTACAAGAGGTTTAATTTATTGTATCATGATTCGAATGAAAGTTACCATATAAATATTTATTTCCTAACTATTTACATTTTGGATTAGTATGCGATGTTTAGCAGTCTTTTGAATTTCTTGTAGTCTTTACTTTCTTGTTCTCTTTCATCATAAGAAAAGCATACTATGCATGATTACCAGCTGAAGTCTAATAACATTAAACTTTAAGAAAGATTTACAAAGACAACCATGGCACACCAGTTCAATGTTTTGCATGGGTGGAAATGAACCGGGGTCAGCTTGATTGAAGCTCGTTCAAGCTTGGTCTGTTTAATTAAAAAAACTCAAGCTTGAGCATTTCTTTTGAAAGCCAACTGAGTTTGAAGAGAGTTAGCCTGGATAAGAGTAAGCTAGGGAATCCTACACGCATGACTTAGACTTGCGCAGGCTTAGCAGTTGGGATTAGTTCAGATAAATCGCTCATTTCTAAGCCCCGACCTTAAGCTTGATTATGGCTTGTTCTTAACTCTGAGCTGAACTTGAGCTTAAGTAAATCCACTTGGTCCAAGCTCGAACAGTTGAACATGCTTTGGTTGAGCTCGATTTGAGCTTTGCTGCAGATAAACAAGCCGATATCCAACACATACTACTACGATCGGATTGCCTCGCTTGCAACCCTAATGATTGGTTTGAATATTTAACCTGTCAAAGTGACTAAAAGTTTTTGCATTTTGGTTACATTATATGGATTCAGGTAATCAATTGCTCGAGACGAAATCCACTCATGCACTTACATAACACCTCAACATTTTCCACTTTGTTGACCTACGTAACCTATGGAACATACTTGAAGTATGCAACATACTACATTGCATGATTTGTTCTTGTGCATGCTGAAACGAATTGATTGTGGACCGCAGAGTAGCAGGGATAAGAATACAACACAACACAGACACGTTGACGCAACAAACCTTAAAAATGTAGAATAAGGACACAGCGAGAAAAAATTATTTTAGAACAAGTTATACAATATACGCTGCCATGTCCACTCCTGTTCTGTTCTAGTTTTGTTCACCGGTTCCAGTTATCTGTGAAATTTTAATTACATTGATCAACCACACACCTAGTTTGTTTTTAATTCCTCTGAGATACTGATTAGTTGTACTGAAATGTTTTTGATATATGGTTTACTTTTCATTCATTGTTGGTGTGCTTCAGGATATTCCTAATCGATTGGTGGGAAAGAACGGTATTCAAATGAAGCCAGAAATGGTGTTCCGCGATCAGAGTGGAAAGTCATGGCCTGTGAGAGTTTGTTTCAGAAAGGACGGTCGGGTATTTTTCGCTAAAGGGTGGAAGGATTTCTGGAAGGATAACTGTATGGGGTTTGATGACAAGTGCATTTTCGAGTTTGCAATTAGCAGAGGAAGAAGAGCATGCGCGGAGATAAAGGTGAAAATTATCCGCGCAAGGAAGGGAACTCAGAAAAACTAAGGGTCCGTATGGTAACGGTTTTAGTTTTTCTAACTTCCGAGAACGGAAACTAGATTTTTTTTTTCCTTTTAAAAAAATGTATAAAAATTAAAACTGAAAGGTGTTTTTTTTTTTGTCTTCTCTGGCCCAGTCATTTTCTTAAAAACTAAAAACGGAAATCATTTGCAAACACAGTTTTGGTTTCGTTTTCAAAAAAAGAAAGGAAGAAAAACATAAATGATTACCAAACATGTGCTCGGTGTTCATTTGCAAAAGTGTGAAATCAAAAATCGAAAACTGAAAGCCGCAATGCTACCAAATGGGGCCAAGTGGGGTAGGAGGCGGCTTATGATATTTGATGCATGAAGATAATTATATGTGTGTGTTGTGAGCGCGCTCTCGTGCGCTCTTGAGCTGTTTGGTTGAATTGGTGCAAGTTTTTGTGAATAAACTGTTGCTCGGATAATTTATGCTACATATAGACTTTGGTTGCTGGATTTTTGGAATTTCTTTGGGTGCCTATGTATATATTCTTTTCCGTTGCCATCCGTCTGCTGTACTTTGCATATCAGTGTACATAAACTTGAGGTCCGTTGGTTAATAGATTTAGAGAGGATAAGGAAAAGAAAACGGCAGCAAAAACTGTTTATGTAGTGTTTTTCTTTCATGCTTGAATAACAATAAAATTAGAAAATTTCATGGTAGGAATTCAAGAAAATAGAAAGGTAACTCACACGATTGGAGATTTTCTATTTAGATTAATTACACAAACCTCCCCTAAGGTTTGCCTTAATTACACGTATCTCTCTCGCATTTTGAGAAATTACGTGGACCTCCCCTGGAAGTGACAGTAGTTTAACGCCTATGACGTAAATCGTAAAATGACTGAATTGCATGTGCGTTAAATTACACAAACCTCCCCTGAGCTATGATCTAATTACACAAACCTCCCCTGAGCAATGGTCTAATTGCACAAACCTCCCTTGCACCACTAAGAAGTGTATCTTTCAATTTTTTCAAATTTCTTTCAAACCCAAGATTTGCAATTTCTTCAAACTCTTCAATTTCTCAATTTCGTAATTTAAATTTTCTGGGTTTAGGGTGTTTTTTTCCCTATGGAAGAAATATGAAAATTTTCAATTTTCCAATTTCATAATTTAAATAAACTGGGTTTGTGTGTGTGTGTGTGTGAGTGTTTTTTTTCCCCATTTTCAATTTCTCCTGTCTATGGAAGAAATATGGGTGGAAGAAGAAGGGAGGAAAAAAAAATTTTAAATATGGGTGGAAGAAGAAGGGAGGAAATTTTTTTAAAATTTTTCAATTTAAAATTTAAATAAACTGGGTTTGTCTATTTTTTTTTTATTTTTTTTGCATCTTGTCAATTTTTCCTGTCTATCGATGAAATATGGGTGGAGGAAGAAGGAAGGAAAAAAAGAAAAAGAAAAAGAGAGAGAGTCTTTGGGCACAAACAAATCTCACAAACATCACAATATGTCTATCTCTCTCCTGGTGGGATCCACTGATATTGTGGGGTCAACAGAAGAGAGATAGACATATTGTAGTGGTTGTGGAATGTGTTTGTGAGATTTGTTTGTGCCCAAAGATGTACTAAAAATAATAATTCAATTTCATAATTTAAATAAAGTAGGATTGTTGGTTTGTTTGCTTTTAATTTTTTTTTCCATATTTTTATTTTCTCTTGTCTATGGAAGAAATATGGGCGGAAGATGAAGGGAGAAATGCGGGTGGAAGAAGATTGGAGAAAAATAACTTTAAAAAAAAAAAAAAAGAAGAAGAAGAAGAAGCAATTTTGTAATGAAACCTCTTTTCTATTAATAAGGGTAATATTGTCATTTTAAAGAAATTAAACTGCAAATTAACTTTCCAGTTTGGTCAACTCACAGTTGATTAACAGAGGGGAGGTCAGTGTTACCAACTATACACTTAAAAGGAGGTTTGTGTAATTTTTAAAATATGATGGAGGTTTGCGTAATTAATGCAAATCTTAGGCGAGGTTTGTGTAATTAACCCTTTTAAAAAATAAAAAATAAAAATAAAAGAAGAAGAAGCAATTTTGTAATGAAATCTCTCTTTTCTATTAATAAGGGTAATATTGTCATTTTAAGAAATTTAACTGCAAATTTAACTTTCCTTTTTGGTCAACTCACAATTGACGAACGGAGAGGAGGTCAGTGTTACCAACTACGAACCTCAAGGGAGGTTTGTGTAATTTTTCAAAATACGAGGGAGGTCTATGTAATTCTATGAGGGTTTTTTTTTTTTTTATAAACTAATCTATCCCATAATTCTTTCACAAAAATTTTGATTTATAAGCTTCATTAGTTATTTATATTTATCACTTTGATATTTGTGTGGCAGTGCGTGTTCAGTTTGAAATGTATCAGATTGTTTAAAAGATTATAAGATATTATCAGATAGTTTAATAGACTGTAAGATATTATCATGTTATAAGCTTTAAGTGTATCAAATTGTTTAAAAGATTATAAGTTATTTATGGGATAGATTAGTTTGTACAAAAAAAAAAAAAAAAAACACATAGAATTATATTATTTCTATCCATAAAAAATAAATAAATAAATATAAATAAATAAATGAATAAAGTGATATTCCCTAGAACCCCTGTATAAGCTTCTGCTCTCACTGAACTACACTTCCTGGGGTTGCCCCTACACATAGGGTCATTTTTGGCTGGAAATAATGTGGCATTCCCATTATGCCTTTGCTTTTTGTGTAATTGGGTGGATTGTACATAATTTTTAAATTATAGGGTGTAAATTGCCAAAATTGAAACCACAAGGACCAAACTGTTACAACTCTCAAACTATGGGGGTGTAATTTGCAATTTATCGTACTCCATTTCTTTGTTCTAAGCTCTAATTCTATGGTCGCTAAAGTAGAGCAATCATAGAGTCAAAGTCTCAAACCACAATTAGATCATATAAATAAGAGTTCTATTGTCATGCCCCGGGCCAGTAAAAATAGAAAAAAATAAATTTTCTTTTTGGGTTCATAGGGTATGACAAGTGAAAGTCACTAATTATCCACACCATACGGTACTAGTCCAAAAGATAAACAGAAACAGTAAACAACTAAAATATAATAACAGTATCACTATTACAAATATCAGAGTGTGGTCCACAGGATCACAATAGGTGTGGAGACAGCATATGCCCAAGTACTATTAACTAAAACAAAACAGAGTCTAACATAAATAACTAAATATAATTATCTTCAGATCTTCAGCTGACATAAGGATAGTCGTCAACATAATACTCTTCTCCGGTATAACCATCATCAGTGAGGCCACCCTTTGCATATTCCAACCTCGGGTTGTAGCCATCATTGTAAGTTCCAATACCTGCATTGTTAAGGATAGGATAGTCTGGACGGGGAATGTCCAGGCAAATAAAGACTGTCTACTTACTGAAAGCTGAGTGAGACCTAACTAACACAGTCTCATAGAAATAACGTAATTACCAGTCATGCACAATATAAAGTAGTGATAATAATATCTTTTCCTCTTTTATTTAGACACATTATTAACCGATTCTCATCATTCTCCAACTCTAAGATTGACTGTACCAATTCCCGATTGACCATCTCGAACTGATTATATCATCACAACATACCAGTGCTCTTGTTCATCGCTTCTAAGAACTCTTGCAAGCACCCATACATCGTTCTCATATAACGATTGGTCTATAGACGTACCCATACTCTTGTTCACCACTTTTAAGAACTCTTAATGTTCACCGCTTTTAAGAACGCTAGCTTGCGAGTACTATCCATACTTAGCTCTAGTAAATATAAACTATGAGTGTGCCACAACTACTCTTGTTCACCACTTTTAAGAACTCTTATTGTTCAATGCTTTAAGAACTCTTGCGAGTACTGTGCATCCATAGCTTCCACAATCCTGGTCAAATCCTTCCGACTCACTTATCGGACTCAATCTGAGCGAATCATCAGCTCGACTCACACTACCTCGAAATATACTAATATCTCATTGACTCAATCCCCAGTGATCCAATGCTACTCATCGTTACTATCTCCAACTTATCTTGTTATCGCATCGCATTACTACTAACGTTCCGAACCTAACTACATTACTCACCACATTATCTCAATCTCAATATCGTATCCCATTACCTCCATAATCCACAATATTGCATAATAGGAACAGGAAACAGCAACCAAACAGTTACGCATTATGAATTATAAATTAAAGGGAACATCCAAGTTGTGTTATGTTCGATCGATTAAAGTCCTCTCAATCGCTTGAAAAAAGTTCGGTTCGATCGATCGAAGTATTCTCGATCGATTGAAGTCAAGGTGGTCTCGATCGATTGAAGCCATTTTGATCGATTGAGACTCAGGGATGTTAACGTATCGCCCACTTCCTACATTCGATCGATTGAACACAGTTCGATTGCTCGAACTTTGTCTTCTCCAGATTCTGCAGTGAATGTCCAAAATTTGGTAGGGGGTGTTTGGATCCTTATTAATCATACAAAAACTTGTAAAACATCACAACTAGGCTACTGGGTGAGTTTGGAACTCACCGAAATTTGGCTTGAATTCCAACCTCGAGCTTTAATGGCCCCTCTCTCTCTCTCTCTCTCTCTCTCTCTCTCTCTCTCCCTCTCTCCTTTGCCTCAGTCTCTTCTGTCTCTAACTAAAAATATAAATATAAGAGTGTGTGTGTGTGTATATATATAGATGTATGTGTATAATATATATATAACACAAGCACACAACTCTTTCTACTCTTGGTTCAGTAAACCCTCACCAACACACCAGCACAAACATATATATAGAGGGGGAGGTGGGTGCATGTGGCTGTGTTTGCGGAAAAATTGGAATTTCAAATTATTACACTCTCGATCGATCGAACATACTTCAATCGCTCGAACTCATATCGGCCAGTTAGATCGATTGAAAAAGGGCTTTGATCAATTGAAGTAGGGACCACGTCATAAATTCAGGTCAGTAGGATTTCAACTGATTGAACAAGGTTCGATCGCTTGAACTTTGGAATGTTCGATCGCTTGAAAGAAGCTCGATCGATTGAAGGTGAAATTTCAAGTATTGACAAGGGAAATATATAGAATCTCTGTGCAAAAATAATTATTGAAAATATAGGGTATTACATCTATACTGCCATGTTCTCTTCGCATTCAAAGCCAATCTTGGAAGAAGACTAATTTCACCTTTCTTTTCAGTAACTCAGATCACTTAGGCTTAGTTTGGCCCCCATGTGGCTATTAAAAGGAGCTTATGAAATTTATTATTAAGTTTTTGATAATTTTGTCAAAAAGCAACCTTGAGCTTTTTTTTTTTTTTTTTTTTTTAAAGCTCCATTCTAGAGCTTTTAAAAGCTCTCCCCAAAAAAACCATAAGTTCAATTTTTGCAAAGCTCATAAACTAGTTACCAAATGAATTAACATGAAAATCGTGCTTTAAAAAATGAGAAGCACCAAAATGGGGGCCAAATTAAGCCTTAGTACTGAGGTTGTTCCATTTTATCTTAAGTAGAGGTAGATATGTAGAAACTTCAAGAAAATACTTTTGCTCACCCAAAAAATGGTTCACCAATGCTCACCCAAGCATCATTGCCCAATTTTTTGGGCAATGATGCTTGGGTGAGCATTGGTGAACCATTTTTTGGGCAATGATGCTTGGGTGAGCATTGGTGAACCATTTTTTGGGTGAGCATTGATGCTTGGGTGAGCATTGGTGAACCATTTTTTGGGTCAACAAAAATGCTCTCAAACTTCAATTGCATATTGTAAATCAAAACGTGTTTGTAATTAGGGTTAATTTCATATACACCTTATGCACTCTTTTTTTTCATCACCTCCTGAACTTTCAAACGTGTGACTAACACGGTATCTCTGTGGTTTGAATTAATGTGTAACCATTAATAAATTTGTTATATTTAATTGATATTTGCCAGCAAAAGCATTTATCCAGTATAGGTGTAAACCACAAGAGGTGTTATTGTAATTATTTCAAGAATAAAATAATTATGTACACTTACAAGGGCATAACCAGGAATGCATATTTTGGGGAGGTCGAGTATACTAGCTTGGTTCCACTTAGGGGTGAGCAAAAAAATCGGTAGACCGAACCGAGTAATTCAGTCATTTTTTTTTTGTTATTCATATCTAAAAACCGATCCGAGCATTTGGTCGGCTTTTAAAACATGAAAAAATTGAAGAAAAAAATCGACTGATGTACACCCCTTGTTCTACTAGGAATGCCCCCAAGGAATTATTTGGATCAATTTTTCCATATTTTTGTGTAGACTTTCTTTATCAAAATTATTTATGTGTTCCGCAAGTGAGATTTTTTTTTTTTTTTGGTGCTTGTAATCTCGATTGGGTGTAGTTGATCTTGATCTAGTCGTTGAATTTCATAACTAATATGTAGTGCAATATATATTTATTTAGACTATTTCGTGAAAATTAAAGTTTTAGAAGGGTAATATATAATTGATTTCATTTGCAGGGATCAATACGTATAATATATGTAATTTCAAAAAAATTATAAGCAAAATTCGAATTCTTGCAAATTTTGGAGGGAACATATGTCCCCTTAGAGCATCTGCAGTGGTGTAAATAAATGTACGGTAAATTTAGGCTAATTTTTCAAACGAAAATGTGAAGATTCACAATTGTGTAGGATCCTAAATGGCAAAGTGATTGTCGTTTGATGACCAAACTAATTATTGGTTGACATCGGTTTTTTTTTTTTTCCCCTTTCCTCTTTGGTCTACACACACTTGCACATGTAACCAAGTCCCTTGTGGCCGAGTGGTAAGCTTTTTGGGTGTACTATCCAAGAGGTTTAGTGTTCGAGTCATGGGGGGCGTGGCCATTGGAGTATTCACCCGGCGCCTCTAGGCCTCGAGGGATTAGTCGAGGTGCGCGCAAGCTGGCCCGGACACCCCCGATTATCAAAAAAAAAAAACACTAGCACATGCACGTAAGAAAAGAAAAAAAAGAAAGAAAAAAAAAGGACGAATGCTAAATGGCAAAGACAATGTTGTTTGGTGACCAAAAAGGTTATCTTTGCCGTTTTACTGTACGGTAAGAAAAATAGTTGAAAGGTAAATAAATTTCCCTAATATATACTACCATAAAGTTGCCATTTAAACTACATTAATGTCTTTACCCAAAAAAAAAAAAGAAAAAAAGAAAAAGAAAAGAATAACTACATTAATGTGAGAGAACTGTAGGGTATAATGCTGATGCAGATGCTATGAAGTAGTTTAACAATTGTACAAGATATTATAATAATAATAAATAAACCATATGTCCCTTCATTCGATACAACATAGGATAAAAACAAAGCAGTTAGAAAATCAATTTTGTAATTCCCAGTTGGTGCGTTACTCCTAATTTAAATAACAACGGAATTGTGAGCAATTTTTGCTCAACTAAGTACTCCATTGGGTGAGCATGTGAGACTCACTATTTTCCAACTTTTCTTTATCTCCATTTTATCCATCAAAAGTGGTAGATTTCACGTGCGCACCCCAAACACCCCATTGAGCGAGCAGATAAAACTCACTATTTTCCAACTTTTTTTTATCTCTATTTTATCCAAAGTGGTGGATAGTCACCAAATGAGTGCTTGTGAGCAAATATTAAGTGAGCAAAATGCTCTTTGTAATTTTGCTAGTGTGTTGCTGTCCTCTGTTTCATAAACCCTAGCGTTCAATTCAAAACTTGTACGAAATTCCGCAAAAATGTAGAGACTCTACATAGAGCACTGTCTTCTTCACCTGAGGCCCCTACTCTCTCTCTCTCTCTCTCTCTCTCTCTCTCTCTCTCTCTCTCTCTCTCTCTCTCTCTCTTCCTAGGTTTCAACAATTCTCATGCAATCCACCTTATACATTGCATCCAATTCTCCACCTCGCTTCCACAATCCATGGAAACCCAACCAAACCCACATCCTCAATCCCCCCAAAACCAAACCCATTAAACCCAAACCCTCTCTTAAACCCCTAACTCTCTCAAAACCACGATTCACTACGATTTCAAAGAAGAACAAAAGCTCGACGAAGAAGATGATAACCCAGAAACTCCAACGCGCCTTCCAGTCGTGATTCGACAGTCCGGTAGTGTTTCTCGGTACTTGTGGGATGGGAATGATTTGAAGTTGGTTTCTTTTGATGCAAACGCTGCTTCTCTATCTTCGTTTGATTTTGAAGATGGGTTTCGAAGATTGTTTAGATTGTGTAGTTCGGGTGTTAGGAATTTTTTCCTTCCTCGGGAAGTGCGTGAGAATTATTTGGAATATGTGAAGTGGAAGTTCTTGCATAGGGTTTTCAATTCTGCTCTGCAGGTTCTTGCTACCCAGGTAAATGCTTTGGATTGCATTTGTTAAAGATGGGTGCCAATTATGTGTGTTTGTTTGTGTCTGTATATTTATCTTGGGTATTGATTCATATGTCTCCAAACTGTGTAAAAATTGATAGAATCAATCTAGTAAATTTTCTGGTTGTTGGATATCACTTTGATGATTCATGGGTTCGAAGCAATATTTTTATTTACAGTATTTATTTATTTTTCCAATATGTGGAAGATTGAATTAGTTTTTCAAATTTGAAGATGGTCTTATCATTTAGATGGCATAAATCTTACCCTCTACGTAAAGATTTCCTCTTTGCATCCCAGGTAAATGCTTTGCATTGCAGTTGTTAAAGTTTGGTCTAGTTATCTGTGTGTGTGTGTGTGTGTGTGTGTGTGTGTGTGTGTGTGTGTGTGTGTGTGTGTGTCTGTACATTTAATGTGAAATTGAATCATTTGTCTCCAAACGGTGTAAAAAACTGATATAATCAATGTAGTAAATTTTCTGGTTGTTGGGTAACATTTGTTGATTCACGAGTTCTTGGCAATGTGTGGAACACTGAAGTAGTTCTACAAATCTGAAAATTGTCTTATCGTTTTATATGGCATAAAGCTTGCCCTCTATGGAAACATTTCCTATTTTGAAATTGCGATTTCAAGTTTTGTAACCATAAGAATTGAGTAGTTTTGAGACATTTTTCTCAGACAATAGATAACAGATAATTGTATTGAATTATTAAGATTATATAGAATTTGCCATTGCCTTTTTAGTTCTTCGCAAAAATAATTCTTTTCCTGTTTTAATATATTCAAATGCCTTCTAGTATGCAAATTGGGCTCTGTGATTGCATATTCTATGTGAATGGGTTGTTACTAGGCAATGTTTCGGGCAATTGGAATAGGGTACTCCCGTTCTCTTCCATCGGCTGCTGCACTGAATTGGGTCTTGAAAGATGGACTAGGACGGCTGAGTAGGTGCATCTATACTGCTAGCTTTGCGTCTGCTTTTGATACCAATTTGAAGGTATGGCTTCTATTCCTCCTCAATGTGTTTCACACTTATTCCTTAAAATTACAGTTGTAAATTTCTTCGTGAGCCCATCCTGCAATCATCAATCACCACATCTCATATTTGGGTGTTTGAAGTTTTATTTGTGAAAGACAATGGGAAAGTTCTGAAGTTCCGTATTGTAGGGCCTGATAGTCAAAACTTTGTTTAGGGTTATTTTTGTAATTTTTGAACTTATAGCATGTGGCCCTAGTTCTGATCATATTGTGATGGCAGCTATCAAGGTATTCTGTAATCTTTGTGGAAACTCAGCAGCTCTGTGGACGTAGCCCTAGTTTTGGGGGACGGGGTTGAACCACAAAAATCTGGTGTCCTTGTATTTGTCTTTTTGTTTCTGATTTCGAATCTCACAGATCCTGTATAGGGTTAAATCCGCAACAGTTAGTTGATTGGTGATTCTTAGACAACTGCAAAGTAAAATGTTGTAGAGTATGCACTCTAGGTTGTGATGTCTAGACTATAGAGCGTTGATAATGATTAATGTGTTCGTTTTTTTATATACCATTTTATTTTTATTTTGAAGAGAGTCAGGTTTGCAATATCCATTCTGTTCAGTTTGAGCATTGGAGTTGAGTTGCTGACACCTGCATTTCCCATGTACTTCTTGCTTCTGGCAACTGTAGCCAACGTTGCCAAACAAATAAGCCTCGCTTGCCACCTGGCGACTGGTGTAAGTTCAAAGCTTCAACTGTCTAACTCTTTGTATAGTATATCCTATCTTGTCTTCTAAATATTTTCTGTAGATTGTTAATGATTGATGATCATCAGTTTTTCATTACTGTACACATGGTTGTTGGAATCGGTCGATGTACGTGTTGATTTATGTGAGTCGATTCGAATTTCATACAATCCAATACGATTCATAGTTTTGAGCTTTGAATTTTAGGTGGAAACCTTTCAACCTTTTAATCCTTGATATTGCATGAAACTTGTGCTACATTGTTATTTTATTCATTCTAAACGTCGCACTTGTTTTTTTCTTTCTTTTTTTAACGATGTGTCATGCCCGTTCCAGAATTTCATAGTTTAATCATGCATGATATGAAATTTTATGGATTATCATTGATATATGATAATTGAGGATAAGTGGTTGACTGTGGTCAACGGTAAGGGTCAGTGAGGACACGGGAACATGGAAGTTCATACTGCATAATCATGAGTAAATGGCATTTATATGATTTAAATGTTATTTGACCTTATCTGGTATTTCTATGAATAGTAATTATACCTGTGTAGTATAATTCTGGTAAATTTGGATATGATAGTCATTTTGAGAACTGTGGTGAGAACGTGAGAGATACGTTAATTAAAAAGGTAGGTTGTGTAGAGATTTCACAGAATATAGTTTTCGGACGTTATTTTGGACCCAAACGAATCTTAGTCGAAAACTTTTGAAATTTATAGTTTTTACTCGTAAAGGCATAAAATGGATGTGCGCGAAGTTTCGAGAACTAATTAGAAGTTTGAGGAACTCGTAGGGAGGTAAGCGTAATTTCAAGAACTTTTGCCTATAAATAGATGAGGATGAGATTCATTCTCATCCAAACTTTCCATAAATATCTAGAGAGAGGAGAGAGAAGGGAGATTTGGAGCCAACGGGCTTTGCGACGCCGATCGACGACCGTTCGTCCGTCAGATTTTCTCCAGATTTCAGATTTGAACTCGTGGAGGTAAGATCTACGTTTTGATACCACTTAGGCCGTGTTTGGCCAAGTTTTTGTAAAATCTTAATTTTAGACTTTTGGGGAAAACAGGTATAAACTTGTAGGAATTTCCTCAAATTCGAAATCCGACGTTTATTTAGCCCCCTAGACGATCCTTCAAAGTTTGAAGAGATTCGCACGAGGTATGAAGTCCTAACTTGTGAAATATAGAGGAATACATGTTTTATATTTCGACGACGAAATTGTGATCCGGGCGAAATCCATGTGTATATTGTAGGCCCGTTAATTATGTACGCGCTAATTTGTGAAAAGCATGTCTAAATTTACGCGAGCACGTTGCGTTGTTTATGTGGGTCAAAGGGGAGTCTTATACAAATTCATGCCGGAGTAAGCTTCTCGATGTTTGAGAATTTGAGTAGCGACGGCTACTGTGCATGGTTGATAGACTTGGACTTGCCATGGCACTTGTGGATACAATGGTTGATAGACTTGGACTTGCCATTGGTATCGCGGTTTAAGGCTTGGACTTGCCGCTACCGGATGAATGCGTATTTTTCTCCCTAGAGACTATTGTATGATTTATGAGATTAAAGCATGATTTGTCATATATTGCATATGTTAGAACTTGTACGCTCAGCATATAGCTGAGCAGTGGAGATGTACTCCATTGCAGGTAAGAAGAAAGACAAGAAGAAGCGTGATGAGTGAGGCCGTTGAACGCCGGGGAAATCACACTTGTATATGTTTTGTTTTAAATTCTAAAAACTGGTGTAAGGAATTGAGCATTGTAATATGTTGTAATGGATCCTTGGATTAGTACTGTAATATGGAAATCTTGTAATTGATGTCTGTAATTATGTTTTGAATGATGGAATAGAGTAGATATATGTTGGTTTGGAATTGGAAGAACTTTGGAGGGAAAAGCTGCAGTTTTAAGCTGTGCTGATAGGAATCAGTCGACTGGTTCTTGATCCAGTCGACTGGATCACTGTGTTGTATTGGTTTCTGTTTGTTTTCGTCTGAGGTTCAGTCGACTGGGTTGAGAAAACAGTCGACTGGACGGGTCCTCAGGCCAGGGCATTCTGCTGGTTAGGGTACCAGTAGACTAGACGTATTCAGTCGACTGGAAATTTTAGGCACCAGCCGACTGGGTCCTCGACACAGTCGACTGGATGAGCTGTTGTATTTTTTGATACTTCGTTTTGGAGATCACTAGTCGACTGAACCCTTGATCAGTCGACTGGTCCCCTGTTTTCAAAAACAGTTTTCTTTTGAAAGGATTCAAATGGCCAAAACTTTTTATAACTCTGATTTCAGTGGTTTTTGACAAACTCAGAGGGTAATGTTCCCTAAGTTTTAAAATACCCAGGGTTGTTTTAACAGTTCTTTCTGCTGCGTATAGTTATATGATGTTTGGACGAGCCTTGATGGCGTGCCACGTGTCCTATTTTCACGCGTAGTGGGATGGGTCGTGACATTTATTGGTATCAGAGCTAGAGGTAACAAAACTTTGGGAACGTTCGACGACGAGTGGAGTGTTGAGTGAATTGCCACATGTTTTCAATTTCATTCATACATCTTAGAGATGTTTGATGCATATGGATGTTGTTTTACATACATGACATCGTTATTATTGTACATGCATAGTGTTTATGCATTGAGAACTACAGGATTGTAATCATGGATGACCGAGAGTTATCATCCCATACCCGACGAATGAATGAAATGGCAGAGATGATGGGGAACATGGGGGAAATGATACGGAATATATCGGAGCGACTGCCTCCCACGCCTCATATTGAAGTGGAACCAATAACTGTAGTACATGCACCCGAAAATAGAGGTATGAGATCAATATCTGAACAGTTTGTTCGCAAGAAACCGATGGAATTTCATGGGACACCCGATCCAACGCTCGCAGAACATTGGATAATGGACATGGAACGAATCTTCCGATCTATCCCGATGACCGATAGGGAGAAGATGGAGAATGCAAGTGATGTACTGAAGGGTGAAGCCCAGAACTGGTGGGTAAATGTACTAGATCAAGGGGCACCGATTACTTGGGAAGGGTTCAAGGCGGAATTCAATCGCCGGTTCTTTCCACGAGCCGCCTACAATGCAAAGAAGCGAGAATTTGATAACTTGAAGCAAGGAGACATGACTGTGACGGAGTATACTTCCAAGTACAATGCGTTGTTGAGGTTTGGAAAGGGTTCTGTACCAGAGGAGGAGGATAGGGCAAGGAAATTTGAAGAGAGTTTAAGGGAAAATATTTGTTTGAGGGTAGAGACTTACGAGCATTCGACCGTGGCAGCAGTACAACAAACGGCACTAGTGGCCGAGAGTGGGATGGAAAGGTCGAGGCAGAATCAGCACGGAAAACGAAACAATGAGAGTGGGGATAGGAACCAAGGCGGATCTTTCAAGAGACCGTTTCAAAGAGGCTCTGGTTCTAGTTCCAGTGATTTCAGGAGAACGCCAAGTAACATACCATTGTGTTCGCTTTGCAACAGACCACACTCAGGCCGATGTTTCATGACCAAACCCCAGAACAGGAACCAAGGCGGGGGTAGTACTAATTCGACACCCGACATGAGAGGCAAGTGTTATGATTGTGGAGTGTTTGGACATCAAGCCAAGGATTGCCCGAAGCGGTATTCTCAACAAGGAGCTAGTTCTATGGCTTCCAGTGGGTCAAAGCTTAAACAATCCAATGACGGGGGACAAAGGACTGAACAACGTCAAGGAAGAGCATATCAGATGAACCCGGGAGATATGACTGCTTCAGAGACAGTAGTCTCAGGTATGGTGCTTGTATGTTCGCACTTAGCACGCATACTTGTTGACTCGGGATCTACGCATTCATTTGTATTGCATGCTTTTGTTGAACATTTGAATGTTAAATCGGCACCGTTAGGATATGAATTGTCTATTGCTGTGCCACTTAGTAAATCGATAGTGACGTCTACTATATATAAGAACTGTGAGATCAAATTAGGTGAGAAATTGATGACCGTAGACCTTATACCGATTGTGGTGAACCATTTCGATGTGATACTGGGAATGGATTGGTTAGCCCTTAACCAAGCTACGATAGACTGTGAACGGAAAGAGGTTAATTTTTGATCACCGGTATATGGGAACTTTTGTATTCAAGGAAGTGGGGTTACACCGCCACCGTACTTGATTTCAGCTATCCGAGCGGGAAAGTTATTGAAAAAGGGATGTCATGGATTTCTATGTTCAGTGACTGATGTCTCGGCGACTGAATTAAAAGTGGAAGACATTCCGATAGTGCGAGAATATTCAGATGTATTTCCTGATGAGCTACCAGATGTTCTTATTGAGAGAGAGGTCGAGTTCACTATTGAGATTATACCAGACTCAAGGCCGGTATTCAAAGCACCGTATAGAATGGCACCAGTAGAATTGAAGGAACTGAAAGTTCAACTACAAGAGTTACTTGACAAGGGTTTCATTCGACCAAGTATTTCGCCGTGGGGAGCTCCAGTGTTGTTTGTAAAGAAGAAAGATGGTTCAATGAGAATGTGTGTAGATTATCGGGAACTGAACAAATTGACAATCAAGAACAAGTATCCACTACCCAGAATTGATGACTTATTTGATCAACTCCGTGGGGCACAAGTGTTCTCCAAAATAGACCTAAGATCAGGTTATCATCAGTTGAAAGTGAAGGCCGAAGATGTTGAGAAAACAGCTTTTAGAACGCGTTATGGACACTATGAGTTCTTAGTTATGCCATTTGGAGTTACCAATGCACCAGCTGCATTCATGGATCTTATGAACCGAGTCTTTAAGGACTATTTGGATGATTTTGTGATAGTGTTCATCGACGATATCCTTGTTTATTCGCCAAGTGAGATAACACACGAGAACCACTTGAGGTTGATACTTCAGAGATTACGAGAGAAACAATTATTTGGTAAATTCAAGAAATGTGAATTTTGGTTGTCTAGTATTACTTTTCTTGGTCACGTGATTGATAAGAATGGAGTTTCAGTTGACCCTCACAAAGTAGAAGCTGTATCAAATTGGCAAAGACCGACTTCCGTATCTGAAATTCGAAGTTTCTTGGGATTAGCGGGATACTACCGCCGTTTTATTGAACATTTCTCGAAGATTTCATTGCCTATGACAAGGTTGATGAGAAAGGGAGTTACAATTGAATGGAGTCAGGAATGCGAGGACAGTTTTCAAGAATTGAAGTCACGGTTGACGAGAGCACCTATTTTGACAATACCATCTAGAACCGAGGGGTTTGTGATCTATAGTGATGCGTCGCATCAAGGGTTGGGATGCGTGTTGATGCAAGGAGGTAAAGTAATTGCATATGCTTCGAGACAGTTAAAGACACATGAGGTTAATTATCCGACCCATGATCTTGAATTAGCCGCAGTAATTCATGCTTTGAAAATTTGGAGACACTACTTGTACGGGGAAAAGTGTGAGATATTCACAGACCACAAGAGTTTGAAATATATTTTCACCCAACGGGACTTGAATATGAGACAGCGAAGATGGTTGGAATTGATGAAGGATTACGATCTTTCGATTGAGTACCATCCGGGAAAGGCGAATGTAGTAGCCGATGCATTAAGCCGGAAAACGCCGAGGAACTTAGCCGACGAGCTAACGCAGCAAAAGGAATTAGTAAAGGAAATGGAACGTTTGGACTTGGATGTGATACCAAAGGTTAGTGGTGGCTTAATGATGGCAATCATGGCACACCCAGATATTATTGATGAGATTCAGAAAGAACAATTCAACGATGTCTATTTGTGCAAAATGAGGGATGAGATACCTTTGGGGAAGCGACCTGGTTTTGTGTTGGAACGAGGAACATTGAAACTGGGAAATCGATTATGTGTACCAAATGTGAAGGACTTGAAAGAGAGAATTCTAGAAGAAGCTCATAGTACGAGATATTCAGTACACCCGGGAAGTAATAAGATGTACAAAAACCTGAGGGAAAACTTTTGGTGGAAGGGTATGAAGCGTGAAGTTGCCAAGTTTGTATCCAAATGTTCGGCATGTCAACAGGTCAAGGCAGAGAGACAAGTACCCGCGGGGTTACTACAACCTCTACCTGTGTCAGAATGGAAGTGGGATGAGATTACGATGGACTTTGTTTCAGGATTTCCACGATCAATCAATAAGAATGATAAGATTTGGGTTATAGTTGACCGATTAACCAAGTCAGCTCATTTTCTACCGATCAAGACGACTAAACCGTCCAAGTTAGCGGAATTGTATGTGAAAGAGATTGTAAGACTACATGGAGTCCCAGCTGTGATTGTATCAGATCGCGATAGTAGTTTTACGTCAAGGTTTTGGGGAAGTTTGCAAAAGGCTATGGGTACGAAATTGAGTTTCAGTACTGCATTTCATCCTCAGACCGATGGACAGTCAGAGCGCATGATTCAGACGCTAGAGGATATGTTGAGACTTTGTGTATTAGATTTTGGGAATGATTGGGAGCACCACTTGCCGTTAATTGAATTTGCTTATAACAACGGGTTTCAGTCAAGTATTGATATGGCACCATATGAAGCTCTGTATGGCCGTAAGTGTCGATCACCGATTTGTTGGACCGAGGTTGGAGAAAGGAAGTTATTAGGACCTGAGTTAATACAAGTGACTGCTGAAAAAGTGAAGTTGATTCAAGAGCGACTCAAGGTAGCTCAGAGCCGATATAAGAGTTATGCGGACTCTAAACGACGACAGATGAATTTTGAAGTTGGAGATTTCGTATACTTACGGGTATCGCCTTCGAAAGGCATTGTTCGATTTGGAAAGAGGGGAAAGCTCAATCCCAGATTTATAGGACCTTTTGAGATTCTAGAAAGAGTAGGGCCGGTGGCTTATAGATTGGCTTTATCATCGGAGTTGGAACATGTGCATAACGTATTTCACGTGTCAATGTTGAGACGATGTATGACTGATACGAGTAAGATCATTGTACCTGAACCGCTACAGATTCAGGAAGATTTGACTTATGTGGAACAACCGATAGAAATCTTGGATCGCAAAGAACAAGTTCTGAGAACCAAGACTATTCCAATGGTGAAAGTACTATGGCGTAGTCACACTGTTGAAGAGGCTACGTGGGAAAATGAGGAAGACATGCGGAATGAGTATCCGTACCTGTTCGACGTATGAGGTATAAGTTTGGGGACAAACTTCCTTTTTGGAGGGGAGAGTTGTCATGCCCGTTCCAGAATTTCATAGTTTAATCATGCATGATATGAAATTTTATGGATTATCATTGATATATGATAATTGAGGATAAGTGGTTGACTGTGGTCAACGGTAAGGGTCAGTGAGGACACGGGAACATGGAAGTTCATACTGCATAATCATGAGTAAATGGCATTTATATGATTTAAATGTTATTTGACCTTATCTGGTATTTCTATGAATAGTAATTATACCTGTGTAGTATAATTCTGGTAAATTTGGATATGATAGTCATTTTGAGAACTGTGGTGAGAACGTGAGAGATACGTTAATTAAAAAGGTAGGTTGTGTAGAGATTTCACAGAATATAGTTTTCGGACGTTATTTTGGACCCAAACGAAACTTAGTTGAAAACTTTTGAAATTTATAGTTTTTACTCGTAAAGGCATAAAATGGATGTGCGCGAAGTTTCGAGAACTAATTAGAAGTTTGAGGAACTCGTGGGGAGGTAAGCGTAATTTCAAGAACTTTTGCCTATAAATAGATGAGGATGAGATTCATTCTCATCCAAACTTTCCATAAATATCTAGAGAGAGGAGAGAGAAGGGAGATTTGGAGCCAACGGGCTTTGCGACGCCGATCGACGACCGTTCGTCCGTCAGATTTTCTCCAGATTTCAGATTTGAACTCGTGGAGGTAAGATCTACGTTTTGATACCACTTAGGCCGTGTTTGGCCAAGTTTTTGTAAAATCTTAATTTTAGACTTTTGGGGAAAACAGGTATAAACTTGTAGGAATTTCCTCAAATTCGAAATCCGACGTTTATTTAGCCCCCTAGACGATCCTTCAAAGTTTGAAGAGATTCGCACGAGGTATGAAGTCCTAACTTGTGAAATATAGAGGAATACATGTTTTATATTTCGACGACGAAATTGTGATCCGGGCGAAATCCATGTGTATATTGTAGGCCCGTTAATTATGCACGCGCTAATTTGTGAAAAGCACGTCTAAATTTACGCGAGCACGTTGAGTTGTCTATGTGGGTCAAAGGGGAGTCTTATACAAATTCATGCCGGAGTAAGCTTCTCGATGTTTGAGAATTTGAGTAGCGACGGCTACTGTGCATGGTTGATAGACTTGGACTTGCCATGGCACTTGTGGATACAATGGTTGATAGACTTGGACTTGCCATTGGTATCGCGGTTTAAGGCTTGGACTTGCCGCTACCGGATGAATGCGTATTTTTCTCCCTAGAGACTATTGTATGATTTATGAAATTAAAGCATGATTTGTCATATATTGCATATGTTAGAACTTGTACGCTCAGCATATAGCTGAGCAGTGGAGATGTACTCCATTGCAGGTAAGAAGAAAGACAAGAAGAAGCGTGATGAGTGAGGCCGTTGAACGCCGGGGAAATCACACTTGTATATGTTTTGTTTTAAATTCTAAAAACTGGTGTAAGGAATTGAGCATTGTAATATGTTGTAATGGATCCTTGGATTAGTACTGTAATATGGAAATCTTGTAATTGATGTCTGTAATTATGTTTTGAATGATGGAATAGAGTAGATATATGTTGGTTTGGAATTGGAAGAACTTTGGAGGGAAAAGCTGCAGTTTTAAGCTGTGCTGATAGGAATCAGTCGACTGGTTCTTGATCCAGTCGACTGGATCACTGTGTTGTATTGGTTTCTGTTTGCTTTCGTCTGAGGTTCAGTCGACTGGGTTGAGAAAACAGTCGACTGGACGGGTCCTCAGGCCAGGGCATTCTGCTGGTTAGGGTACCAGTCGACTGGACGTATTCAGTCGATTGAAAATTTTAGGCACCAGCCGACTGGGTCCTCGACACAGTCGACTGGATGGGCTGTTGTATTTTTTGATACTTCGTTTTGGAGATCACCAGTCGACCGGACCCTTGATCAGTCGACTGGTCCCCTGTTTTCAAAAACAGTTTTCTTTTGAAAGGATTCAAATGGCCAAAACTTTTTATAACTCTGATTTCAGTGGTTTTTTACAAACTCAGAGGGTAATGTTCCCTAAGTTTTAAAATACCCAGGGTTGTTTTAACAGTTCTTTCCGCTGCGTATAGTTATATGATGTTTGGACGAGCCTTGATGGCGTGCCACGTGTCCTATTTTCACGCGTAGTGGGATGGGTCGTGACACGATGTTATACACATACGATTATTGATTTTTATTTATTTTTAAAGTATATCTAAATATTCTCGATTCACTTTTGGCAAACGTGTTCAAGATTCGATTCATCATTTGACAACTACACTTGTAAAATTATTTTGTTTGTATGAACAGTCTGCTGTTCATCGGAGCTTTGCAATAGCAGATAACATTGGGGAAGTTTCTGCGAAGGCACAGGTTCATCATAATATTTCTAGCATGTTTCCTTTATTTTGGTTGGTATGGCATCTTAAGCAATGGAAAAATTGATATTTGGTTCGGGTTTCAGATTCAAACGGTATGCTTCAAAAACCTTGGTCCTATGCTTGCTGCAGTCCTCAATATTCTGTTCAGAAACAGTCAGAGGTCCTCTCTTTCAGTCTTTAGCTTTTAAACTAGTACCACAATTTGAATGTTAATTTTATTTAGTGTCAATTACTCTTCGATACCCCCGATTTTACTAAAATTTCCCTTTACACCCTCCAAAATAAATTGTACTCTCACTTATGGCCTTTGAAGTTAAATCGATTTCAATTGAGGATAATTGTTAACAGTTATGACGATTGAGGTCCCTAAATAGTTATTCCCAATTGATATCAATTGTCTTCAATTGTCCACAATTGAAATCGTTTTAAAAGTCGAGGGCCTAAAGATAGATGACCTAAAATGAAATTTTCGAGGAAATATAGGGTACTGAAATGTACTTGACCCATTTACTTATAATGAAATTGTATAATCTTCCAACTCATTTGCAATTGGTGAATTGACAGTTGTGTGTATTTTATGGCTGCAATTTAACGTTTCTTAATAGGCTGTTCTCCTACTTGGTCTGCACTAAAATACTTCATGTTAATATGTAAATTCATTCAGTGCCCTCTAAGACCTTTTGTAATACATAGTTGGCTTAACTACATTTTACACCCTCCTAGTTTGCCCTTTGTACCAACTTGGTCCATATAGTTTAGAAAGTGTCATTTTAATACCTGTAGTTTGATAAGTGTGTCATTTTAGTCCCTCAAACACTTTTTGTGACAATTTTTTTAGTTCAGTGACAAAATTATTCGTCACTAAAGGACTTATTGGACTTATTTGACACACTTATGAAACTACAGGGACTAAAGTGACACTTTCCAAATTACAGGGACCAAGCTGACACAGGTGACAAACTACAAGGGTGTAAAATGTATTTAACCCTTAGTTTTACAGTTTACTCATATGCCCCATAAACTTGTGATCATGCTATCAATTCATGAGTCATTAACTGATATAATAAATTTGCTAATAGACAGTGCGATGTATGCTTGCCTAACTTCTCGACGATGTAACAGATTGCAGGCAGCTTTACCCTTTGTTGTATACCCAATATTCTCGGCAGTTGACCTTTTTGGAATTTATCACGGGTTGAAACACGTTCATCTCCAAACATTAACTAAGGTTTGTCTTTGAATGTTGTTCTAGAATACCCAGTTTATTGATTTAGGAGTACTGGGAAAGCTGAAATTGCAAAGTTGCTTACATTGTAAGTTCTTTGTCCTCAAACAGAACTGCCTCTTGAGTTCTTTTTTCTTTGTCCTCTTGCACCCCAGTAATACCCAATCTATCTTTGAAACTTCAAGGGGACGAGCATTTTAATGCACTTGCACCCGAATAAAAATTAGAAATTTTGAAAATGAACTCTACATCTAAGAAGCTGTATGGGTAGTACACGAAGCTGTTTGTGGTTCATAAAAGAAACAGTTCCACTCAGTTTGATGTTTGTGTAGTTGCTTTTTGGTCACATAGGAGCTATGAAACACGGACTCTTCGAAAAGGTCGCCACACCCGCACTTAGTGCGCACCGGTACTGGGTGCTCCATGGATTCTTTGAGTTCTTTTGGAGTGTGGCTGGGGTTTTTTTGTAGCGTTCTTTTGAAAAAGAACACAAGTTCTTCATACAAATTTGAAAACTTTGGAGGTTTAAAAGATAAATAATAGAAAATAATAATAGAAATTATCTAGAGAATACACTAATGCACTAATAGTAATAAAAAAAATTTGTATATACTACTATCTGAAAATAGATTTTTAATATTTTATCCAAGTACTCCCGCCGCACCCGCACCCTTACTTTTTGAAAATCGGTGAATCCCTTGCACCCGCATCCCCATACCCGAATCCCCGCACCTGCACCGGTGCTACCTAGCATAGGAGTCAGTGAAGGCTTGAACGTGATCCTATTTTAAGGATTTTCCAAACAGGTCCTAAGAAAAGAAATAAAGATGAACAGTTTTTAAACCAAATGCATTGTGCGTCATCTGAAATAAGTAAAGGTGGACTACCTTTAATGGGTTTGAGGGAGTAATAGTTTGTAGTTCAAGCTGCTCATTGTTCCAATTTTCATTTTCAGGATAGGCTAGAGATTATTATAAATGCATGGATTGAGTTGGGATATGTCCCTTCCCCTTCAGAAGTAAGCGAAAAAGAAGGAATAGATTTCCTTTGGAGCAAAGGTGTGTCTCACCCCTTCACTTTCGTCTTGTTGTGTTTTGTGCTTTAATAGAAGTTGCTTCAGTATTAGTTAACTGTCATTTCTGATATTTCAAATAGGCAGAGAATTGTGGCCTATCAGAATTGGTTGCTTAAATCCCAAGGCTCAAATACCGAAGTTGTCGATGATGACAATGCGATCTCTGAAGGATGACAATTTCTACTTTATAAGTTTGGAGATCTTAGGTGGAGGATTAACTAGAACAAATGAAGTGAGTATATTAAAGAAGCCTTTACCTACACTCTTATCATACTTGTTAGCACAAATACGTTCTCTTTTTGCAACTTCTCATAGTTTTTTCATCAATGAAATTACAGAAAGGTATTCTTCTTTGTCTACGGGAAGGGGCGGGGACAGCAGATGTTATCATGGGTCTGTTGCAGGTAAAATTCATTTTGATTATGATTTAATCCCCACAGGTAGCTCAAATATAGGTGTACTACAAGCCCGTTTGGTATTGCTATGGGAGTAAGAGATTTTTCCTTTAATGAATTTTTAAAAAATGTAGCAAATGCGACTTCCGATTTAAGCTGTTTTTTCAGCTTTTAAGTGGATTTGATTTTTTGAAAAATCTTTTTTTTTTTTTAATCCCGCCAAGCGAACTCAATTCTCTCAATAATCCCAAACACATTGTTGGTGTAACCATTAAAACCCTTTGTGGGGCTGGTGAGGTTTACCCGTCATCATCACCAAAAATTAAAGTCATAAAAAAACACGAAGTAGAATTTTAATTCGTATGTGCCTAAAATAACCTCCTTTTTTGGCACGCCTTGATGATGATTATTTAGTTTCATGTGTTATATTTCTGTTATTGTGTAGGCATGCTATGTCCGTAAAGGCCTCCTACTGAGCAGGGGCAGTTGGGAGAGTATTTACAAAGCTTGTGAGAGCTCAGATTCAGTTATAACGGACTGCTTTAAATTGATTGAAGATAGCAAGCGATATGCACTGGGAGATTTGGACCTCTTGAATGAAGAGATGTTAAAATTGGGGTGGGCTTGTAGAAACATCTTATTGAGCACCAAGGAGCAGGTTCGATATAGTTTTGTGGATGACTGAAAGCTTCTTTTTCAATATATATATACATTTTTTTTTGGCGTTCGTGCTCACATGTGTGTGAGTTTCGTACATGTACCATTGGAGAATCTTGTGGTATTTTATTTCTGTTGGTAGTCTAGTCGTATCGTAGTACTGCCATAACTCTAGTCCATGGCGGCGGCTGCAAGTTACCTCATTGGAGATTCTCGGGGATTGCTTCAAGTCTCCGGTTGAGAAACTTACAATGTGCTTGTAAGTTTCCTTTAACATTCTGTTTATATGTATTTTCTCCCTCTTGTTTTAACGACGACCTTTTGAAGAAAGGAAAATTTATAATTCGTAGATCTACTGGACAGCATTCTTTAAATTGGGGTTTCAATATTATTGTTTTTGGTTATTGCATGAAGAGGCACATGAGCAGTTTCATGGAATACTTGACATAAAGGACCTAGCTCTCGCACCATATTTCAGTGTAGTTGGTATTATGTTACGTCTCCTTAGTTCCGAAGGTAGGTTTGCTAGTTTTTTCCGCGTTTCGGTATTTGTTGTATCGCCTATTAGATTTGTTTGGGTTGAAGACACCGTCACCGACACCGAGCGCTGTCTTGTTTTCTCATTTTAGGTTTTTCCTAGTTTTGGGGTTTCCCAGAATAGTTTTGGTTTTGTTTCATGTGAAAATTTGTTTTAGCATGTTCCCAAAAAAATAAAAAATAAAAATTTGTTGGAACCCGGATTAATGTTCTGACTTTTGTCATTTTTTCCCCTTATTTTATTTTTTGTTTTTCAATATATCATATAGGGTGAATTGCATTTTTCACCCTTATAAGGCTTAGTTTGGCCCCCATGTGGCTTTTTAAAAGGAGCTTATGAAATTTATTACTAAGTTCTTTGATAATTTTATACAAGTGACACACTACTTTTCAAAAAGACATCATGAAACCAAAAAGCAACCTTGAGCTTTTAAAAGCTCCATTCTAGAGCTTTTAAAAGCTCCCTCCAAAAAAGCCCTAAGTTCAATTTTTGCAAAGCTCATAAACTAGTTACCAAATGAATTAACATGAAATTGGGCTTTAAAAAAGGAGAAGCACCACGTGGGGGCCAAACTAAGCCTAAGTGTTGTGTCAATTTGGTCCCAGCATTTCTAATTTGGACATTACACTCCGTTTGGTTGAGAGAAATAGAGAGAAGAGAAGAGAAGAGAAATTCATTAAGAGAAAAGAAGAGAAGAGAAATGATGGTTGTCTCCATCCCTTTTGGATTAAGAGAAGAGGAAAGAAGAGAACCTTAAATTTATTTTGTTTGATTTTCATAAGAGAAGAGAAAAGAAAATACCTGGAATGAATTTGCTCTTTCATCCACTTCTAAATAATGATACTTTGTAAGTACAAAAATATGTAAGGACATATTAGTCTTTTATATATTATTTAATTACTTTTCTCTTCTTTTCTCTCCAGTATCTCTCTGATTTTGAGAGAAACAAAAGTGGGGAGAAAAGTGAGCTCTTTCTCCCCACTTTCTTCCCACTATCTCCATTTGTCTTCTCTTCTCTCTCTACTTAAGTTATCATCCGAGAGAGATGGAGAGAAAGTTATCCTATTTCTCTTCTCTTCTCTTTTTTTCATTTCTCTCAATCCAAACGAAGTGTTGTAGCAATGTAGCCCCCTTGCCAATTTCCGTCATAAACAAAACCGAAGAGTGGCATGTGCGAGTCACATGGCCACTTACTCAAGGGCATTATAAGAATTTTCTACCCTTTCCCCTCACAGTGGGAGTAACATTTTGGCATGAACACACACACGAGACAGACAGAGCACATACCAACACCAAAACGATCACAAAACAAGAAGGGTCTGAAAGTTACTGAATTACCCCTCACCAAGATGCAAACATCTGGTAAAAGAAAGGATATTTTAGTAATTCAATAACGCCTCAAGCCTCTTTTCTCAAGGAGGATGGTGATATAATATAATTAAAAAAGGGAAAATTAAATAGACACTCACTCATATATTGCCATTTTTCACTAACACCCCCAAAACTAAAATTTAACAACTTTACCGCTTAATTCCCCCCCCCCCCTTTTTAAATTGACCATACGTGTAAATATTGAATGTAATTGTTGCATAATCCTACATGGTATCACAAACCAATAAGGAGTATGCATTAATCCATCTAACTCCCTATTTCAAGGGGAATCCTTCTCCAAAACTTCTCTAACTCAACAAATTTTTGAAACTTGTGAGAGGGGATAAAATCCTCTAGTTGATATCCCCGTGATACCCAATATTTACTCCTGAAATATTCACTCACAAATAGTTGAGAGGTCAATTTGTTGAGTTTTTTTAATTTAGGGGGGTGTTAGTGAGAAAGGGCAATACCTATCAAGGGATATTAGGTGATAGACCCTTCAATATTAGGAGGATTAGCCAAAAACCGACACGATTTGGCCATTTTTTAATAAGTCCCTCGCTATTTTTTCAATTTGGTGAAAGGGCCTTGCTACTTTTGCAATTCAACGAAAATCCCTTGTTACTGAGCAAAAAATGGCTAAGGGTCCGTTTGATAAAACTGAAAAATTAAGTGCTGAATTTTAAGCACTGAAATTTTAAGCGATTGAATTTGCACTACTAAAAACAGTTTATCAAGTACTGAAATAGACTCCATTCAATGATCATTTTCAGTAGAAATTTTCACATAAATTTTTTAATGATTTTTTGGCTGCTTTTTTAATTAAGTGGTACGTTATCAAACACATTGAGAAAAAAAAAAGTGTTGAGCGTTTTCATTTTCACCACTTAATTGGGTTATCAAACACACCCTAACTTAATTTTATTCGTCAACTTTAAACCACCAGAATTTACGATTTTTTTTTTGGGTCTTTTTTTCTTCTTCTTGGATTTCATGTATTTGGTCGAGAACTATGCTTTGGAGTTGAAAATTGTAAAAAAGTACTTTGGAACCTCACTTTCGATTTTATCTGTCAAAATAGACAATATTATATGTTTTTTTGCTGAACAGACAATATTATCTATTGGCAGACAGATAATACTGACGAAAACAACCATAATTTTCTCATTTTTTTGCATTTTTCGATGATTTTTTATTTTTATTTTTTGCATTTCATGTATTTCTTCGAGATCTACGCATTGGACTTGAAAGTTTTACAAAAAAGATAAGTTGTATCCTGATTTGAGATTTTACATGTCTACAATAATTCATATTAGGGAAAATTGGCGAAAGGGTCATTAAGATAGGCTTTATTGAGATTAAGGACAACTTATAATAGACATTGAGGATAAGTCCACCCAATGCCCATGGACCAAAATACCCTCATCTTCATCCTCTAACCCTAGCCAAACCTTAACCACCATTACCACCACCTCCGGTGACCAACCCAGTCACCTCCGACGACCGCCCCCTCACGTCACCGGACCTCCGGCGACCTCCCCTTGCCTCCACCACCATAGCCCCCACTCTTTCTCTCTCTACAAATTGTGGGACTGAGATTTATCAATCAATATATATCGATTAATTATAAAGAGAGAAAAGAAAATTACAGTTGATGATTCATCTTCTCACTCGAGACTTTCTATCTCTAACATTTTTTCTCAGAAATCAGAAATCCTAAGTCAGAATTTGACTTAGGATATATCCAAAGTGATATTTCACTTATGATGTAGGCTTGTCAACGTTCAAAATGCTCATTCAATGATTGTTTTCACCATTGTGAACCATGATGTGTTGTGAAGGGAGATTGGGAAAGATATCCATACTATTTTCAACTATTTAATGAGATTAAATCAGAGAGTATTTTCAGTTGAGGACATTTGGAAATCTTAAGAGAAATTTCTCATATGATGAGAAATTTCTCTTAATAGTTTGACATCCTACCAAGCCTAGATCAATAGTGATTTTTCTTCTCACAAAAACACCAATGAACCACCAGGTTTTATAGTAATTGAAATTTCACTTAACTTATAATAAGTGAAAAATTTCACTCAAGATCTTCACTTAAAAACTAAAAAAAAAAAATCAATTCAAAATAGTAAGTGAAATTTCTCTTACTGTGAATTTCTAGATTTGCAGAAATATGAAAACGACTCAAACAGATCCAGATCCAGATCTAGTTTGATGTGGTGATGGGGTTGGTGGTGGTGGCGATGGCGATCTAGGTTTGTTTAGGTGGTGGTGGTTGTGGTGGCCGGCGATGGTGTTAGTTGTTGTGGTGGTCGTCGGAGGTCGCCAGAGTTCGCCGATGGTGGTCGCCTGAGGTCGCCGGAGGTGGTGGATGGAGGTCAGGTAGGGGTGGTGGTAATGGTGGCCATGGGAGGATGAGAGAGAGAGCGATCTAGGTTTGTTTTGGTGGTGGTGGCCGGCGATGGTGTTAGTCACCGGAGTTGGTAGACGAAAGTCAGGTAGGGTGGTGGTAATGGTGGCCATGGGAGGATGAGAGAGAGAGCTCACTGGTTTTTTTTTTTTTTTTTATGGGAAAGATGAAGTGGGGTAGTTTGGTAAGATAAAACTATTGAAATAGACTTGAAGAGTGAAGTGTTGATGTTATGAACTAGGGCTAAAAAATTGACTTGAACTTTTGTCCTTGCAGATGTTATTGTTAATGGGCTATCCTTTAAATCAATGTTACCCAACCTTAGGGGTCTTAGGTCAAGCCTTCCTTAATATTATATGCTATCTATCTGCAAACAGATAATATGTATTAATGGCGATAACTTTCTCAATTATTGGACTTTTTTAGTTTTTTTTTTCCTAATTTTTTTTTCGAGATCTACGCATTCAATTTCGAATCTTTACAAAAATAGGTAATTTGCATACTCATTTTGATAGTTTATCTGTCTGCAAATATTTAATTTTATCATTTTTTGGACTTTATGTGTGTTTTTATTTATTTATTTTATTTCATATATTTTTTTCGAGATCTATTATCACTCCCCGAATCCCATTTAATTACAATAGGATTTTTTTTTTCCCCATTATCCTTTTGATAAAAAAAAAAGTGCTATCAAGTACCTAACTAGTCCGTTATACTTGTAATTTACAAAGTTACAACCACTATATAAAGTGCATTGAGTTGAATTTAGTCTCTTTCTTCCATTCTCAATCGCTATCCACACTCCCTGAATTAAGAAATTGAAAAAAGAGTAATGCTAGGCACACAATACCAACCACAACACTAACCGCACAAGGCTCCACATTTAAAGCACTTGGTACCTAGCATTATTAAATGTAGTAAGGTACCATACATTTAATACTGCTAGGTACCATGTGCTTTAAATGTGGAGCCTTGTATTTTAAATGTGGTACTTGTGTGGTTAGTGTTGTGTGCCTAACATTATTGTTGAAAAAAAATACACCAATTGAAAGATCACATTAAAAATCTTTCCCAAACACTCATTTATTTGTAACCCATGGCCAAACGTGACCTTAACTGGGTTTTCCCCTCCATCCCTATCTCTCTCGTTTTCCCCTTTGCCCTAACATCTCCCCTTTTACTCATCCTTCCATTTGTAACTCGCACACAAGCATGCGCATTGGGGCGCCCTGATGTGGTTAAGAAAGCTATAAGCAGTTCCTAACCATTCCAAAGGTTACTATATAGTATATTATATGAGAATAAATTTGGAACGGATGAACCGTACTCTATGGCTTGTACGGCACCCACTTGGCATTCAGCCATTCACCACGTATGGATGTTGCTTCCAGGGCCGGCTCTGAGATTTTGAATTTTTTTAAAGGCCTCATGAGAACTCTCAAAGGCGGACTCCTCCATATTAAATTTCATAAGGGCAAAAATTTATAAGAGTACATAATAATTTTTCATTAAAATGAGACGATAAGCACATAATTACATTCAGGGCGGAGCCAGAAATTTTGGTAAGGGTGCCCCCGAGGCGATTTTATTGGGATCTACTTAAATATAATTTGCGATTTTTTTAGGGTCTACATAATCAGCAATTTTTTTGGGGTCTACTTATAGTATGAGTCTATTTGGTGACACAGTGTCATGACCCATCCTGCTACGTGTGAAAATAGGACGCATGGCACGCCACCAAGGCTCATCCAATTCATTAAAAGATAATAGTAGTGGAAAATGATCTTAAAATAACATTGAGTAATTAAAACTTTTGGAAACAATACCTTTCGAGTCGTAAAATCCGTATAAATTTGAAAACGTAATTATATTTCGAACCGGATGAAAATATATTAAAGAGGTCCCAAAGGTACCCTAAGAACCAACCAAAATATTCTAAAAATTTCCAGAAGAGGGAGAAAAAGATTTCATGTAGGGGTCATTTTGACCGGTCGAATGACCCCCCTAGCAGAACCCTTCCCATTTTGGCAGAAATTTGCCTAAGGGTCAAACAACCCCACTTCACTACATTTATTCTTACTCCAAACTTTACAAACTATATTAAGATTTTAAGAATATCATTGAACAATACTAATCCATGAAAAGAAACGATAACGGAACAAGCTAAGGCTTGTTTGGTTCAATTTACAAAAGTACAAACAATATTCATTCGAAATCCGAATTTGACAAGTTTAACATTCAAAACATGAACTCATGGTCCAAATCCGAGTTCGGATTCGCTCAAGACTAACTATAAGAAGTTTAGTTACATATTACAACATTCCAAATCCATCTAAAGTTCTAAGTTAAATACATGGTCCAAACTTCCCATAATTACACCATTTGGAATGGAAACAAAATATATACAAGGATGATCCCCCGTTGTCTCACGACCTCACTCCTCACGCTTCTTCTTGCATTTCTTCTTCTCACTTGCAATTGAGTAAATCTCCACTGCTCAGCTATATGTTGAATGTACAATTCTAAACATATGCTTATATGATAATTCATGCTCTAAACATCAAAACACATCAAATTGTCTCTAGGGAGAGTGCTATGCCTTCATCCGGTAATGAAACAATGAAACCGATGCCGTGGAGCGCTTTCTCCCAACCACTCATCCAAGTGTCCTGATAGGGCTTTCTCCCAAACCATACATTGTAGCTGTCGCTACAATTGAATCCTCAAACATCGAGAAGCTTACCCCCGGATGAATTTGCACCAAACTCCCCTTTGACCCACATAAACACATAGCATGCTCACATAAACATTTATACGTACTTTTATCGCATTTTTATGTGCATAATTTACAGGCCTAATTAAAACATGAATCTCGCCCAAATCCAAAATATCAAGTTGAATATTTAAAATATGTAAATTCCCTATAAACCATAAGTCTATAATTCATACCTCGTGCAAACGACCTATAACTTTGAAGGATTAACTAGAGGCCCGATTAAACGTCGAATCTCTGATTACAAGTTAAACCTACAAGTATTACATAGTTTTCCCCAGAATTGTAGGATTAGAAATTTATAAAAACTTAGCCAAACACGGCCTAACAACTATCAAATTGAAGCTCTTACCTCGATGAGTTCAAATATGAAATTTGGTTGAAAAACAAACGTGCAGAAGTCTATCGATTGGCTTCATGAAGCTTGAAGGAACCAAAAGCTCTCAACATAGGTTTTGAGAAAACTTTAAAATGAAAATATCTCATGCGTTTCTATATATAGGCACGACTGTCGTAATTTACGTTTACCTCCTCACGAGTTCTCAAAACTTCTAATTATTTCCCAAAATGTCTTACTCGTCTAATTCAATATAAATTGTAGAAGTTTTTGTCTAAGTTCCGTTTGTTGCCGTAGTTACGTTCCGAAAACTAATTTTGTGGAATTTCTAGATAAGCTACATTTTATGCAACGCATCTTAGAAGTTATCACTAGATCCACCAAAATGATCTTAATCAAGATCGAAACTATCATAATTTATACTACACAGGTAAATTTTACTATTCACATTAATCAGATAAAGTCAAATAACATTTAAGTCATTTACTCATGTCAATGCATTATGAAATACCATATTTCCATATTCTCAATTGGCACTCCACGTTGACCCACAGTCAACCTCAACTCAATTATTAATCAACATTAATAATTCTCAAAACCAGTTATGCATTTAAAATGAATTTATGTTTTCGGGACATGTGTGACACACATAAATATTGAATGGTGTATTTCAAAATTCTAGGGGGCCTATTTCTACAACTCATAAAATTCTTACTCTAAAAGTGTAATTTTCAAAATTCTATGGGTCTTTGCTATTGAGTTGTATATACACTAGCAATAACTCGTGCCCGTGGGCACGGAGCGAAAAAAATAAAAAGAAAAAAAGAAAGAAGAAATTCAATAGTTCAAAAGTTCAAATCTTTTGCGTAAAATTGTCCATGTCATTCAAACACATGTGATGTTTAAGTGAAGACATTGGTTTCGTGGGCACAACAATATATTTCAGTTCATTGCTTTTGATTTTGAAATTAAACTAAAATATGGTTGGAATTTTTACAACAGATACATAAATATCACAACAAAGACAAAAAAATGTGGTAAGAATTCTACAACTCAAACAATTGCAAAGATTTTATTCATTCAAGACTCTCTTGATCTTCAACAAACAACCGCAAAAAATAGACAAAAATGATAGAAAACTATAATGAAAAAATAAATATCAATACCAAAACTGATGAATTGAAGTCTACAGAAGTAAAAGCACTCTCCTGATCATATTCCAAGCACATTTATGTAACTAACAAAATTACAGTGGATGTCAACTTCAAGCTATGTTTAGAAAGATCTAAACTTATACCAAAATAAGTATTGTAACATTAAATTCATTCATTCGAACTATATAAACATTACCAAAATGAGTATTACAACCTTTAATACTCATTTAAATTTTGCTGAGAGTTTTCTTCATCAATTTATAAAACGTGTAAGTGTCAATCTCGATATGCTTAGCCCAGCGCGGTGAATGCACAACAATCTGAAAAGTAAAAAAGAAGAATTAAATTAGTTACATTGACATAGAAAACAATACAGCGTTGAAAACATAAGTTAGATACATCAGTTACATTGTTATGCATTACCTTGTTGATTCTCCATCTTTTCAAATGATGGGATTTTATTATCTCAAAATCATTTGATGCAAATTCAAAGTCCCATGCAACATATCTAAACCATTTCTACAAAATTATAGTATGGGGTCAATAACAGTAGTAAGTGCAGATCAAATAACAAATTTAATAAAACACAAATAAAAAATGCAAAACAAATATTTACCTGTCAAAAGCACATTTCATTTATCTTTGTTGGCAATTCCCCATCAGTCCCTGCTCCACTTGTTCTAATGCTCTTATACAAATCAACTCGTTTTCAATTCTGAACTCATTTTCTATTCTCTTTAACATTGATTCTAAATCTCTTAATTCATTGACATCTTTTTGTAGAGAGGTGTGGATTGAGCTTTTAGGCCATGAATTTGGAAGTGTATTGACGATAGCATACATTAAAATAGCAATGTTTAGACGAAAATCTTTTCTCCTAAGTTCTCAGTATATCTTATATTTTTCACTAATATGCTCTCTCACTGTAGAATCTAAATCTAAACTCATAGTTCAGTCTCAAATTTTATCCACAATGGGTGTATATCACACTCGGTTTCTTCTAAGAAATCTATTAGTTTCTCTGCAATATATAGTTTGTTAATGCTTAATACATCTGCTATAATAGGTCTCTAATACAATGGGAGAGTCCTAATTATTCCCCCCATTATATATCTTTACATCATCAAGTGTATGTTTTCTCTCAATGAACTTATATTCTTCAATTCTATGTACACCCCACTTCCATATGGGGTAGCCATCTCTAAATATTATATCATCAAAGTCATTAATTTTATTTCTTCTCCTTATACGTATAGATATGCATTTAAGTCTATTTTTAGTGCAATTGCTTTGTTCAATATATTTTTATAATTATTCACAATATCAATTTTGGTGAGTGAGTGAGTGAGTGAGTGAGAGAGAGAGAGAGAGAGAGAGAAATCAGTGAGGTGAAATAGTGCAATTGTTTTGTTCAATAATTTTTTTTAAATTATCCGCAATATCTATTTTGGTGTGTGTTTGTGTGTGTGTGTGTGTGTGTGTGTGTGTGTGTGTGTGAGAGAGAGAGAGAGAGAGAGAGAGAGAGAAATCAGTGAGGTGAAAATGACCATATCCTTCCAAATCAATTTTGAATTGAATTGATTTTTTTTTTTTGGGAAAGATATTGAAAGAATAGAGAGAAGTTAGGGTACTTTTTTTGTGTGTGTGTGTGTGTGTGTGTTTCTTGGAATAGGAATTGGAAAGAAAGAGCTTCCATTGGCTCAACATATTTAGTTAAGTGACCCATACCAGAGTGGGTTTAGAGCCCTCCAATGTTCTTCATGGGTTGATTAAGTTTCCAGAGAGTTTTGACCCCAACCAAAAATTCGTCAAATGCTATAAATGTCTTTTTTTTCTAATGATTTTAGGGACATATTATTTGACCCCAAACAAAAAAAAATAAGTGACATGAATTCAATGAGTGGTTAAAGTTAAATGAATTTTTTCTTCAATTCTGGCTTTTAAATTTTGGTAAATTCTTAATAGATTTCCTAATACTGAAGTTTAGATAATGTATTCATTATTCACATTGCTAAATTGAGGTAAGAGAAAGTGATTATTAATGGAAAAATGATGTGGCAAGCTTATATTTGGAAAGTTTATATTGACTGAGAGAATTGACTGGGAGATTTTTGGCTAGTGTTTGATCCAATGGTTGAAAATATCTAACTTTGTCTCAATGGCTCGGATTGAAAGTTGCTAATTTGGGAGGGACCCACACCGCCATAACTTATTATATAGATATTAAAATATTCCTATAATATATAAGTTTTCAGGTTTGTGAATTACAGAAGCATAAGTTTTGTATATTTTGTGAATAACTTAATTATCTGTTAAATGGAACTATAAAAATCCACAAGTTTGCTGGTAATTAAATTCCTTAACTGAATGGCCTTCAAAGTATCAAATCCAGAGAAACACTAATTCGAGAAAAGAAAAGAAAAAAGGGTTAGAAAATGTATATGAGAAGCAAGCTAATCATTTGGTTGTAACCTTGATCTGGGAAAACTCAGGACAAAAAAAGTGAAAGCAAAAAACTTCATGATCACATAAAGTTGTAACCATGAAATTCTGCAACAAATGAAATCTAGTAAAAATGAACTCATGCACACAAATGGGATATTGGAAACACAAACAGCCAAATGAGTTACATGCACACACACAAACTTTATGCTTTCCAAATCAAGTGAAAACAATAAAACACACATTAATCGGTTTGGCTATAAAAATAAAATAAAATATAATGAACCTCTATTCTAGAAGTCTTTCAGTATTTTATGTCAGAACCGTCCCGGAAAATCTTTTTATACTAAAGGCATAAATGTCTTAAATGGAATTATTAACATGGTTTAACAATTATGGATGATGTTGGCCATGGGTCAACAGAAAGTGTCAAGAGAGGACACGAGAACATGAAAAATCATGTTGTATTGGCATAGCTAAATGACATTTATGTGATTTAAATGTTATTTGACTTATCTAGTATTTTCATGAATAGTAATTATACCTGTGTAGTATAATTACTAATAGTTCCAATCTAGTTTTAGATTGTTTGAACACTGTGGCGAGAACGTGAGTGATACGTTGCTTAAAATGTAGGCTATCTAGAGATTTCACATAAAATAGTTTTCGGAACGTAATTACGGCGACAAACGGGACTTAATCAAAAAACTTCTGAAAATTTATAGTTTTCACTCGTAAAGTTATAAAATGGACGTGTAAGACGTTTCGATGAATAATTAGATTTTTGAGAACTCACGGGGAGGTAAACGTAATTTCTAGAAAGTTTGTCTATAAATAGAAAGGGTGAGAATTTCATTAGTTGGAAACTTCTAAAAATATCTTGAGAGAGGAGAGAGAAAGGGAGATTTAGTTCTCCGAACTTTGCGACGACGGTCGGCGACCTTCCGTCCATCTGAACTTCACCAAATTTCACATTTGAACTCCCCAAGGTAAAGGCTACGTTTTGATAGTCATTAGGCCATGTTTGGCTAACCTTTTATAAAATTCTAATTCTAGAAATTCGGGGAAAACGCGTGTAAACTCGTAGGTTTTGCGTAGGATCAGAGATTCGGCGTTTATTCGGGCTTCTAGTCGTTCCCTCAAAGTTATACAGCGATAGCTCGAGGTATGAATTTCTAGCCTATGTTATATAGGTGAAATACATGTTTTATATTTCGACGACGAAATTGAGATCCGGGAAAAATCCATGTGTTAATCTTAGGCCCGTTAATTATGCACGCGCTTGAATATGAAAAGCATATCAAATTTTATGCGAGCACGTATATGTGATGATTTGCTAGTTGAGCATGTTTATGTGTCTATGTGGGTTAAAGGGGGATTTGTGTTAATTCACCGTGAGATGTCCTCTCGAGAATGGGGAGGATTAGTAGTGACGACGGTCACTTGCCGAGAAAGGCATTAACGTGACATGTCGAAGGGGCATGGGTCATGGTTGAGTCTTAAGACTTTAGATCGGTGAATGTGCACTTATTCCCTAGAGACCAATAGTTATGTGTTGTGATGAGATTAAAGCATGATTTGTCATATATGCATATGTTAGAAATTGTGCACTCAGCATATAGCTGAGCAATGGAGATTTACTCCATTACAGGTTTGAAGAAAGAAAGGAGAAGCGTGAAGGGTGAGGTCGGGGGAATGTCGGGGATCGCCTTTTGTTTATGTTTTGGTTTCCTTCCCAATGTTGTAATAATGGAATTGGAGGTAGGATCATGTTTTGTTTGAATTGAGTACCTTTGAAGGATTTTGGGAAATATTGCATTAGTTTTGAATTCGTCCGAACTCTTAAGTTCGTGCTTTGTAAACTTAACTTGTCAAATTCGAATTTTGAAGGAATGTGGTTAGAGTTTTGTGAATCGAGCCAAACAAGCCTTAGCTTGTTCCGCTATTGTTTCTTTTCATGGATTAGTGATATTAAACTTTATTTTTGAAAGCTTGTTATAGCTTGTGACGTTTGGATTAATGTAAGTGTGTTTGGAGTATTGGTATTGGTGGTGGTTGTTTGATGCCTTAAGCAAATTCTGCAACTTTGGGCAGGATTCTGCTAAAGGGTCATTCGACCGATCGAAGGGGGTCGTTCGACCGGTCGAAATACCTCCTGCCAGAAATCTTTTACTACCTCTTCCGGAAATATTAAAAGGGTTTTGATTGGTTCCTAGGGTGCCTTTGGGACCCCTTTCAACATAAAATCATTCGTTTTGAAATATAATTACATTTTCAATTTTATACGGATTTTACAACACATAGGGTAATGTTTTCAAAGTTTTATATACTCAAGATTGTTTTAAAGTTCTTTTCCACTGTGTATAGTTGTTGAGCCTTGGTGGCATGCTACGTGTCCTGTTTTCGCACATTAGTAGGATGGGTTGTGACATTTTAGGACATGTATTTACGGCTAGGGCTAACACACAAATAAAATTGAGAAATTTTTACACTAACAATATTTTTCTGTATAAATATGGAACGATGACACTAAAAAAAAAAAACAAATGAGTTACATGCACACACACAAACACACACGTCTGTCTCTCTCTCTCTCTCTCTCTCTCTCTCTCTCTCTCTCTTTCTCTCTCTCTTTTGGAAAACAGCCAAATGCACACATGTATACACAAACACACATACTCATACACACATACTCATACACACAGAAATACGCACGAACACACAGATGCACAGTCACACACATAGGCGCGCACATACACACACACACACTTTTGAGAGAAAAGTGGATGACAGTGGCAGATGGCGCGGCACAGAGAGAGAGAGAGAGAGAGAGAGAGAGAGAGAGAGCTTACATGAATTGGAAGGTGGGAGCAACTGCTGAACCTAGATTGGTGTGTACATGAATTTGTTTTTTGCCTTAAGATTGAATGCTGCCAGATTGGTGTGTGGGATATATATATATATATATACATAGAGAGAGAGAGAGAGAGAGAGAGAGAGAAACGTGATATGGGGAGAGAGGGAAATCAATGAATTCATTTTTTTTTGGAAAGAATAGAATGAAGTTAGGGACAAATGTGATATACCTCCAACCAAAAAAAAAAAGGAACGTGATATTATTTTATGGAAAAATATTTATACCTCTCTGTCAGTGAGTTCTCAATGAGTTTCTTCCAACTTGATATTAAAGAATATATTAAAAAAAGGAAAATACTAGGTGCACAATGAATTGCACAACCAATTGCACAAACGTGCAGCACAAGGTTGGACCTTGTGCTGAAAAGTCTGCACGCTCAAAAAGGTGTGTTCAGGCTTTTCAGCACAAGGTCCAACCTTGTGCTGCATGTTTGTGCAATTGGTTATGCAATTCTTGTGCACCTAGCATTACTCATTAAAAAATCAATTTTTGACAAGAAAGTGATATGATACATGTTTGGATGATGTGGCAAACTTTTTTTTTGGAAAACTTATATTCACTGAGAGATTTTTGGCAAGTATTTGATTCAAGGGTTTAAAATATCTAAATTTGTCTCAATGGCTCGGATTCAAAGTTTTTAATTTGGGAGGGCCCCACACCGCTCTAACTTATTATATAGATGTATATCAATAATCAATATATATGTATAGTTGATGACACTAAATTGGACCTTGGGCCCATTTGGAGACCTAAACATGATTTGAGGAGTGGCCTAAACTTAAGTTGATGGGGGGCCTAAACGTACAAAATTTTATAAATAGGTCCAAAATATATATGTGAGAAAGAGACAGATCTTAAGACTTTTTCTTTTTCTTGTCATTTCCTCTTGTCAATTAGTCAATATTGGTGGGCCACCGTATATTTTTTCCCAACCACAAAGACACAATCAGTGGGGATGAGAGAGGATATGTGTGAAAGAGAAAATAAAATGAGGCAAAAGCATTCGAGGTCCATTGTGATTGCTTGATTGCATGCGCTCAAGGCCGGCCTTGGTTGCTTCCATTGAGAATAAACCGCCCACTACACAATCCTTCCTAAGAGATATGCTCAATTTAGGAAGACAACTACTAGACAAAGACATTCTACAATTATATTTTTACTAGGATACTAAGACAATAAACAAAAGGCCATGTACTCCATTTAGAAAAAAAAAAAAAAGCAATGATATCATACTTCAAAAGGATACAGTGATGCAACAGAAGAATTTATAGTCCAAGGTTTTGTGGTCCAAAACTCCAAAGTGTTGTCAAGCCACATCATTGAAATCTGGTAAATACAATTCCTTTATCTCTCTCGCATCAATGATATTTTGCTTTCCAAATTTTGAATCCTAAGTGTTTTGTCAATTGTATCACGTGCAGTGGTATGGTATACCACAACCACTTTTATAACATGTGGTACAATTATTGACAAAACACTTGGGAAATAATTTGGGATTCAAAATTTGGGAAGTATAGCATTACTCACATTCGTTTATGTCAATATGTATATAGCATGTATCTATGTGATTAAACGCATATATACATGTGTTTCCCGTAGATTAAAAAATTATCATCCCCACTCTCAATTTGATATGTTAATTTTTATTTTATTTATTGACTCAATTTGATATGTTATTTTCATGTATTTTCCCCAATTGGCCAAAATTTTATTTTCTTAACTTAAAAGTGGATGGGAAATAAATGAGAGCATATGTTTTTCATTAGTTCATAAAAAGGTATTATACCTATTTGTTAAGTTAAATTCATAATATGAGGAAAAAAAAAATCAATCATGTACTTTTTGGTTAGTTCTATATGAGAGCATTTTTGTTCACCCAAAATGTTGGAATTTGTAATACCCTGTTGTGGACACGCGGCATTCCACCTCTTTTTGTTTTGTTTTCGTTTGAAATTTGATTTGGATCAAAGAAAAGGAAAGGTCTGTTGAAAACAGATACAGAGTCGCCACTTGGTCTTTAAGGAACCAAGAAACCTGATTTTTGACTCACCCAAACGGATAAAAGGCACCGGCCCTTCATAACCAAAGAACTTGGCTCGGGGTTTTGGTACGAGAGAGGAAGGAGCCTTTGTCGCGACTAAAACACCCTCAACTCGCCCCGTCTTTCGACGGGCCTCAATTAGCATCTAAATAATCATCTTATATTATGTTTGGTTCGACAAATAATACTATGATAGTATATTACATCACATAAGAAAATTTGAAATGGAAGATCTAAAGATAAGATATCATTCATAAGATCTAAGCCAAATATCATACAATGCAAAGTGAAAGATCACACAAATAAACCTAGGAAAAAATCGTCTAATCATGTATCAAATAATCAAGACTTCCTAATCTAAAAGGGGACATGAATTGTTATTGAAACAAATAAACAAAGAAATCAAAATATGCTTAGCAAGCTAGTATGATGAATGTTAATTTTTAAGAAAAGAAGACCTGTCAATCCCCGGGATGGATGAGCAAGGATGATTAGATCGGGGGAAGCATGAACATGTGATCAAGTTCATTCCTTATGATCTTCTTAGATTAGGAGTAATGAAGGCCCCAAATCTTGCATAGATGCAATGTATGTATCTAGAATGTGCCAAGGTTGTAGTGTACTTTGTGTTCATGGATTCCTAGAATGACTTAGAAGTCTAAGATGTGTATGGATGGATGAATGAGATCAACATGGGATATGTACAAATGTAGTACAAACTACTTCCTAAGATATGCACTAATTTGGAATGCATATAAGCATTAAATAAAAGAATGAAAGTTAAAATGTGCTTGCTGTGAATAGTGGACAGAATAGTAACTATATCTTTTGAAAATTGAAAAGAGGGGTTAGGAATGTTTTCAATGCATGATTGTTTATGGTGATCTTCCTTATTGTGTCTAAAACACAACCCAAAAAGTCAATCTTTAATAACTATCACAGACTGAGAGAAATCATATAAACAATAGAGGTTACTCAGAAACAGAGTCCGTACTGTTGACTGAAATGTTGAAATATCTTAGAAAATGAAAACGAATGATCTAGAGGCCCATTTTATACAAAACGTTCCCTAAGACATTGAAGTTTAAGGTAAAAATAAGTTAGGACCACCCCTTTTGGAAAGGTTTTCTGAACAAAGAGGTTGGAAGTGGACCTAGCTGCTGTGACAGCAAAAACAGAATATCTGGAAGGAATGTTTGGGTCCAAATGGACCATTTCCAAGCACTTCCAAGTCAAACCAAAAATCATGGGTGTTCTCCAATGAGTTAGGAAGACTTTCCAAGTGGCCTTGCATCCATATGTTGAGTATTGAGTTCTAGAAAAATCTTTGAGCTCATATTACTCACTGTTTTAACTCACTATTTTGAAAATTTTGGGAAAAAACTAGAGCTTTCTTTCTTGGGATTAAAATGAGAGGGGTTTTAAGAGGGGTTTTGAAGTAGATATTTTGAAAGTATATTTTCAATACTCAATGAAGGTTATAGCCACTTAAGATTCCAACCACAAACTCATCATCAAGAACCTCCAAGATTGTTGGAGAGATTTATTTTTATTTGAACATAACTTCAAGAATACCTTGGAGGTATTGAAGTTATGATCATCATCTATCAAACATGTTTTTGAGGTCAAGAGCTACTATCCATAAGGATTTACTCACCTCAAACTTCATGTCATCATTTAGATGATGATGGACTAGTAAGTAAATAAAGAAAATAAAAAAGAATTGAGGTGAGAAGAGATGAACATTATATAAGCAAACAAGTAAATAGATAGCAATCAAAAGAGGATATTCATGATGTATAGAACTTGTAGTTTGGTGTTTCACTCATATGTAATGACACTGGACATGGAAGAAGCTTTCACTCTCTTAAATGCTTACTAAAATGGTGGTTGGGTGTATTGAATGTTGAAGTAAATGGGAGTAATAAAGTAAAAACAAAGTTTAGAACTCACTTTTGTTTTGAAAATCAAAGAAGGAAGCTTCTTTTCTCTCTATTCTAACCTTATCTCTACAACTTTCTCTCCCAAACTTTTCTAAGCTTTCATTTGACTCCCCCAAAATGAAGAGCAATGGGGGGTTTAAATAGGCCAACTTGGGGTGGCTTTGGGGTTTTAGAAGTGTTCCCATTGGCTCCAAACATCTGATGTCGTTTTGGTTTTTAATTAATCAAAATGGGACCCCAAAATTATTTACAAAAACACACTGTTCTGGAAGGGAGTACCGCGGCGGCACTGGGCCAGTGCCGCGGCGGCAGTGGGCCAGTATCGCGGCGGCACTGCTCCTCCTTCGTCCAGATAATGCTGTTTAGGCCCCCTGAAGTTCCGATATTCGCGAAAAGGCCTTATTTCGTCCGAAATTCACAGAAAATGTGCATGAACTCCAAATTGAGGTTGTGATATACCGTTGGAAAGGTAATGGAGTCTAATTTACATAAAAAATAGTTCAGGGATAGGTCACTTTGAAAATTTTTGCGGTATTTGCGATAAAAGCCGATTTTATCGCCTTTTCCGCCTTCGGAAATTCATAATAGACTCGTTTTAAATTCGGAAATTATGTGCGATATACCGTTGGAAAGCTATTGACCTCTACTATCCATGAAAAATATTTGAAAATTGTTACGGTGCCCCGGTCCCAAAGTCAAATTCTGGTCAAACTGGTCAAACATGGGATTCCCGGGAAGTTCTGGGAACCTCTGGGAGCTCCCAGGAGCTGACGTTTTCACTCGATTTTCTATTAGAACTCGTTTTAATACTTTTCTCCTTATTTAGAATGATTCCGGTGAATTCGGACAATTTTGGTCAAACTTGGTCAAACTCTGGTCAAACCTTGGTCAAACCGGTCAACAGGGACTTTCCGGGAACTTCCGGGGGTCTCTGGGAGCTGACGATTTCACCCGATTTTACTTAAAAACTCATTTTATCGCTTTTCTTACGACGTAGCATGTTTCCAGAACTTTTGGTCCAAATTTGGGAGCTTCTGGGCTTTCAGGGGCATTTTGGTCATTCTGAGCATTCTGAGAGATGGAACTAACTTCCAGGAATCCTTTTAAGTCTTTTTCGATCATTGTGAACCACCAAGCTATGGGTTTCCTAAATCTGATAGCCGACAAAATGGGGTGTCTACAGTTTGCCCCTCTTTGGTATGAACTTGCGAGGCAACGCATGTCGCAAGCGAGTGCCAAAGCTTTGAAGAGACAGGTCTTTTGGAGGCTACAGATTCAGGATAAAAAGCGTTGCAAAAGATGTAATGATGCTGAGGTCTAGTGCTGGTCGTGCTCTGTGTGAGCTGCCTACGTATCCCAGGGAGAATCAGACCAGGACGTAGCTCAGGGCACAAAGGAACCAATCACACATGCACATACACAATAATCAGGCAGATGCTATGCTAAAAGAGTGATATGCAATGCATGGATGTGATATGATTTTGTACATGAGTCCTATCATGCCTAGTGTTCTGATCCTAGTATGAGCAGGTGCTGAGGGGTGTGCCACTCCGAGTGGGCTGGTGTTGTGCTAGTGTTTGCGACTGTGATGTGGTGGATGACTCGGATAAAGACATCAAGGTTTAGAAGACTCTGGGTCTAGGGGCAAACTTCTAGAATTTGGGAAGTGTGCTTTGCAAACAAATGTAATCGAATGTGGGGTCCCAGAGGACAATAATCGACGGACACAGAAGTCCTGGATACCAAACGATAGATGAGGAAGTTCAAGATAGCCAATCGGAGAAGGGTTTCGCGATAACCGTCAAGCGAGAAAGCTCACAATAGCTGATGGATAGGTGAGGGGGCTCATAATTTTTGACAAGGGAGTGAGGAAGCTCACGATAAGGGAGAAGCTCACAATTTTTGTTTGCTGAAGAAGCTCATAATCTTTATTTGAGGAAGCTCATGATAACCGATGGGTAGGTGAGGGGGCTCACAATTTTAGACAGAGGAGTAAGGAAGCTCACGATAAGTGAAAAAGCTCATGATAAGTGAGAAAGCTCACGATTAGTGAGAAAGCTCACGAGTTTGGACAAAGGAGTGAGGAAGCTCACGATAAGTGAGAAAGCTCACGATTTTGGATGAAGGAGTGAGAAAGCTCACGAAAAGTGAGAAAGCTCACAATTTTGGACGAAGGAGTGAGGAAGCTCACGATAAGTGAGAAAGCTCACGATTTTGGATGAAGGAGTGAGGGAGCTCATGAAAAATGAGAAAGCTCACAATTTTGGACGAAGGAGTGAGGAAGCTTATAATTTTTAGACGAAGGAGTGAGGAAGCTCATGAGAAAGTTCAATAGCTGGGTTGGTGAGGAAGCTCATGATAATTGTTTGGTGAGGAAGCTCATGATTTTGGAGTGAGGAAGCTCACGATAGTTGAGTTAGTGAGGGAGCTCATGATATTTGTTTGGTGAGGAAGCTCATGATTTTGGACAGAGGAGTGAGGAAGCTCACGATAGTTGAGTTTGTGAGGAAGCTCATGATATTTGTTTGGTGAAGAAGCTCATAATTTTGGATAGAGGAGTGACGAAGCTCACGATAGTTGAGTTGGTAAGAAAGCTCATGATATTTGTTTGGACACGGATCCTTGAATTGTGAATAGACATTGCTTGCCCTGGGAATCGGGGTGATTTGACTGCGGGTGATGTTTTTTCAATCGCTGGCCGATCCTTATGATGACAAAGTCCAGAGAATTGGTTCGGACTTCTGTTATCTTCTGCTGGGGATGGTAGGGGACTCTATGAGAATCTCTCTAAAATGATTGACAGATGTGGAAGTTCTACCCTAACCTAAAGGGTTTGTAATGAAAGATTTGCCTCAATCTAGAGGGTTAGTGATGAAGGATTTACCTCAATCTAGAGGGCTGATGATGAAGGATTTGCCTCAATCTAGAGGGCTGGTGAAGAAGGATTTGCCTCAATCTAGAGGGCTGATGATGAAGGATTTGCCTCAATCTAGAGGGCTGGTGAAGAAGGATTTGCCTCAATCTAGAGGGCTGATGATGAAGGATTTGCCTCAATCTAGAGGGCTGTTGATGAAGGATTTGCCTCAATCTAGAGGGCTGATGATGAAGGATTTGCCTCAATCTAGAGGGCTGATGATGAAGGATTTGCCTCAATCTAGAGGGCTAATGATGAAGGATTTGCCTCAATCTAGAGGGTTATTGATCTATGCTTCGCTATGACTAATAGACTTGTGAGGGATCTCGACCTGGAGGTCTTACCCAAGGAAGAGCGTGGTGCTCAAAGTGATACTATGGTGCTCAAAAGAACGCTTATGGTGTGTTTGCCACTCTTAGTGGGCTTTGTGATTTGTGTGTGCCGCGACCGATGGGCTATGTGTCATGTTATGGCCAATTTGTTGTGTTGGGTGAAGTGACGCTCTAGACTTGACTCGTGCTCCCCTTAATATTGATACTATGGACTCGGTGACTCTCAGAGTCTCGACGGTGCTTCTCAAATTTCAATGATGATCCTCAATTCTCAACGACGCTTGTGTTGTTCCTCAAATCTTTGACGGTGCTTCTCAATGCTTCTTGATTCTCAATGGTGTTCTTCAAATCTTAACGATGCTCCTCGACTTTTAAATGATGCTTTTCAACTCTTCTGACGCTCCTCAACAAATCTGATGCTTCTCAACACATCTGATGTTCCTCAACAAATCTGATGCTCCTCAACACATCAGATTTTCCTCAACTCTTCATTGATGCTTCTCAACAAATCTGATACTCCTCAACACATCCGATGTTTCTCAATTCTTCAATAATGCTCCTTAACACACCCGATGCTCCTCTTCAATAATACTCTCTTATGATGTTCCTCGATGCTTCAACAGTGTCTCTAAACTTTTCTGATGTTCCTCGACACATCTGATGCTCCTCCTCAACAACACACTTGGACTTTGAACCTTAAACATCTTGATAACACATCTCATCAAAACATCTAGACTCTGAGCCCTAAAACACATCTTATCAAAACTTCTCATCAACACATCTGGACTTTGGGCCCTAAAACACCTCAACAACGCGTCTCATCGACACACCTCATCAACACATCAGCAATAGTTTCTTGGTGTTGGTGATATTTCCTCCGATCAGCCACCTTGAGAAACAACTATCGGTTTGTAGTTTGCAACCACTTACGAGTTTATGCCACTCGTACCTGGGACACTTCTCATGTTGCGACCTTGACTGGTGTAGTAATAATGTTTTGTACTTCTGCTTATATCCAAAGTTTTTTTTGTTATAATTGGGAATCACCTTTAACCCACATATTTGAGACCATCAGGACAAATGGACTTAACAGGAACGACAAGGAAAGTTGGGTTAGTTTGTATGAAACCTTGATCTCTGACACACTTGTGATCAGATTATTACTGACTCAAATAAAGAAGGATTGATTTGGACATGAAATTCTCAAATTGCCACGATCTAATGCCTTCATCATGAATGATGTACCGCTCATCTTTTATGTTCACTCCTCATCTTAATATGACAGCACTTTGCCGATAAATTTGGTTTTTGAAAATTCCTCCCTATTGATCTAATCAATTCTCTACTTCTCCCCGGAAGTGCTTTGAATTAGTGCCTTAGCTTTTAGAATAAAAGATGCTCCATTTCAAAATTTTCAAAATAACTTGGTGACTTGAAAACTCGCCTTTGGTGTAAAGGGATCGTGTTAGGCAAACGGAGTTTGTCCCTAGTTTGAGGTGTACGAAGTGGAATTCATAGGCAAACGAGGTGGGTGACCGAAGTTTGCCCCTAGTTTGGAATGATGGCTTATTGGAGGTTTTGGGCAAACGAGGTAGGTGACCGAAGTTTTCCCCTTGTATGAAGGGTAGATAGTAGAATTCAGGCAAACAAGGCGAGTAGCCGAAGTTTGCCCCTAGTATGGAAGGTGATTTTCTGGCTTGAGATTTTGGGCAAACGAGGTAGGTGACCGAAGTTTGCCCCTTGTATGAAGGGTAGATAGTAGAATTCAGGCAAACGAGGCGAGTAGCCGAAGTTTGCCCCTAGTGTGGAAGGTGATTTTCTGGCTTGAGAAAAGGACCGTGACTTTAATCTCTCAAATGCTCATAACTTTTCCTAGGCACCAGTGAGGTGACCTAGAGAGCTCTTTTCTCTCTTTTGTTATTGCTCACCTTGGATTTAGCTCTAACTTTTGCGTAGGCGTCCTTTCGAATTTTCAACCTAGCGAGCCATCCTTCTTTTCTTTTTGAAAGTCTGCCTACGTACCCCCAAGTGGGGATCAGGTCCAACGTAGTTCGGGCCATGGTCGGAAAGAAGCGGGTTGATTTTTAGGTAGGTGGGGTGACCGAACCGTTGTGGTTGCCTACGTATCCCCGAGCAGGAATCAGGTTGAGCGTAGTTCAAGGCAAGGTCTTGAAAGAAATTGGTTTGATTATGATGGTGTCGACCGAACCGATGTGGTTGCCTACGTATCCCCGAGTGGGAATCAGGTCGAGCGTAGTTCAAGGCAAGGCTTGAAAGAAGGGGTTTGAGGTATGAGGGTTTTTCAAACCAATCGTCAAAGAAGTTCAAACTTGGGTTACTTATGATAGCCTTGAAGAGGAGGATTCAGTTTCCATCTCCCTTTCTTTTCGTTTCTTTTCTTTTTCTTTTGTTTTGAGGATTGATCCTTTTCACTTTCGCTTAGCCAGTCAATTTTTCTTTTCACATAGTTGATTCATGTGAGATCTTTCGATCATAATCTCGAAATTTCAGAATGTGCACGTCAGCTCTCGGGATTTATTTGTGGTCATTTCGAGCCTTTTGAAATGTGATCTAGGCACGTTTTTGTGATGTACCTTGAAGCGTACAATTCTCTTATTTGTAAAATAATTTTGACTGGCTAGGGTCAGATCTTGGAAATCAATACCTTTTTAGCTCTAACTTTTGCCTAGGTGCCCTTTCGGGTTTTCAACCTAGCGAGCTTTTCTTTTTTCTTTTTCTTTTTTTCTGTTGTTATTATTTTTTTTAAAGTGGAGATGAAACTCACTGAAATGTTTGGCTACCATCAAGGACCAAGTTCGCACGGGTTCGCATAGCTGTCAATTGGGTTGGGTCCAAGGCTTTGAAATGGTAGAAATGGTGGAAAGGGTGTTGGGCAAGCCCAAAATCAGTCTCAAGTGTGTCTTTTTGAGATTTGAGCAAAAGCATCTTTAAAATCTTAAAGTAAGACTATTCAATTCTCTGCTCTTCTTTGGGGTCAGCGTGAAATCGACTTTGGCCTGTTTGGGATTCTCTTTTTTTTGCTTGATGCAAAAATTTATTAGCAGAGTAATGTCCATGGTAATTTGAAAAGTGACATTTTCAGTTCAGCGATTCATGCACTTATGAATATACACATCAGATTAGGCAAAATGAGACTTCATTCCATCAGAAGAGCAGGATTACATTACTCGATACAGACTCACAACAACTCGATGACGGACAGACTTGACCACAAGACTAAACTTGAAATATACTCAAAACATAGAATAGACTCGACCCGGTCTTAAATGGAGTGTCGCGATGACTCGCTTATTCTTCTTTTTTTATTAGCAGAAGTTCCAAACACTATCAACTCACCGCGTAGCTTCAACAATCCTCAGCGAAGGGGATCATTTGAAAGGACTGGCCAGGGGCTTAGGTGACATGGTGAATGGGTGGTGGCTCAATGATTCTTCGCTCAATGAGGTCTTGGATATCATGGCGGAGACGTATGCACCTATCTGTGTCATGGCCTGGGCCTTGGTGGTAGGCACATCGTTTGGACAGGTCACAGTTAGGTGGTGGGGGATCGGCACGAGGCTGAAGGAGCTGGAGGTGTCCCTTTTTTAGCAGGCGGCCTAAGGCTACGGAGGGGGCGATATCTAGCTTGGAAAATTCACGGGGTACCCTATTTTGGTAGGGGCGGCTAGGTGAGCTAGTTTGGTTTGTGAGCTGATATGGTTAGGGATAATAGGCCATGGGTTGGTTACTAAGGGCGTTGACATCCGAAGGGTTTCGGGAGTAGTCGGGTCTCTTGGACTGGCTTTGTGATTCTTCATTCTTGATTTTTCCTTCCCTGATTGCATCATCAATTCTAGTCCCAATCTCAAACAGTTCTTCAAATGTTGAGATGGACTGGTAGAATAGTTTCTCATGGTACAGCGGCAGTAGATTCTTGATCAACATCCGGACTTGTTCCTTTTCGACTGGTCGGTGGGTCATTTGGGCCACTTTGTTCCTCCATCTGCTCAAGAACGCAGCGAAGGACTCATTGAAGTTCTGCCGGGTAGTCTCCAGATCCCGGATGGTGACATCGAGCTCTTGGTTATAGGAGTAATGATCAACGAAGAGTTGGACTATATCTTTCCAAGTCCGCGTCTTAGAAACCTCCAAGGTCAGAAACCAGGATAGAGCAGCCTTGGCGAGGGTTTGAGGGAACAATATTGCAATGTGCTCATGGGTGCAGCCCATTGATTGGAAAACACTCATGCAGAACTTTATGTGGCTCTTCGGATTCCCAGTTCCATCAAAACGATCAATTTCAGGCATCTTGAAGTTCTCCGGCAGTTTCAGCTTAACAGTCTCAAAGAGGCCTTCCAGGTCTAGCATGTAATCATCGACCCCCTTGCTTTTCCTCAGTACACTTTCCAGCTTGTCAACCTTATCCATTTTCTCTTGGAGCTTCTTCTCATATGCAAACAGTGGGACCCCTTGAAGCCATTCTTCCTCCCCGTTATTCTCATGTGGGGGTGGTTCGAACCCCGGTGGTGGAAACCCAGGCTGAGGTTGCGGCCGCTGCTGCTTCAATTCTTCCATGAATTTCAGAACTTGGGCTAGGCTGTCAGACTGTTGGCTTATGGTTGCTCCCAACTCGGTAACCTTGTTTTCTAACTCTTCTCGATTCATGCTGAAGTAAGCTGTCGGACTGATTCTGATCAAACGATTATCTGAACTCCTGACCCACGACGAGGATCCCAGCTGCTGACTTTGGGAATCTGTACTGACCTTGACAGATTTTGAGAGGACTAGATCAGATTTTGACAGTGAGGACTTTAGACAGACAGTGATGTTAACAAACGTGGACTGACTTGCGATAGTGCGTACAGATTGATAGGAATGGTGTATGCAAATGAGACAAGCATGTGGATGTAAGCCCTAATCTATATGATGCTCCTATTTCTAACAGATAGCAGTTAAGCAATTAAGGTCCTAACCATGTAGAGTGTGCCAACCTTACTTTCCAGTACGATCACCAAAGGGATAACAGGGATTTCCAGGGTTTATGGAGGCTTCTAAGAAGGACTGGGCATTCTTGGTTGATTCGGACAGAGTTTCTGGGAGAAACTGGGATATCCGGGCACAATTTCTGGTATCTCTGGGAAATTTGAGCAGAGTTTCTGAGAGAAACTGGTTAATATGGTTATATCTGGGATATCTGGACAGAGTTTCTGGTATTTCTAAATTTGGGCAGAGTTTCTGAGAGAAACTGGTTAATATGGTTATATCTGAGATATTTGGACAGAGTTTCTGGGAGAAACTGGTTAGTATGGTTATATCTGGGATATCCGGGCAGAGTTTCTGGGAGAAACGGGTTAGTACGGTGATAGTGATCGTACTTTCTAGCAGGTTTTCATACTCCTATGTCTTAGGACCGACAATCAAGGTTTGTGGTGTATATCTTTGTGAGTATGGAGCAGACATCTTTGTCATGGTGCCTAGGCAGATCAACTCAATGTGATCACATGTGAGTGATTGCCTTGGGGATCATAAGAAAGAGGTTATGCCTTATGTCACATAAGCGTCTACACCGCTCAAGTAATCCCATCAGGGCATACAGCAGTTATATCATATTATCCTATCTGAAAAGATAAATGAACAGTCCTATGAAAGGTCTACAGGAATCTATATGCAAAGGCTGGGTTTAGTCAAAGAAGGTCCGTTGACGAGAGTTCCAATACACCGTCAGGGAGATAATACAAAGGTTTTTACTCTTTTTGATATACCTTGGAAGGTACAGTATCAACGGTGACTTGTACCCTGGCACAGCAAGACCTGAACAATGTCAGCGTCGCGTTTCGACACAGTCGGAGGGGGGAAAAATGCAGAAGTGCAATGGGTGAACCAGACACAGTAAAAAGATTATTTTAAGGATGCTTCTTATGAGTCAAACCTCTGTATTATTTTGTTTTGAAAAGAAAATATCCCCAGCAGAGTCGCCAGATTGTGGACACGCGGCGTTCCACCTCTTTTTGTTTTGTTTTCGTTTGAGATTTGATTTGGATCAAAGAAAAGGAAAGGTCTGTTGAAAACAGATACAGAGTCGCCACTTGGTCTTTAAGGAACCAAGAAACCTGATTTTTGACTCACCCAAACGGATAAAAGGCACCGGCCCTTCATAACCAAAGAACTTGGCTCGGGGTTTTGGTACGAGAGAGGAAGGAGCCTTTGTCGCGACTAAAACACCCTCAACTCGCCCCGTCTTTCGACGGGCCTCAATTAGCATCCAAATAATCATTTTATATTATGTTTGGTTCGACAAATAATACTATGATAGTATATTACATCACATAAGAAAATTTGAAATGGAAGATCTAAAGATAAGATATCATTCATAAGATCTAAGCCAAATATCATACAATGCAAAGTGAAAGATCACACAAATAAACCTAGGAAAAAATCGTCTAATCATGTATCAAATAATCAAGACTTCCTAATCTAAAAGGGGACATGAATTGTTATTGAAACAAATAAACAAAGAAATTAAAATATGCTTAGCAAGCTAGTATGATGCATGTTAATTTTTAAGAAAAGAAGACCTGTCAATCCCCGGGATGGATGAGCAAGGATGATTAGATCGGGGGAAGCATGAACGTGTGATCAAGTTCATTCCTTATGATCTTCTTAGATTAGGAGTAATGAAGGCCCCAAATCTTGCATAGATGCAATGTATGTATCTAGAATGTGCCAAGGTTGTAGTGTGCTTTGTGTTCATGGATTCCTAGAATGACTTAGAAGTCTAAGATGTGTATGGATGGATGAATGAGATCAACATGGGATATGTACAAATGTAGTACGAACTACTTCCTAAGATATGCACTAATTTGGAATGCATATAAGCATTAAATAAAAGAATGAAAGTTAAAATGTGCTTGTTGTGAATAGTGGACAGAATAGTAACTATATCTTTTGAAAATTGAAAAGAGGGGTTAGGAATGTTTTCAATGCATGATTGTTTATGGTGATCTTCCTTATTGTGTCTAAAACACAACCCAAAAAGTCAATCTTTAATAACTATCACAGACTGAGAGAAATCATATAAACAATAGAGGTTACTCAGAAACAGAGTTCGTACTGTTGACTGAAATGTTGAAAAATCTTAGAAAATGAAAACGAATGATCTAGAGGCCCATTTTATACAGAACGTTCCCTAAGACATTGAAGTTTAAGGTAAAAATAAGTTAGGACCACCCCTTTTGGAAAGGTTTTCTGAACAAAGAGGTTGGAAGTGGACCTAGCTGCTGTGACAGCAAAAACAGAATATCTGGAAGGAATATTTGGGTCCAAATGGACCATTTCCAAGCACTTCCAAGTCAAACCAAAAATCATGGGTGTTCTCCAATGAGTTAGGAAGACTTTCCAAGTGGCCTTGCATCCATATGTTGAGTATTGAGTTCTAGAAAAATCTTTGAGCTCAGATTACTCACTGTTTTAACTCACTATTTTGAAAATTTTGGGAAAAAACTAGAGCTTTCTTTCTTGGGATTAAAATTTGGGAAGTATAGCATTACTCACATTCGTTTATGTCAATATGTATATAGCATGTATCTATGTGATTAAACGCATATATACATGTGTTTCCCGTAGATTAAAAAATTATCATCCCCACTCTCAATTTGATATGTTAATTTTTATTTTATTTATTGACTCAATTTGATATGTTATTTTCATGTATTTTCCCCAATTGGCCAAAATTTTATTTTCTTAACTTAAAAGTGGATGGGAAATAAATGAGAGCATATATTTTTCATTAGTTCATAAAAAGGTATTATACCTATTTGTTAAGTTAAATTCATAATATGAGGAAAAAAAAAAATCAATCATGTACTGTTTGGTTAGTTCTATATGAGAGCATTTTTGTTCACCCAAAATGTTGGAATTTGTAATACCCTGTTGTGGACACGCGGCGTTCCACCTCTTTTTGTTTTGTTTTCGTTTGAAATTTGATTTGGATCAAAGAAAAGGAAAGGTCTGTTGAAAACAGATACAGAGTCGCCACTTGGTCTTTAAGGAACCAAGAAACCTGATTTTTGACTCACCCAAACGGATAAAAGGCATCGGCCCTTCATAACCAAAGAACTTGGCTCGGGGTTTTGGTACGAGAGAGGAAGGAGCCTTTGTCGCGACTAAAACACCCTCAACTCGCCCCGTCTTTTGACGGGCCTCAATTAGCATCCAAATAATCATCTTATATTATGTTTGGTTCGACAAATAATACTATGATAGTATATTACATCACATAAGAAAATTTGAAATGGAAAATCTAAAGATAAGATATCATTCATAAGATCTAAGCCAAATATCATACAATGCAAAGTGAAAGATCACACAAATAAACCTAGGAAAAAATTGTCTAATCATGTATCAAATAATCAAGACTTCCTAATCTAAAAGGGGACATGAATTGTTATTGAAACAAATAAACAAAGAAATCAAAATATGCTTAGCAAGCTAGTATGATGAATGTTAATTTTTACGAAAAGAAGACCTGTCAATCCCCGGGATGGATGAGCAAGGATGATTAGATCGGGGGAAGCATGAACGTGTGATCAAGTTCATTCCTTATGATCTTCTTAGATTAGGAGTAATGAAGGCCCCAAATCTTGCATAGATGCAATGTATGTATCTAGAATGTGCCAAGGTTGTAGTGTGCTTTGTGTTCATGGATTCCTAGAATGACTTAGAAGTCTAAGATGTGTATGGATGGATGAATGAGATCAACATGGGATATGTACAAATGTAGTACGAACTACTTCCTAAGATATGCACTAATTTGGAATGCATATAAGCATTAAATAAAAGAATGAAAGTTAAAATGTGCTTGCTGTGAATAGTGGACAGAATAGTAACTATATCTTTTGAAAATTGAAAAGAGGGGTTAGGAATGTTTTCAATGCATGATTGTTTATGGTGATCTTCCTTATTGTGTCTAAAACACAACCCAAAAAGTCAATCTTTAATAACTATCACAGACTGAGAGAAATCATATAAACAATAGAGGTTACTCAGAAACAGAGTTCGTACTGTTGACTGAAATGTTGAAAAATCTTAGAAAATGAAAACGAATGATCTAGAGGCCCATTTTATACAGAACGTTCCCTAAGACATTGAAGTTTAAGGTAAAAATAAGTTAGGACCACCCCTTTTGGAAAGGTTTTCTGAACAAAGAGGTTGGAAGTGGACCTAGCTGCTGTGACAGCAAAAACAGAATATCTGGAAGGAATATTTGGGTCCAAATGGACCATTTCCAAGCACTTCCAAGTCAAACCAAAAATCATGGGTGTTCTCCAATGAGTTAGGAAGACTTTCCAAGTGGCCTTGCATCCATATGTTGAGTATTGAGTTCTAGAAAAATCTTTGAGCTCAGATTACTCACTGTTTTAACTCACTATTTTGAAAATTTTGGGAAAAAACTAGAGCTTTCTTTCTTGGGATTAAAATTTGGGAAGTATAGCATTACTCACATTCGTTTATGTCAATATGTATATAGCATGTATCTATGTGATTAAACGCATATATACATGTGTTTCCCGTAGATTAAAAAATTATCATCCCCACTCTCAATTTGATATGTTAATTTTTATTTTATTTATTGACTCAATTTGATATGTTATTTTCATGTATTTTCCCCAATTGGCCAAAATTTTATTTTCTTAACTTAAAAGTGGATGGGAAATAAATGAGAGCATATATTTTTCATTAGTTCATAAAAAGGTATTATACCTATTTGTTAAGTTAAATTCATAATATGAGGAAAAAAAAAAATCAATCATGTACTGTTTGGTTAGTTCTATATGAGAGCATTTTTGTTCACCCAAAATGTTGGAATTTGTAATACCCTGTTGTGGACACGCGGCGTTCCACCTCTTTTTGTTTTGTTTTCGTTTGAAATTTGATTTGGATCAAAGAAAAGGAAAGGTCTGTTGAAAACAGATACAGAGTCGCCACTTGGTCTTTAAGGAACCAAGAAACCTGATTTTTGACTCACCCAAACGGATAAAAGGCATCGGCCCTTCATAACCAAAGAACTTGGCTCGGGGTTTTGGTACGAGAGAGGAAGGAGCCTTTGTCGCGACTAAAACACCCTCAACTCGCCCCGTCTTTTGACGGGCCTCAATTAGCATCCAAATAATCATCTTATATTATGTTTGGTTCGACAAATAATACTATGATAGTATATTACATCACATAAGAAAATTTGAAATGGAAGATCTAAAGATAAGATATCATTCATAAGATCTAAGCCAAATATCATACAATGCAAAGTGAAAGATCACACAAATAAACCTAGGAAAAAATTGTCTAATCATGTATCAAATAATCAAGACTTCCTAATCTAAAAGGGGACATGAATTGTTATTGAAACAAATAAACAAAGAAATCAAAATATGCTTAGCAAGCTAGTATGATGAATGTTAATTTTTACGAAAAGAAGACCTGTCAATCCCCGGGATGGATGAGCAAGGATGATTAGATCGGGGGAAGCATGAACGTGTGATCAAGTTCATTCCTTATGATCTTCTTAGATTAGGAGTAATGAAGGCCCCAAATCTTGCATAGATGCAATGTATGTATCTAGAATGTGCCAAGGTTGTAGTGTGCTTTGTGTTCATGGATTCCTAGAATGACTTAGAAGTCTAAGATGTGTATGGATGGATGAATGAGATCAACATGGGATATGTACAAATGTAGTACGAACTACTTCCTAAGATATGCACTAATTTGGAATGCATATAACCATTAAATAAAAGAATGAAAGTTAAAATGTGCTTGCTGTGAATAGTGGACAGAATAGTAACTATATCTTTTGAAAATTGAAAAGAAGGGTTAGGAATCTTTTCAATGCATGATTTTTTATGGAGATCTTCCTTATTGTGTCTAGAACATAACCCAAAGAGCCAATCTTTAATAACTATCACAGACTGAGAGAAATCATATAAACAATAGAGGTCACTCAGAAACAGAGTCCGTACTGTCGACTGAAATGTTGAAAAATCTTAGAAAATGAAAACGAATGATCTAGAGGCCCATTTTATACAAAACATTCTCTAAGACATTGAAGTTTAAGGGAAAAATAATTTAGGACTACCCCCTTTGGAAACGTTTTCTGAAAAAAGAGGTTGGAAGTGGACCTAGCTGTTGTGACAGCAAAAACAAAATATCTGGAAGGAATGTTTGGGTCCAAATGGACCATTTCCAAGCACTTCCAAGTCAAACCAAAAATCATGGGTGTTCTCCAATGAGTTAAGAAGACTTTCCAAGTGGCCTTGCATCCATATGTTGAGTATTGAGTTCTATAAAAATCTTTGAGCTCAGATTACTCACTGTTTTGAAAATTTTGGGAAAAAACTAGAGCTTTCTTTCTTGGGATTAAAATGAGAGGGGTTTTAAGAGGGGTTTTGAAGTAGATATTTTGAAAGTATATTTTCAATACTCAATGAAGTTTATAGCCACTTAAGATGCCAACCTCAAACTCATCATCAAGAACCTCCAAGATTGTTGGAGAGATTTATTTTTATTTGAACATAACTTCAAGAATACCTTGGAGGTATTGAAGTTATGATCATCATCTATCAAACATGTTTTTGAGGTCAAGAGCTACTATCCATAAGGATTCACTCACCCCAAACTTCATGTCATCATTTAGATGATGATGGAATAGTAAGTAAATAAAGAAAATAAAAAAGAAATGAGGTGAGAAGAGATGAACATTATATAAGCAAACAAGTAAATAGATAGCAATCAAAAGATGATATTCATGATGTATAGAACTTGTAGTTTGGTGTTTCACTCATATGTAATGACATTGGACATGGAAGAAGCTTCCACTCTCTTGAATGCTCACTAAAATGGTGGTTGGGTGTATTGAATGTTGAAGTAAATGGGAGTAATGAAGTAAAAACAAAGTTTAGAACTCAGTTTTGTTTTGAAAATCAAATAAGGAAGCTTCTTTTCTCTCTATTCTAACCTTATATCTACAACTTTCTCTCCCAAACTTTTCTAAGCTTTCATTTGACTCCCCAAAAATGAAGAGCAATGGGGGGTTTAAATAGGCCAACTTGGGGTGGCTTTGGGGTTTTAGAAGTGTTCCCATTGGCTCCAAACATCTGATGTCGTTTTGGTTTTTAATTAATCAAAATGGGACCCCAAAATTATTTACAAAAATACACTGTTCTGGAGGGGAGTACCGCGGCGGCAGTGGGCCAGTGCCGCGGCGGCACTGCTCCTCCTTCGTCTAGATAATGCTGTTTAGGCCCCCTGAAGTTCCGATATTCGCGAAAAGGCCATATTTCGTCCGAAATTCACAGAAAATGTGCATCAACTCCAAATTGAGGTTGTGATATACCGTTGGAAAGATAATGGAGTCTACTTTACATAAAAAATAGTTCGGGGATAGGTCACTTTGAAAAGTTTTGCGGTATTTGCGATAAAAGCCGATTTTATCGCCTTTTCCGCCTTCGAAAATTCATAATAGACTCGTTTTAAATCCGGAAATTATGTGCGATATACCGTTGGAAAGCTATTGACCTCTACTATCCATGAAAAATATTTGAAAATTGTTATGGTGCCCCGGTCCCAAAGTCAAATTCTGGTCAAACCTGGGATTCCCGGGAAGTTCTGGGAACCTCTGGGAGCTCCCAGGAGCTGACGTTTTCACTCGATTTTCTTTTAGAACTCGTTTTAATACTTTTCTCCTTATTTAGAATGATTCCGATGAATTCGGACGATTTTGGTCAAACTTGGTCAAACTCTGGTCAAACCTGGTCAAACCGATCAACAGGGACTTTCCGGAAACATCCGGGGGTCTCTAGGAGCTGACGATTTCACCCGATTTTACTTAAAAACTCATTTTATCGCTTTTCTTACGACATAGCATGTTTCCAAAACTTTTGGTCCAAATCTAGGAGCTTCTGGGCTTTCAGGGGCATTTTGGTCATTCTGAGCATTCTGAGAGATGGAACTAACTTCCAGGAATCCTTTTAAGTCTTTTTCAATCATTGTGAACCACCAAGCTATGGGTTTCTAAATCTGATAGCCGACAAAATGGGGTGTCTACTGTATTATCAGATGCATGGTTATATAAATAAGACTCTGTATGCTTGTGTGAACCCTTGGTGAAGAACCTTTCTCAATCGATCGAAGTCTTCTTAATCGATTGACCTTGATTCTTTCTCGACCAATCGAACTATTCTCGATCGATCGAACTTGTGCTTTCTCAATTGATTGAACCCTGTTAAATCGATCGAAACCCTGCCGACCTGATTCTGTGACGTGGACCCTTTCTCAAGCGATTGAACTCACTTCAATCGATCGAACCTGACTGACTTGTTGTCACACCCCAACCCACCTTGTGCGGATTAGGACACATGTAACAATGCTACAAGCGGCCAATTACATTAATTTGTAAAGAAACATGCGAATTACTAAGAAACGCATGTGTTAATCAACATAAAACAACTCTATTGTTACAAAACAGCCCCCAAGGGTAAAATGGTAGTTAATAAGGTATAGTAAATTTTATACCAAAAGACAGGTCTTTGAGTCCCGGTTCCAACACAAAAAAACGACGCGCGAATTCGAGTTTTCTAGAGTAAGTTATGTCCATTTCCGTAAAGGTCGACAGTGCAGCAAAATGACCTGCGGATCGATCTGCCCCAAAACTGGATCGATCCGGGTTTGACAGAATGCAATTTCTGGTCCCTCCAAGTGCTCTGGATCGATCCGCTTATGACCCGGATCGATCCGGTTCCAACATAACCCAATTTTTGACAGAAAACTCCTGCTATATCAGCCCAAACATACCCAAAACCAAATCACATCAAATGAAACTTTGAGAAACCATTCTAAACCATCCACAAACACATTGAAATATTTTCAAACACAAGTTAAGCTCCTCCAAACATTTAAAACATAACTTCAAAGGAATCAAAACAAGTTCTTGAAACAAAATCTTCATCCAATACCAACATTTTCCCTAAAACTAGTTGAATTGAACTTAAAGTCAAGCCAATCCCCAAGAACACTTTCAAAATCATTTTCCAATCATTCCAAAGTCTTTAAAACTTCACAACTATGACAACAAACATATTTAGATACCTCACACAATTAAGATAAGATTTAAACCTCATTTGGGCAAATGGAACATGGAAACCACCATACTTGGGAGGACTACATAAGTAATGAAAATTGTTGGAGATGTGGATTCAAGAACTTTGCATCCAACTTGCTTACATACAAACCTTACCAAAAATGATTGTGTCACTATTCCGGACTTGCCGGAGAGGTCCAATACCACAACTTATCTATGCACATAGTTACAATCCAAGAAAACATTAAATTTACAAAGACCACCTTTAAATCCTTCAACTTCTTACGCAAACTAACTACTAACATAAAGAATTACATGGTTTCTACAAATGTACATTATCCACATGAGTCGTAGGATTCCATAACTAACTCCATGGATACAACCACGAGTCAAGACTTTAATCCACGAGTCAAGGATACTAAGTCACAACCATAATACGATTTATAAACATAACTACAAGTCCCAAATCTCTCCCCTATTCCCTAGCACATCACTTTCTCTCCGGTTATTGCTCCGTACTTGCGGTGGTTGTTATTTACCACAACAGAAACAGAAAACGGTTTTCTTAAGCATTACGCTTAGTGAGAATTCTAAACATGACTGAATGTTTAACATGTGCAATGCAGCAATAAACATATAAATCACATTTGTAATCGCCGAGTCACCGGTTTAATGATTCATTCAGACCCGAAGACCTCCATTGGTCCCGTGGCCACTTCTATTCCTTGGACTTCCGTATTTCTCGGATTCTTCCTCTTCACCACCCTTATTACTCCCAACTAATGAATCATTTTCCCGGTGCTCATTGAATACCACATAAACATATAAGCACATATACATGTTTCAACATACAATTTTCATAAAATTGACAAGAAATTCATAATCCAACAATATAGTAGCTTCTAAACATGATGTCAACAACCAAAGATATACAAGGAATCATTGAACACCTTAAACACAATCATTCTTAGGCTAGAAAACTCACCTTAGCAAGATCTACCCAAATTCAAGCTAGAAATGAAGAATTTCTTCACAAATCTTGCTCAATTCTTATCCAAAGTAAATCCTACATAGTTTTGGTACAACAAAAATCATTTATCAGAAACGGTTGCCGGAAAAACGTTTCCGAAAATGAAAACAATTTACGTGCATGTGATTCCCTTACCTCCACGAGTCCAACAGTGGTCTCGGATCATAAATCCGGCGAACTGCGGTGACGGAACGACGAAAAACGTCGTCGGTGGCAGTTCCGTCTTCTCTCTCGGTGAGCTCTCCTCTTTTCTTTGTTTTAATTCTAGCAAATATGAGACAAGTCTCATGTTTTGACATACACACTCATGCACAAGCATGAGGTGTCACCCCATTTTTCCTTCTTTTCATTTATACCCTCGGAATTTCTTAAGTTCCTATTATGAAATCCCCCGAACATTCTATTAACTACCCAATTATCTAAAGAGTGTTTGTCTAAGTTTCGTATGGGTCCCAACATGGGTCCCATATGTTTTATGAAGTTGCTATCGCACCTACTAATTATAAGTCTTTTTCAGTTATACCCTTATTTGGGTATCCAAACTAATACAAGTTACTAACACATGTATTATCATATATTATGAAAGCATTTAAACAATTAGTCATTTAATCATATAAATGCATTTAATCACATAAAATGCAAATATTAATATTCAGCCCTTCACTAGGTCCCATTCCAATACCTGTCCCACCTCAGTGGGGACTTTTCCAACTAGTGTCCCTTTTCTGAACACTTTTCATACGGGCGAGTCCAAGGCTCCCCTTACTCCATAATATACACTAATTATATTAATTAATCCATTTAAAATGATGATTAACTCCTTTCCCCGGGTACGGGTGTTACACTTGTTCTCGATCGATCGAACTCACTTCAATCGATAGAAAGTGTTATTATTCCTATCTTACGTGTTTGCCACCTGTACCTCTTTTCATCCTTATATATGTGTGCTCTCTGTGTGTGTGTGTGTGTGTGTGTGTGTGGTGTTTGGGCAGTTTAGAGATTAGAGAGAGTTATGTGTGTATGTGTGTGTGTGTGTGTGATATGTGTATATATATATATATTCTTGGTCAGAGAGAGAGGAGAAGAGATGAAGAAGTAGAAGACAAAGAGAGACCAAAGAAGAGAAGAATGAGAGAGAGAAGGAGCTCACCATAGCCGCCGCCGCCGCCGTCAAGCTCGGGAACGTCGCCACCGGAGTGAGGTAAGTTCATTAACTCACTCAAGGGATAAATCTAGGATGATTTCTGTATGTGTAGAATGTGTATATTGTGACCCCGTTGTACCTCTCTACCCAGTTGTTTGGTGGAAGATGATTCTCAATCGATCAAACTATTCTCAATCTATCAAACTTACAGTTTCGTCAATCGATCAAAGAGACTTCAATTGATCGAACTACTTTTCCTCAATCGATTGAAAAGAGTTCAATCTATCGAAACTTACAAAACATGATTAATTCCATTTGATTATAATACAAAATATTTATTTGGTTAAACGTTGTACCATGATTCCGTATGTTGATATTGTGAAACTGAATAGTGGAATGGAACACAACTGCATGTTAATAATCAGTAATGAGTAGTTATATTGAATACGGAGCATGTGGTAAATCATTTATCTAGAGCATGAGCATTACAAAACATGTGGTCAGCATGCATACGATAGTGTTATGAAGAGATAAGAGAATATGATGAGAATCGGGAACTGTGCCTCAATGTGGAATTTGTGCAATATGCACTTTAGATCCGTGGGATCAACGACTGACGAGTCAGGTGGACATGAGACGGTTAGAGTTCCTAGTGCGCCTCTCACTGTTGAACACGTCCAGTGATGCGTATGCACTGTTGAAGGCATCCAATGTACCGTTGACGATTACGTCCGGCTAGTGCCCTAATGTATACTCACCGTGTAGATGACCAGTGAGGATATACGCATCGTAGAAGACGTTCGATGTGTCGCATCCATCATTTAATGATAGGAGGTACTATGTAGACGACCAGTAACCCTATAAAGGGATCATGGGACCTACTGCCTAGTCGGGTGATTCCGATTGGTATTATGGTATCGACGTATGGATATCAGATTGGTATTATGGTATCAACATATGGATACAGATTGGTATTGTTGTATCAATGATTGGATATGGAAATGGATATGAATATGAGAATGGTTAGTAAGATGGTTGTTCAGTTAGGGATTCAGTATCCCGGCATGAAGGTAGATGCATGGGGGTGGTTTCATGGGTTACATGCATGGGTTTTGGTAATGCTGGACATTGAGTAGCATGATGAGATGTTATAATATGATCTTTGTCTTTATCATTACTTAACATGTTTTCTGTTATCATTGATTTAATGTATAGTTTAATAAGACCTCTGCTAAGTCCGTGAGTGACGTCATTGATAAGAGATTAACCGCATTTTAAGATACTGAACAGTGACGGGTGAGGAGTGTTTTTGATGTACTCACTCAGCTTTGTATTCAAAACTGATGGCGTTTATGCCCTGGACATTCCAATGTCTAGAGCTTTGCAGGTCTTGAGGATGGAAGACTGATGTTTCGTCTGACTTGGAGCTGAAGGCTTGAGACGGAGATTTGCCGCTTTGTAATAGTTAGTTATATTTTTGTTCTTTGCTGTTATATTTGTTATAGGCTTCAGACTCTAAGTTAACTATTGTAATAGATTTAGTAGACTTTTATAATTGGTACTTAGGCATATGTTGCTTCTAAACCTTTTACATTTTTGCTGTAGCCTCTGATTATGTTAATAAGATATGTTCTATGAATAACATCCTCCCAATCGTTATATTTGTTGGTTTTAATTGATGACAATGCGGTTATTCACCAGTCACGAACCTATAGGACTAAAAAGGAACTTGTTTTCTCTATTTTTTGCTTCTTCGGAGCGTGACAGGATTTTTGATATTAGAGCCTAGGTTTTAGTTGTGAACTGCTTGTCTTTTGTGTTAGAGCCTGAGTTCTAAAGTTATGTCAATAGCATGAGGATTAGCTGAGATGAGATGGAGTTGTTGTCTTGTCACATAGACGAGAGTTAGAAGAATTTTCCATAGGATGTTTCTCTAGAGGATAGTAACTGTTGGAACTAATAAGAATGTGGATAGCTGAGTTCACGAAGAACAAGGCATCTAGAGTCTGTTGTGGTTGTGGAGATCATAAATATAGAACCATTAGAGTTGGACACTAACAAATTCTTGAGCAATCTCAGAACAGTCAGTATAACATAAAAATGGAAAGAGGTTAAGGATAAGATTTTTGTTACCTTGAGCTACATGTTAGTTGAGTGGTCTCACATATTAGTTGAGTAGTACTCGTAGTCTGGAACCTGAGAATAGAAATAAAATGTTTAAGATTTGACGTTACGCGTAGAACTTATAGTTTTGTGACCTTTATCTTGAGCATAGATACATTTGAGCGTACCTGGTAGGTAGACTGAACATTGTGGTTGATATTATTATTTATGTAAAGTATCTGTATTGCTTGATGTGATCGTATTATAGTGGTACTATATATTTTTTACCACATGTTCTTGCTTGAGCTGTAAGATAGAATGCGACTGACCGAATAGATTTTCATTTATAGGTTGAGACACCGAACACTACCAGCACTCGCTATGGTTAGTACAACTCGAGGAAACCCGGGCTAGCTGAATGGAGTACCTGAAGTAGTACCTCCTGAGATAGATCCAATAGGAATGGTCGGAGCTTTCATCCGTCGCATGGAACAAGTTATCAATCATGCTGATCATGTCATCGACAATGAAGCACTAGTACGTCAAATGAGAGTCAAGCTACTAAAGGAATTTCATGCTCTTCAACTAGGAACCTTTACCGGATTAACGGGAGCATGGGAAGCTGAGCAATGGATTCGCCAAATAGAATTGATATTTTAGACACTAGAATGTACTAACACTGAGAAAAGACACTTAGCAGTATTTCAACTGACGTTCTTAGCAGCAGATTGGTGGGACGCAGTGAAAGCTACGATAGGTGAAGACGCTGTAGGAAGGATGACTTGGGAATCATTCAAGACTCGATTTCTAGAGAAGTGCTTTCCAGAATCTGAGAAGAACAAAAGGGAAATGGAATTCATACAATTAGTCCAAGGTTGTATGACAGTGCCAGAATATACAACTCAATTCGAGAGACTCTCACGATTTACACCGCATATGGTTGATACACCAAGAAGGAAGATCAAAAGATATCATCAGGGATTAGTTTCGCATATTCGTCATATGACTATAGGACATTTAGACCAATCTTTCGAAGCTCTGGTAGAAATGGCAACGAAACTAGAAGACGATACTCAGAGTAGTGAAGGACCGTACTTTGATCAAACATTGCCAGAAAATGATCAACTTTTCCTATCGGATCAGAGAAGAAGAAACAGTCAGGTTGTGTTGGCAGCTAACCAAGTTCAACAAGGAAACATAGAGAGAAGCTACATGGGCAACTGCCAGAAGCGTAAGAGATTGGGGAACAACAAGAAAGAATCAAAACCAGTGGCAACTCCTACATAACATAGGGAACGAGATAACTGTTACAATTGTGGAGTACCAGGACACTATTTCCAAGAATGCAGAGCATCATGGAAATCTAATAGACGAGGAGTACAATGCGTTAACTGCGGTAAAGTTGGTCATGTCCGTAAGTTTTGTCCAGAACTAGAGATGCAACACAATGCTCCATCGCAACAAGTACCATGAGGGTAGACTCGTCGAACAAATAATTGGTCTCGACTTAGATAAGGATGATAGATAGAAGGTACAACTCTTAGCACCTACATTTTGTATTACATGTGATCCTAACATTTCAGGATGTTTGCCATTCATTTGGTTTGATTATAAGAGGATTATCCTACACCATAAATTGTAGATACCCAAACAACTCATTTGACAATGTTCAATAATCGTCTATGACAATGGTTATCCAAGAATGGATATAACATCATTTACATCCCTGTATAACATCAATTGCATCCCTATATGCTTCTTTTGCATCCTTATATGACATCATTTGCCTCCGTATACGAAAGACTACGCCAACCATTAGTAAGTTGGACAGAGACTAGAGATGAGGAATCTCAATTTTCTTGAGACGCAGCCTTGACAGGAGAGGATGAACTAGAAGATTGCGATTATATGAGAAGAGATATGAGAAGAGATACTAGTGACTAGGGGTGGGCATTCGGTCAGTTCGGTTTCGAACCGAAAAATTCGGTTCGGGTTGTTCGGTTCGGGTTGGGAATTTTGGTACCGAAATCCGAACTGAAATAAACTTCGAAAATATAGTTCGGTTTCAAAATTTAAATTCGGGTTCGGTTCGAAAATTCGGGTTAAAACTAAACCGAAGTTTTTTTTTTTAACAATTTTTTTTAATTATATATATATATTTTAGAAAAAATTAAGTATAGTAAATTAGTGCAGATTCAGTGATTCACCACTTTGAGATTCTGTTTTTTTATTGTTATTTTTCATCAAACAAGTTTTTATAACATTGCCCTAATTCATTAAACAAGTTTTTATATAGTCCTTAAAATTCGGTTATTCGGTTTCGAACCGAATTTTTTCCTACTTTCGAAAACCGAACCATATTAAATAATATAGTTCGGTTTCGAACTGAAATAATTTCGGGTCGGTTATTAACCGAACTGAAATTTGAAAATTTTCGGGTTCGGTTCGGTTTTTCGGGTTGGCCCGAAGTATGCCCACCCCTACTAGTGACGCAGAGACAACACCAGAATTACAAAGAGTACCACAGAAAGATTGCTTTTCAACACCGATTGCTTGTTGCTTCATTCAGACAAGATGTTATACAGTAGATTGACTCACGATATCAGTAGTACATGGAAGTAAAACGAGTATCCAACAGATTGTATGACCTCAAAGAGATGATTACATCAATAGTACGTGGGAAATCGGAGACGCATGAGGAAGTTTAACTCACCAACTATGATGCTAGAGTCACAAGGCTTTTAAGTCAATAACACGGGAGTTGACAAGGACATCGTGTACAACAAAAGACCGACTGAGGATGCTAACAATCATAATAAGGAGTTCAGAGATGGGAGACAGCCAACTGATGATACAGTACAGACATCGTCAGCACAGTAGGAAGCATCTTCGGAGATGGGAGTAGATGGCAATGCTTCGCTACAACTTAGACGAGATTAGAACACTTGATCAGTAGAACCCTCACACCGTAGAGTTTGACCTGAGGAAGGAACCTTATGTGTTTGAGGACTCGCCGTTTCAGATTTTGTAAGATGATTAGATTGTACTACCCAGAACCTTTTCCCGAAGTTCGACTTACGAATCTCATATAGCTAAATCCTGAGGATTGGTAGCTGTCACCCTAGTACTCGTAGACCGTTGTTTGTCTTTATATCGCGTGTATATAACTTAACCCGTCGACCGCTGATGTGATTGTTTATGTAAAATGAGAACTTGAGCATTTTAGAGTATGTCTTTCGAGATGGAAATTCTTTTTGTTTTAGGGGCTACTGCTTCAGATTTTGAGGATGAAATCTTTTGATAAGTGGTGGATAATGTAATACCCTATATTTTTAGTTGCATGGTTATATAAATAAGACCATGCATGCTTATATGAACCCTTGGTAAAGAACCTTTCTCAATCGATCGAAGCCTTCTCAATCGATTGACCTTATTTCTTGAGCGATTGAACTATTCTTGATCGATCGAACTTGTGCTTTCTCAAATAATTAAACCCTATTAAATCGATTGAAACTCTGCCGACCTGATTCTGTGACGTGGACCCTTTCTCAAGCGATTGAACTCACTTCAATCAATCAAACTTGACCAACCTGTTCTCGTTCGATCAAACTCACTTCAATCGATCGAAAGTGTTATTATTCCTATCTTACGTGTTTGCCACCTGCACCTCTTTCCCTCCCGATACATATGTGTTCTACGTGTGTGTGTGTGTGGTGTTTGGGCAGTTTAGAGATTAGAGAGAGTTGTGTGTATGTGTGTGTCTCCTATATATATCTATATATATAATCGTGTGTGTGAGATATATATATATATATATTCTTGGTCAGAGAGAAAGGAGAAGAAGAAGAAGAAGAAGAAGAAGTGGAAGACAAAGAGAGACCAGAGAAGAGATAGAGAAGAGAAGAAGGAAAGAGAACAGGAGCTTACCATAGCCGCCGCCGCTGGACCACCGGAGTAAGGTGAGTTCATTAACTCACTCAAGGGATAATTCTATGATGATTTTTGTATGTGTAAAATATGTATATTGTGACCCCATTGTACCTATGCATCTCTGCCCAGTTTCTGGGTGGAGGATGATTCTCGATCGATCGAACTATTCTCGATCGATCGAACTTGCTATTTCCTCAATCGATCGAAGAGACTTCGATCGACCGAAACTACTTTTCCTTAATCGATTAAAAAGAGTTCAATCGTTTGAAACTTACAGAACATGATTAAATCATGTTGATTATAATACGAACTGTTTAGTTGGTCAAAATGTTGTACCATGATTCCATATGTTGATATTGTTAAATTGAATAGTGGAATGGAACCCAACTGCATGTTAATAATCAGTAAAAAGTAGTTATGTTGAATACAGAGCATGTGGTAAATCCTGTATCTAGAGCATGAGCATTGCAGAACATGTGGTCAGCATGCATGGGACAGTGTTATGAAGAGATATGAGAAGATGATGAGAATCGAGAATTGTGCCTCAATGTGGAATATGTGAGATGTGTACTTTAGATCCGTGGGATCAACGGCTGACGAGTCGGGTAGACGTGGAACGATTTGAGTTCCTAGTACGCCTCTCACTGTTGAAGACGTCCTGTGATGCGTATGCACTGTTGAAGACATCCAGTGTACCGTTGACGATTATGTCCGGCTACTGCCCTAATGTATACTCACCGTGTAGATGACTAGTGAGGATATACACATTGTAGAAGACGTCTGTTGTGCCGCTTCCATCGTTTACAGATAGGAGGTACCGTGTAAACGACCGGTAACCCTATCAAGGGATCGTGGGACCTACTGTCTAGTTGGGTGATTTTCGATTGGTATTATGGTATCGACGTATGGATATCAGATTCGTATTATGGTATCGACTTATAGATATCAGAATTGTATTATTATATCGACGTATGGATACATATTAGTATTGTTATATCGACGAATGGATACAGAAGTGGATTTAAATATGAGAATGGTTAGTAAGATGATTGTTCAGTCAAGGATTCAGTATCCCGGCATGAAGGTAGATGCATGGGGGTGGTTGCATGGGTTTTGGTAATGCTGGATAGGGGTGGGCATTCGGTTAGATCCTGTTCGGTTTGGGGTATTTTGGTTCAGTTTAGCAAAACGTTAACTGTTAACTGACTGAAATTTAGTTTGGTTATTTCGATTCGGTTAACTGAATTATGAATTTGGTTCGGTTTGGTTATTCGGTTAACCAAATTGTAAATAATTCCAATTTTTTTTTCATTTTTCATCACCTTTTATGGTTTTTTTTCTTTCTCTTTCATATTGCAAAGAAAACATACTTTTCTTTGTTTTCAATGGTAAAAATACATTTGTTTTATTATCTTTAGTTATATATAAGTATATTAATAATATAGAAAATAAAAAAATAAATAAATAATTCAGTTTTTCGGTTCGGTTCATTTTCCCTGGAGGCAACTGTTAACCGAACTGAAATTTTTAATTCAGTTCGATTTTTAACCGAATTGAAATTGAAAATTCGGTTCGGTTAGTTCGGTTAACCGAACTGTTTGCCCACCCCTAATGTTGGATATTGCGTAGCATGATGAGATGTTATAACATGATATTTATCTTTGTCGTTACTTAACATGTTTCCTGTTATCATTTATTTAATGTGTAGTTTAATAAGACCTCTGATATGTTCGTGAGTGACATCATTGATAAGAGATTAACCGCATTTTAAGATGCTGAATAGTAACGGGTGAGGAGTGTGTTTGATGTACTCACTCAGCTTTGTATTCAAAGATGATGGCGTTCATGCCCTGGACATTCCAATGTCTAGAGCTTTGTAGGTCTTGAGGATGGAAGATTGATGTTCCGTCGGACTTGGAGCTGAAGGCTTGAAGACGGAGACGTGCCGCTTTGTAATAGTTAGTTTATATATCTGTTGTTTGCTATTATATTTGTTAAAGGCTTCAGACTCTAAGTCAGCTGTTGTAATAGATTTAGTAGATTTTTATAATTGGTACTTGGGCATACGTTGCTTCCAAATCTTTTATATTTCTGCTGTAGCCCCTGATTATGTTAATAAGATTTGTCTATGAATATCATCCTCCCTATCGTTGTATTTGTTGGTTTGAATAGATGACAATGCGGTTATTCACCAGTCACGAACCTACGGTACCAAAAAGGAACTTGTTTTCACTATTTTTGCTTCTCCGGGGCGTGACAGAATTTGTGTCTCAAATTGGGGTTTGTACGAAGTTAATTAAATTTAGGGTTTTCTTTTTAAAAAGTGTGATGGGACTCTTGTCCCACGTTGATTAGGCATAAAGGATGACAAGAGTTTATATATACTTTTGCTATATGGGCTTAGTAATAACTTGGCACATGTGGGTTTTCACGCGCACATGAGGCAATCCGAGCCCAAGCCAGGCCCAAATCCAATAGAAAATTGGGTTTTTATCCGAATATTGTTTAACCGGGTGCGTCACGTCTTACTGGCACCGGGCGGGGGTGCAAATCTCGGCCTCCAAGCCGCACGTGCTCACTTGGTTGGGCTTACGTTTTTGAAGATTAATTTTGTTGACTTAGCAGAATATTCCTCAATCAATATTAAGTGCGAATCAATTAGTTAGCCGTCTGGATTTTATTCTGGCATAATCATATCGCACTATTTATTACATTATGAATATGTCGAACTTGGATAGCTATAAAAGGGAGAGTCCATTTCGTGATAAAATACACAGAAAAATATTGTCTTCTCTCTTCTTTTTTGAAACACTCGTTGCACTGTTCCATTAGACCACTGATAGTACAAGGCTGTTCTATGTCCCTTGTTTTACGAGTGCACGTTAACAAGAATGGGGCTGCGTAATCCTGGAGAGTTAATCGCTATGACCTTACTCTACCAAGACAAGATCTCCGAGGGGCAAAAATAACTCTTAAGAACAGTGTCTTGAACACGACTCAGTCATATCTCTGCTTCAATCGATAAGTATTTTCGTTTAATAGCTGCATCTGTTTTACTATTTTTCCAACTCAAAATTTGCTCACCTACTGCTCAACCAATCATCTCATTAGGTGAGCATATGGGATCTACCACTTTTTCATGAATATCAAAAATTAATATGAAAAGTGGTAGGTCCCTCATGCTTACACAATGAGGTGTTTAGGTGAGTAATGCGTGAGCAAATTTTGGGTGAGCAAAAATGTTCTCATTTAGCCATGTAGTAACCTTAGATGTAGAGATTTCTCTATCTTGAAAAATTTTCTAAATTTCCTAGTTTGGCAATTTTGTGTTGTAGTATCACTGTGCGAATAACATCAAGTGAAAGTCCAGAAATGGTACTATCTTATGTTCAATTAGAAGAAAAATCATATATTCAATGGTGGATGATTTGAATGGTTCAAATTTTCCAAATTTTGTAAAATCATATGCATATAATGGTCCTTCTGAACCATGTGAAGGGATAATTTTTGATGAATTTGAAGATGTTGAGACATGCTATAAGGCATATGCATTGAGAAAAAGGTTCAGTGTTAAGAAAAGCCATACTCGTTTATCACGCAAAGATAAGTCATTAATTGGAGTAGAGTATGCTTGTTCAAGGGAAGGACGTCGTCGTCAAAGTTGCCAGAAGATGGACAGCATTGCTAGGATTGGATGTAAAGCAATGATGGGTTTGCAAATAAATGAAACAAAATGGATTATTAACAAGTTTGTAATAGAGCATAATCATAACGTTTGTTCTCAAAGAAGTACGCATTTGCTTCGTGGTTTGCTTCATGGAAATAGAGGAATAACTTCAACTTAGAAGAATCTTATTAATGTGCTTAACGAGGCCGACGTTCCTACTCGAAAGATAATGTCAGTGTTAAGTCAAGAATTTGGTGGAGATCACAATGTCGGTTGTGTAGCAATTGATATTCCATACTACTTCGGAAGCAAAAGGAGAAAACTTTAGAATGTGGAGATGCTCTACGAATGTACAATTACTTTAAAGAGAGTCAAGCAAAAAATTCAGGCTTCATTTATGCAATTCAAATGGATGAACACTACTGCATGGGGAATTGTTTATGGGTAGATGCTCGATCAAGATTGGCATATCAATACTTTGGAGATGTTGATCATTTGATGCTATATACTTGACTAATTGTTACAACATGCCTTTTGTTCCATTTACTGGGGTTAACCACCACCATCAGTCAGCCATGTTTGGATGTGCTTTACTAGTGAATGAAACAACAGATTCTTACATATGATTATTACAAACTTGGTTTGAGGCCATGCTTGGACGTGCTCCATCTACAATCATTACAGATGATGACAAAGCCATGGCAAAGGCAATTACCCAAGTGTTACCTAACACTACTCATCATTTGTGTATGTGGCATATTTTACCGAAGATTCCAGAACACTTGGCTCATGTGTACAACACATACCCTTCTTTTCGAGTAGATTTTCACTACATTCATGGCACTATCACAATTGAAGATTTTGAAATGGCATGAGATATGAGTTAGGGGAGAACAGTTGGCTACAAGATCTACATGCAAGGCATAAGAAATGGATTCCGACCGCTTACTTGCGCACAACATTTTTGCACTGGGATGTCAACAATACAAAGAAGTGAGAGCATGAACAAATTTTTTAAGGCTTTCGTACCTTCGAATACTTTGGTAAGTGACTTTGCCTTTCAATATGAGAAAGCAACAAATGCCAGATATCTTAAAGAGAAAGAGAAAGATGTTAAAAAAAACAAAGAATTCTTGTACAATTTTGAAAACGCATTATAGAATAGAAGCAGAGGCAGCAAAAGTTTATACGAGAAAGTTACTTAAATTGTTTAAAAAAAACTATTCTTAAGTCAGAAATATAGTGTCACGACCCATCCCACTACGCACAGAAATAGAACACATGGCACGCCACTGAGGCTCATCCAATTCATTAAAAGATTATAGCAGCGGAAAAAGAACTTAAAAACAACCTTGAATATTTAAAACTTTTGGAAACAATAACCCCTGAGTTGTAAAATTCATATAAATTTGAAAATGTATTTATATTTTGAAACGAATGAATTACATAAAAAGGGGTCCCAAATGTACCCTAAGAACCAATCAAAACATTTAAATTATTTCTGAAAGGGCTAGAAATAGAAAACATGCAGGGGGTACTTCAACCGGTCGAACGGTCCCCTTCGACCGGTCGAATGACCCTCGGGCATAAGTCCTTCAAAGCAAAGGATACTTTGACCGGTCGAATGACCCCCTGACAGACTCTTGCCTAGAAGTCATCCAACCTTCATTCCTTAGCAACTCTTGAAAACATAATTACATTAACCTAAACTTCACAAGTTATATAAAGATTTCAAGAACCTCATTGAGTCATACTAATCCATGAAAAGAAACAATAACAGAATATGCTAAAGCTTATTTGGCTCGATTCACATAAGTATTAACAACTTTCATTCAAAACATGGATTTGACAAGTTAAGCATTCCAAACATGAATCCATAAGCTCCGATGCGTTACAACCATAGCCGAAGTAGTTCTTACTACCTATTATAACATTACATAACCATTACATGGTTCCCAAGTTAATCCAAAACCTAGTTTTAGTTCTACAAAACATAGATTACACATTGTCACACCTGTTCCAAAATTTCACAGTTTTAAATGCATAAATTGAGATTTCGTGAAATTATTAATGTTTATTAATAATTTGAGTTGGAGTTGACTGTGAGTCAACTGTGAGGTATCAGTGGAGACACGGGAACTTAAAAGTTCATTTTGCATTGGCACGATTAAATGATATTTATGTGATTTAAATGTTATTTGCAAATCAGGTATTTTGATGAATAGTGATTGTACCTGTTCTGTATAATTCCTGGTAATTTTTATATTATAGATCATTTTGAACACTGTGGTGAGAGCGAGTGATACGTTGTATAAAAGGTAGGTGGTATAGAGATTCCACGGAATTTAGTTTTGGATCCTTATTTTGGACCCAAACGGAACGTAGTCGAAAACTTTTATAACTTTTAGTTTTCACTCGTGAAATAATAAAGTAGACGTATAAGACATTATGGGAGATAATTAGAAGTTTTGGAAACTTGTGGGGAAGTAAGCGTAATTTTCGAAAGCCGTGTCTATAAATAGATAAGCTTGGATTTCATTTTTTGTAAAACTTTCTAAAATATCTAGAGAGGAGAGAGAAAAAGGAGATTTAGTTGCTACGGGCTTTGCGACGCCGATCGACGACCGATCGTCCGTCAGATTCTCTCCAAATTTTAGATTTGAACTCCTCGAGATAAGAGCTTCGATTTGATACCTCTTAGGCCACGATTGGCTAACTTTTCCAAAAAACTAATTTCTAGACTTTTGGGAAAACCCAGTAAAACTTCTAGGAATCGCTTGAGACTTGAGATCCGACGTTTATTTGGGTCTCTAGTTGATCCTTCAAAGTTTTGGAGAGATCGTACGAGGTATGAATTCTAGATCTATGAAATATATGGAAATTTCATATTTTGAATATCGACTTTGATATTTTGGATCTGGGCAAAATTCATGTATTAATTATGCCCGTTAATTATGCACGCGAAAATATTAGTTACACATGTATAACTATTTATGTGAGCATGTTATATGTCTACTTGGGTCAAAGGGGAGTTTGGTACAAATTCATCCGAGGGTAAGCTCCTCGAACCTTGAGGATTCTGATATTGATTGTGGTGGTGTCTGGTTGTAATACCCTGTATTTTGGTATATTAATAAGACCTGGTATTTCATTTCTATACTCGTATAAACTTCATTTTCCTTTTGGTGAATTTTGATACCAATCGATTGATAAGTTTCTCAATCGATTGACACTTTTCGGATACCAATCGATTGACATTGTTTCCAATCGATTGACTACAAATATATGTTGCCAATCGATTGACTTGTGTCCCAATCGATTGACATAAGCTGAGAAATATTTTCTTCTTTCCTTCAGCTTTAAACGCGTGGCACTCCCTTATCTCTATATATGTGTTTCATTTTGTGGCCTTGGGGCTGTTTTCAGACCTTGGGAGAGAGAGATACATACCTCTTGTGAGATATATACATATATCTATCTATATCTCTATATCTATACATATATACACACACACTACCTTGGCAGCTGGGAGAAGAAGAGAAGAAAGAAGAAGAAAGAAGGAGACAGAGAGGGAAGACAAAGACAGAGAAGAGAGAAAGAGAAGGAAGAGAGAGAGAGCTTGGAGTATTAAGCTTAAACACAAGCCAAACGCACCCTAGGTGAGTCCTAACTCACTTGGTCCCTTTATGTGATGTTTATACAAGTTGTTATGACCTTTAGATGTGATAATAGTATGATTTCTACGTTTATATATGCTGTTTTTACAATCTGCTGGAGAAGACGTAGTACCAATCGATTGACATAATCTCAATCGATTGACATCAGTCGTATCTCAATCGATTGGATAGGATTCCAATCGATTGACATTCCAATCGATTGCCATGTTTTTCAATCGATTGAACCTCTGTTCCAATCGATTGACATGATCTCAATCGATTGACATAACTTTTGTTCCAATCGATTGAACCTCTGTTCCAATCGATTGGCATAAGCAGAACATGGATTCTTTTGCCTGTTTATTATATAAGAGGTTTAGTTGTTCGATTCCTGATTCGGATTCCATTATGCGACTATGGGGTAGACAGGAGTAATGTGACACCAAAGATTAATGGATAATGAGTAAAAAGAATATGAAGACATGGGTGACGTGTTGATTCTGATATGAGTTTGATATCCAATTTCTTTTAATCCGAGTAGTCAGGCCACATTGGGAGTTTGTCATGTGTCGATGTAGAATGGAACGTAAGTAGGTTTGGTAAGTTCTGGGAATGGTACGTGGATGGATGAGTGGTCATGATATGCTCTTAAAAGCGGTGAACCGGATACATGGTTCTTAAAAGCGGTGAGCTAGACCAAATAGTCCTAAGATAGACTGGATGATCTATGATATGCTCTTAAAAGCGGTGAACAGGACCATTGTTCTTAAAAGCGGTGAGCTGGGATCACTAGTAGATGACGTTGAGTCGTGGCAATAGATTGATATGCCTTGTTCGAAACGTTATATCCCTGAAATGCGGTGAACAGGACCATTGTTCTTAAAAGCTGGGGACAGACTGACGTAGAGTCCATGACATGCGGTGAGCATGATATATTGCTCTTAAAAGCGATGGACAGGATAAGGGTGTATCCCTAGAGTTAAACGATTGAGTCTGTTCATGAAATCAAAATATGTTGAGTTCGGTATTCGATTAACAAGACGTTAAGGGTTGGTTTATAAGGACGAATAAAGAAACAAGATATGGTTATAATAAGATGTTAACTCGTGTTTTCATAAGCTTGTGTTTACTTCAGATAACTGGTACCCTGTTAGTTTATGCTCACTCAGCTCTCAGTAAGCTGACGGCCTTTTATTGCCTGGACTTTCCCCGTCCAGATTATCCTGCCTCGTATTCTACAGGTAAAGACCAGTACAATGATGACTATTATCCAGAGGAGGGCCCCACCAATGACGTTGACGCCGGGGGAGACTTCTACGCTGAGGACTATCCTTACGCCAGTTGAAGGCTGAAGATGTTATAACTAGTTGTATATTTCAATCGTTCTATTAAAACTTTAGTTAACGGGTACTTGGACATTTGTTGTCTCCAGACCTGTTGTGATCCTATGGACCATACTCTGATGTTTTGTAATAGATAGTACGGTGATTTTATCTTCAGTTGTTTATAATACTGTTTTGGTTTGGACTAATACTGCATGGTATGGATTATTAGTGACTTTCACCTGTCATTCCTTATGGACCCATAAAGGAAATTTATTTTTCTCTATTTATGCTGCTCCGGGGCGTGACAAGATTTTTGGTATCAGAGCCTGGTTTGGTACTCTAGGTTGTGATACTTTTGTTCACTAAGTATTTCCACACCATCTGGTCCTAGTGTTGTTAAGATTCTTTGAGATGAGATATGAGTATAAGATAAGTTCGTCTTCCTGACGATAGATAGTTTCCTTTGCAGGATAGCATGGATCCGGAGTTTCACCAGTTTGTGACTGATACTTATGGAGGACATATTATCCATGGAGATACCGTGGAGCCAGCTGACCCAGAGTTTTATCGTGAGCGTGTGTGCCAGATAGCTAGTCGACATTTAGAGGAGGACATGTGGAGAGCGCTTTATGTGACCAGGAGTACTCACCCGACACAGATGCGCATGGATGCTTACCATACTGCGAGGGTCGGTAGAGACATTTGCCAAGAGATGTTACGACTAGTTTTGAGTAAGCCAGAGATGGATGAGATTGAGTTGAGAGCTATTGTAGCCGGTCCACCAGAGCCCGTAGTTGCACCAGCAGCAGCAGCAGCCCCACCATCACCAGTACCCGACGTACCCGTCCCAGAGCCAGAGCCTGAGCCGATAGAGGATGAGGAGGATCTAGAGCCTGAGGATGAGCATCCCGATGAGGACATGGACGGAGATGGAGAAGAGGAGCCGATAGATGACGAGGACCCAGTAGAGAATGAGCATGCAGACGATGCAGATGATGATGAACCTGAGGATGACCCCGAGGAGCCAGAGTTCGAGCCAGAGGATCCAGTACCAGACCCAGAGGCTATTGAGGCAGATATTGTAGTAGATGAGGATGCGCCCGATGAGGAGGTAGTTGTGCCAGAGGTACCTGTTGTGCTTCAGATACCAGCCGGACCAATTATGCATATGGCAGCCATGGCCGATATAGCAGTAGGATGGATAGCTCAGATGGTAGCACAGCCAGCAGATTTTGTTATGGGAGAGGCCGCGATAGCAGGAGCTCTTGATATAGCCGACGCATTCGCCGCAGTAGCAGTCGATGTCGCTAACCAGGCGATAGTGGACGTGATGGAGGACGATGATGCAGAGATGATAGAGGATTGGGATATAGGGGTAGTAGTCGGAGATCTTGTTGTACCAGCTGAGGAGGATCCACTCGAGGAGATGGATTTTGACCCAGAGGACGAGGCACCACCAGCAGGATCAGATGCTGACGACTGTTGAGTCAGGATCTGCAGGATATAGATTTTGTTAGTTTATATTAGGACATGTTGTCCACCAGATTTTTGGGAGCTTGAGAGATAGCTATTGACCATAGCTTTGTATAGTATTAGCTGACTTTAGTTGTTGTAACTCTTGTCCCATATGGTACACAGTTTGACTAGTGTGTACTATACGGTACATCTTTTTGATATATATATATATACGAGCAGTACTTTTGATATTTGGTTGTTGCGTTGTGTTGTGTTGTTTAGTAGAATTGTTAGTTTTACTATTTCTTATTCTATCTTGAGTTCGTTTCTACGAGAAGACTTTCAGCTGATCAATATGTCTCTTGTAGGCGATACTCGTTATCATCATGGTAGGACCCTTGAGAAATCACCAAGCGCGTAATGGAGCACCTATTCCAGAAGGGATGGATCCGACGGGAATTTTCGAAGCATTTATGCAGAGGATGGAGCATGTGGGAGATACATATAATCACTCCACCCACCAGAGACCTCTTGCACCCCCGCCACCAAGACAGACTGGAGATAAGTTGTTAGCAAATTTTCGTGGGTTGCGTCCCGAAAAGTTCGATGGACTAACAGAACCATGGAAAGCAGAACAATGGATAAGAGAGATGGAGTTAATATTTGAAGCATTGGAATGTAGCGAACAAGAGAAACGTCGCCTTGCTACGTTTCAGCTCACTTATGCCGCCGCAGATTGGTGGGAAGCTGAGCGAGCCACTATTGGGATCGATGCCGCTAGAGCTATGTCATGGGAGACATTCAAAGGCAGATTTTTGGAGAAGTATTTTCCAGAGGATGAAAGAGATCAACAGGAAAGGAACTTTCTCAATTTGATCCAAGGAGGATGGAATGTACGGGAATACACAACACAGTTCGAGCGTCTATCCAGATTTGCTCAGCATATGATAGACACTCCGCAGAAAAAGGTGAAGAGATTTCACCAAGGACTGAACCCCCACCTCAGACATATGATGGTTGGTCATCTGAACCAGTCGTATGAGGAAATTGTTAGATTTGCTACAGGATTAGAAAAGGATGCTAATTCAGTACAGCAATCACAGACGAATCGACCTCAGTCGTCACGAGGGTTTCAACTGAGGAATTTCCATAATCGACCACCGAGAAATACCCAAGGATGGAGACCTCAGGAAAACTTTCAAGGAAATAAGAGAATCTGGGAAGGAACCAGGAAACCTCAGCAGGGTTATAATCGACCCCAGCAGAATCAACAGCGAGAACTATAGCCACAGGCATTACTAACAGCCCCACCCAGCAATAGTGGAGGATGTTTTAACTGTGGAAAACCCGGACATATTGCAAGGAACTGCACTGCCCATAGATCTAATCGCAGGCCGGATATTGTCTGCCGCAACTGCAATAAGCCAGGGCACGTGAGCAGGGATTGTCGTGCACCATGAGGAGGACACTACGGAGTCCCAGTGCAAGGAATCCAAGGACCTCCTGATCAGACCAGAATGAATGCTATAATCCCAGGAGAAGCAGGCTTTAATGCTGATGATCAGCAACATTTGGAAGGTACACTTGTACTCTTTTATAGTCCAGTTAAAGCTTTATTTGATACTGGAGCCGCATGTTCTTTTATTGCTGTTAAGATTATACGTCAATTGGGTTTAGAACCCCAAACACTTGAGTCAACACTGAATGCTGTGTCACCGTTGGGAGTGACAGTTAAGTTGAGTAAAGTGTGTAAAGATTGCCCATTGACTTTGGGAGATAGGAATCTTCCAGCAGACTTGGTAGTTCTGTCGACGTCAGAATTCGATGTTATCCTAGGGATGGATTGGTTAACTAAGTACAATGCCAATCTGGATTGCCCTACTAGAACGATTGTATTTCCAATACGAGGAAAGCCGACGATCAGATTTCAGTGTCAACCGACAAGCGACATGTTCCTTACGAATGGTTTAGCTACGATTATTAGTACAAGTACGGAGCTTACGATGGATCAAATTCCTATTGCACGAGACTTTCAGGATGTATTTCAGGATATTAAAGGACTTCCACCGAAAAGAGAAATAGACTTCCGCGTGGAATTAGTACCTGGTACATTGCCTATTTCTAAGACTCCATACTGGATGGCACCAACTGAGATGTTAGAACTAAAGAAGCAAGTTCAACAACTCGAAGATCTAGGATTTGTTCGTCCGAGTACGTCACCTTGGGGAGCACCAGTTCTGTTTGTAAAGAAGAAGGACGGAACACTTCGACTCTGTATAGACTACAGGGAGTTGAACAAGGTAACGATCAAGAATAGATATCCACTACCTCGGATAGATGACCTATTCGACCAGTTACAAGGATCTAGGATCTTTTCCAAGATCGATTTACGTTCAGGATACCACCAGCTGTTAGTTCGATCAGAGGATGTATCGAAGACTGCATTCAGGACAAGATACGGGCATTACGAGTTTTTAGTTATGCCTTTTGGATTGACGAATGCGCCAGCAGTATTTATGGACTTGATGAATAGAGTATTCAGACTATATCTGGATAAATTCATTATAGTGTTCATTGATGATATACTGATCTACTCAAAGACAGAAGAGGATCACAAGGAGCATTTACAGGTTGCCTTGCAAACACTTCGAGATAGCAAGTTGTATGCAAAGTTTAGCAAGTGTGAGTTTTGGCTACAGGAAGTCAAATTCTTGGGACATGTTATATCTCAGGAAGGTATTTCGGTAAACTCATCTAAGATTGATACAGTCTTAAGTTGGAACAGACCGACGAATATGACAGAAGTCAGAAGTTTTCTTGGGTTAGCAGGATATTACAGGAGATTCGTAGAAGGATTTTCCAAACTAGCAGGACCTTTGACAAACTTAACCAGGAAAGAGACGAAGTATGAATGGACAGATAAGCATGAGGGTGCATTTCAGGAGTTAAAAGAGAGATTGACTTCTGCACCAGTACTCGCATTACCTAAGAGTGGAGAAAAATATGTGATCTACAGTGATGCATCGCACCAAGGACTTGGATGTGTACTTATGCAAGACGGGAAGGTTATTGCATATGGATCAAGACAATTGAAGGTACATGAGAAAAATTATCCTACGCATGATCTGGAATTAGCAGCAATAGTGTTTGCATTGAAAATTTGGAGACACTATCTCTACGGAGAAAAGTTTGATCTATTTTCCGATCATAAGAGCTTGAAGTATTTGTTCTCTCAAAAGGAGTTGAACATGTGACAACGGAGATGGATGGAGTTACTCAAAGACTATGACTTTTCTTTGCAATACCATCCAGGTAAAGCAAATGTAGTAGCAGACGCTTTGAGCCGTAAACCTCGGCTAGTAATCGCTGCATTACTAATTAGAGAATGGAGAGCATTAGAAGAAATTGCTGAATTTGATCTTCAGCCAGTGGAACCAATGAAAGGACAACATTTTGGATGACTTATGGTACAACCAACTTTGATCAGCCGTATCAAAGAGGCTCAACAGACAACAGAGGATTTGAAGTTATGGTTCGCCAAGATGTCAGCCAAGGAACCAGAAGTCTGGAGTATAAGTACAGATGGAGCCTTACGATGTAAGGGTAGACTCTGTGTACCTGACGAAGGAAATCTTCGGAAAGAAATATTAGATGAAGCACATAAGTCACGAATGACTATTCATCCCGGAGGTACAAAGATGTACAAGGATCTGAAGAGAAATTTTTGGTGGGAAGGAATGAAGCGAGAAGTGGCTAAGTATGTTTCTCAGTGTCTTACTTGTAAACAAGTAAAGGCAGAACATCAAAGACCACCTGGACTTCTACAGCCATTACCAATTCCTCAATGGAAATGGGAACACATAACCATGGATTTCGTGGTAGGATTGCCGAAGTCACAGCAGAATCACGATGCTATATGGGTAATCGTGGATCGACTTACTAAGACGGCATATTTCATCGCCTATAGTATGACATACTCAGTAGAACGTTTGAGCCAAATGTATCTACAACACGTTGTACGATTACATGGAGTGCCTGTATCTATTGTGTCAGACCGAGATTCGCGCTTTACTGCAGAATTTTGGAAGAGTCTCCAGACAGCGATGGGAACGACATTGAACTTGAGTTCAGCTTTTCATCCGCAGACAGATGGACAGACGGAATGAATAAATCAAGTGATGGAAGATATGTTACGCGCTTGTGTCACTGATTTTGAGAGTTCTTGGGAGATGCACTTACCTCTGATTGAGTTCGCCTATAATAATAGTTATCATTCAAGTATAGATATGGCGCCATTTGAAGCATTGTACGGAAGACCTTGCCGATCGCCGCTATGTTGGACCGAAGTCGGAGATAGTCAACTTCTTGGGCCAGAAATGGTACGAGAAACCAGCGAGAAGATTCAAGTCGTACGTGAGAAGATGAAGACAGCCCAGACCAGATACAAGAGTTATGCTGACAAACGACGCAAAGACTTGGAGTTTGCCGTTGGAGATCACGTATTACTCAAGCTTTCACCTGTTCGAGGAATCGTTAGATTTGGTCAGAAGAGGGGCAAGTTATCACCAAGATTCATTGGACCATTCGAGATTTTGGAGCGTGTTGGGAAAGTTGCTTATCGCCTTGCATTGCCACCAAAGATGTCAGGAGTGCACAATGTTTTTCACATCAGTATGCTGAGGAAGTGTGTTCACAACCCAGCGCACGAGATCAACTTTGAGGATATCGAAGTCAACAGCAACGTTACGTTCGACGAAGGACCTATTCGCATTCTAGATCGAGGAATCAAGAAGCTCAGGAACAAGGAGATTCTGTTAGTAAAGATTCAGTGGAAATATCATGATGAAAGAGAAGCTTCGTGGGAGCTAGAGTCAGAGATGCGCGAGAAGTTTTCGTTTTTGTTTTAGATCTTGTTACTTTTGATTTCGAGGATGAAATCTTTTGTTGAGTGGTGGATGATGTAATACCCTGTATTTTGGTATATTAATAAGACCTGGTATTTCATTTCTATACTCGTATAAACTTCATTTTCCTTTTGGTGAATTTTGATACCAATCGATTGATAAGTTTCTCAATCGATTGACATTTTTCGGATACCAATCGATTGACATTGTTTCCAATCGATTGACTACAAATATCTGTTGCCAATCGATTGACTTGTGTCCCAATCGATTGACATAAGCTGAGAAATATTTTCTTCTTTCCTTCAGCTTTAAACGCGTGGCACTCCCTTATCTCTATATATGTGTTTCATTTTGTGGCCTTGGGGCTATTTTCAGACCTTGGGAGAGAGAGATACATACCTCTTGTGAGATATATACATATATCTATCTATATCTCTATATCTATACATATATACACACACACTACCTTGGCAGCTGGGAGAAGAAGAGAAGAAAGAAGAAGAAAGAAGGAGACAGAGAGGGAAGACAGAGACAGAGAAGAGAGAAAGAGAAGGAAGAGAGAGAGAGCTTGGAGTATTAAGCTTAAACACAAGCCAAACGCACCCTAGGTGAGTCCTAACTCACTTGGTCCCTTTATGTGATGTTTATACAAGTTGTTATGACCTTTAGATGTGATAATAGTATGATTTCTACGTTTATATATGCTATTTTTACAATCTGCTGGAGAAGACGTAGTACCAATCGATTGACATAATCTCAATCGATTGACATCAGTTGTATCTCAATCGATTGGATAGGATTCCAATCGATTGACATTCCAATCGATTGCCATGTTTTTCAATCGATTGAACCTCTGTTCCAATCGATTGACATGATCTCAATCGATTGACATAACTTTTGTTCCAATCGATTGAACCTCTGTTCCAATCGATTGGCATAAGCAGAACATGGATTCTTTTGCCTGTTTATTATATAAGAGGTTTAGTTGTTCGATTCCTGATTCGGATTCCATTATGCGACTATGGGGTAGACAGGAGTAATGTGACACCAAAGATTAATGGATAATGAGTAAAAAGAATATGAAGACATGGGTGACGTGTTGATTCTGATATGAGTTTGATATCCGATTTCTTTTAATCCGAGTAGTCAGGCCACATTGGGAGTTTGTCATGTGTCGATGTAGAATGGAACGTAAGTAGGTTTGGTAAGTTCTGGGAATGGTACGTGGATGGATGAGTGGTCATGATATGCTCTTAAAAGCGGTGAACCGGATACATGGTTCTTAAAAGCGGTGAGCTGGACCAAATAGTCCTAAGATAGACTGGATGATCTATGATATGCTCTTAAAAGCGGTGAACAGGACCATTGTTCTTAAAAGCGGTGAGCTGGGATCACTAGTAGATGACGTTGAGTCGTGGCAATAGATTGATATGCCTTGTTCGAAACGTTATATCCCTGAAATGCGGTGAACAGGACCATTGTTCTTAAAAGCTGGGGACAGACTGACGTAGAGTCCATGACATGCGGTGAGCAGGATATATTGCTCTTAAAAGCGATGGACAGGATAAGGGTGTATCCCTAGAGTTAAACGATTGAGTCTGTTCATGAAATCAAAATATGTTGAGTTCGGTATTCGATTAACAAGACGTTAAGGGTTGGTTTATAAGGACGAATAAAGAAACAAGATATGGTTATAATAAGATGTTAACTCGTGTTTTCATAAGCTTGTGTTTACTTCAGATAACTGGTACCCTGTTAGTTTATGCTCACTCAGCTCTCAGTAAGCTGACGGCCTTTTATTGCCTGGACTTTCCCCGTCCAGATTATCCTGCCTCGTATTCTACAGGTAAAGACCAGTACAATGATGACTATTATCCAGAGGAGGGCCCCACCAATGACGTTGACGCCGGGGGAGACTTCTACGCTGAGGACTATCCTTACGCCAGTTGAAGGCTGAAGATGTTATAACTAGTTGTATATTTCAATCGTTCTATTAAAACTTTAGTTAACGGGTACTTGGACATTTGTTGTCTCCAGACCTGTTGTGATCCTGTGGACCATACTCTGATGTTTTGTAATAGATAGTACGGTGATTTTATCTTCAGTTGTTTATAATACTGTTTTGGTTTGGACTAGTACCGCATGGTATGGATTATTAGTGACTTTCACCTGTCATTCCTTATGGACCCATAAAGGAAATTTATTTTTCTCTATTTATGCTGCTCCGGGGCGTGACACTGGTATAGAGGAAGGCCCAACCAGGACACAGTACCTGGGATGGAGGAAGGCCCAACTAGTGTACGGGATGCGTGGGAGAGTTTGGCATCGGTTTCATTACTAGATGAATGCGTACCACTCACCCTAGAGACTATTTTCTATGTGTTTTAATTTAGATGTTTAAACCATGGATTGCCATATAAGCATACATTTAGAATTGTACACTCAACATATAGCTGAGCAGTGGAGATTTACTCCATTGCATGTAATAAGAAGCGAGGAAAGAAGAAGCGTGAGGAGTGAGGCCGATGAATGCCGGGGGAACACTCTTGTTTATACTTTTGTTTTCTTTCCAACTTGTAATAAGAATTGGAATTAGTAGCATGTTGTAATCGAATCTTGTTATGGGTTGGATTAGTACTTGTAATTCTTAGTAAACACATTTGTATATATGTGTGGAATCGTAGATTATAATCGTGCTGATGTTGGGTTTTGGTTTGGAGATCCTTGGTTTAGAAAGCTGCAGAATTGGGCATTTTTTAGAGGAATCAGTTGACTGGTCCGTATTTCAGTCGATTGGACCTCTGTGTTCTTGAGTTATTTCTTTCAATTTTTAAGGACTCCAGTCGACTGGATGGGTTATCAATCGACTGGTTTCTGCATGAAAACACCATATTCTGCATGCATAGTGTCCAGTCGACTGGACAAGGCACTAGTCAAATGAGAAATTGGGGTCCCAGTCGACTGAGTCCCCAACACTGTCGACTGGAAAGGGACTTTAGCCTTTTTATACTTTTTTCTCCAGGTATCCAGTCGACCGAACCCTCAATCAGTCGACTGGACCTCTGTGTTCAAAATTGAATTCTTTTTGGAACGTTTCTAATTGGGCAAAACTTTTTATAACTCTGATTTTAAAGTATTTTAATTATGTTTTTTCGCTGCTATTTTTACTTTAATGGAATTGGATGAGCCTTGGTGGCGTGCCACGTGTCCTATTTCCGCGCGTAGCAGGATGGGTCATGACACACATTGGAATGGAAAAAAAATAAAAGTATTTACAAGGACTATCATGTTGTCCCATCGACCTCACTCGTCTCGCTTCTTCTTTCCTTTCTTTTTGTCACCTGCAATGGAGTAAAGCTCCACTGCTCAGCTGTATGCTGAGTGCACAATTTCTAACATATGCATATATGATAAATCATGCTTCAACCTCATAATTCACATCAAATAGTCTCTAGGGAGAAAAACACGCATTCATCCGGTAGCGGCAAGTCCAAGCCTTAAACCGCGACGCCAATGGCTAGTCCCAGCTTACAACCATTGCATCCCAAGTGCCCTAGCAAGTCCAAGCCTTAAACCATGCAGAGTAGCCGTCGCTACTAAACTCTCAAATATCGAGAAGCTTACCCCGGCATGAATTTGTATAAAACTCCCCTTTGACCCACATAGTCATATAACTTGCTCATGTAAACAACTAGACATGATTTTAATAATTAGTCGTGTGCATAATTAACTGGCATAATACTAACGCATGAATTTTGCCCGAATCATAACTCCGTCGTCGAAAATCAAAACATGTAATTTCCTATATATCATAGGTTAGAAATTCATACCTGAAGCTATCGTCTTATAACTTTAAGGGAATGACTAGTAGCCTGATTCTACCCCAAATCTCCGATTATAAGTGATTCCTACAAGTTTATACATGTTTTTCCCAAATTTCTAGAATTAGGATTTTATAAAAACTACGCCAAACAAAGCCTAACAACTATCAAAATGAAGCTCTTACCTCAAGGAATCCAAATATGTAATTTGGTCGAAAATAAACGGGCAGAAGTCCGTCGATTTGAGTCGTGAAGCTTGAAGTAATAAAATCTCCCTTTAGCCTCTCTTGATTTTAGGTTTAGGAAAAAGTTGTAATGAAAAATATCTTGCCACTTTTATTTATAGGCTCGTCTCTCAGAAATTACATTTATCTCTCCGCGAGTTTTCTAATCTTCCAATTATTCCCTGAAAATGTCTTACTTGTCTAATTCATTGCTTCACGAGTGGAAACTAAAAATTATAAAAGTTTTCGTCTAAGTTCCGTTTGTCGCCGTAATTACGTTCCAAAAACTAATTTCGTGGAATTTCTAGGTAACCTACCTTTTATGCAACGTATCACATGGGTTATCTCTAATCAATCAAAATGATATTAAACAAGATCAAAATTATCAGAAAGTGTAGTATACAAGTAAATTTACTATTCATAATTTACCAGATAAGTTAAACAACATTTAAATCATATAAATTTCATTTAATCACACGAATGCCTGTATGATTATCGAATCACTGTGTCCTCACTTGACACGTTGACCACAGTCAACCACTTTCACAATTATCAAATAACATTGATAATTCTCAAAATTCCAAATACGTGTTTAAAAGAATGTATTTTTCCGGGACGGGTGTGACATATAAAGCATGAAAGGATTGTGAAGATGGCCTAACAAAGACATACAAAGTGTTGCCCTACGAGAATCATGGTCCAGTATATGAGGTTGTACTTCATTTTCTTGATAACAAAGCCATTTGTGCATGTCACATTTTCGAGTTCATTGGAATCCTTTGTAGGCACATACTCATTGTTTTTTATAATAAATAAATAAAAAAAGTCTCTCTTCTCCCACAGTATGTTCTAAAAAAGTGGACAATGAATGCAAAGCAACTGGTTATACATGAAATATCTAGTGATGTGATACAAGAAGATCCACAAATTTGTTCCACTATAAAAGAAACAGTCTTATGATGCAATTTTGTCAAGTTGTTGAAGAGGGGCAAAAGTTTCAAAAAAATATATAATAAAAGTACAAATACCTTGGATCCTCTTTAGAAAAGGTGCATAACGAACTTTTGTCAATGGATGATGAGAGTGAGGGAGGTGGAAATAAAGGTGATACAGAAAGTAAAACAACACACAAGCATAGTGGTAAAGTACTATCAAATTTGGAGTTTAATTTGGTAGACCCTCCTCGTGTTTCTTCACGGGGACGTCCAAAATCACTGAGATAAAAACACCGATAGAAAATCAAGCTAAAAAAAAAAAAGCGAAAGTTTAGCATTTGCAAGGAAAAAGGGCACTTCAAAAGCAATTGCCCATCAGAGAAAAAAAATGAGGTAACTAAAACAGATTTCAGTTTAGCATATTTTCATTTTTATTAGTTTTATTCTCACATTGAATACTTCTTTTTCCCGAATTCAAACATAATGCTAGTACAAGCTTGTCACCTATAAACTTAGGTGCATCTTACCATCCTAATTTTAATCAGTTAATGAATTTTTATTTGTCCATTATATGTTGTTTGCTTATAGTTTTAGAGGTAATGCAAAGTACTTTTCTAAAACATATTGGGTTACTTTAAATTTGTCAATTTATGCTGTTCATATTTTTTATTCTAGGCCTCTTTACCAAGAACACATTATCCTTCATCTCCTACGTATTCTATGTTGGAAGATCCTAATCACTCAACTTTTATGCTATGCAGTTCTATTACCGTTTTGTTTAGCATGTGATTTTGTTAATTAAGCAGTCAAATTTGTCTTTCTCTAGTAGGATTTGATGTTGTGGGCTACGAAGGAGGAACCTCGAAAAAGACAAAGGAGGTAGCACTGAAAGATTTAATCGATGAGAAGTTTATTGAGCAAGTTTTAGCTCTATTCAATCCAAAAATTAAAGAACATGTTGTATATAAACTGGAAGATGTTATACCTGATGGTCCTTGTGGATTCAGAGCTTGCACTGAATTATTGAGTAAGAGTAAGGATGACAGATGGAAGGATGTTAGGAGGTCCATATTGGATGAACTAAGGGAGCATAGAGAAGCTTACACTTATCATTTGGGTGGTGACAACAATTACAAGGTGGTAGAAAAAGGGTTAGATTATTTTTCAGAATTTGGATGTGGAAAAAAGTATTGGATGCAACTCCCTGAAATGGTACCACTCTTTGCTAGCACGTTCAACTGTGTATTTTGTGTTCTATCCCCCTTACAATCTTGCACATGTTTACCCTTGAGAACGGGGCCAAGAGCAAATTTCCACATTATTCCTATTATTTTGTATGATGATTCCCATTTCGTGAAGATCTTTCTAAAGCAAGACGCACCAATTCCAAAGGTTGTGCCATGGTGGTATAAAACTCGATCTGAAGATGCATCTAATTGGGAAGTTTTGATAAATCCCTTCATTAACGATTGGGAAAATTGTGTCAATTGTCCATAGTTTAATTTATTTTTATTAATTTAAAGTCGTACACTTTTTATTTATTTATTTATGAATAAAGTCATAATTAATAATTTTGGAGTGTTTGTGAAAAATTATAAGATCAGTTTGAGTATGTCTCTCCAAAGAAGTGCTTGTATATTGTCTAAGGCTCCGTTTGACCAAACTGGAAATTAAGTACTGAAAATTAAATGTTGCACTTTAAGTACTAAAATTCTAAGTGATTGAATTTTTAATACTAAAAATAGTGTTTCAAGAACTCAAATAGACTGCATTCAGTAATTATTTTAAGTTGAATTTTTTCACGTACAAAGAGATTGGCATAGGTTCGGGGTTCGAATCTCATCCCCTCCCCTATATTAAAAAAAGGATAATTAACCTCCAGTCTATTTTTTGTATAACATTTAAAAGTCAGTCTATTACTTTTTCAAAATTAAATAGATATAATTTTTTTTTTTGTAAAATAAAAAAGTCATCAAATTTTACATGACGTTGTGAAGCAACTCTTTCAAACGTTGGGAGCAACTCTGTGAAATGTTTGGGAGCAACTCTTCAAAACGTAGGGAGCAACTTGTTCCATAGTTGGGTGCAACTCTTCAAACGTCGGGAGCAAGTCTTCCAAACGTTTGGAGCAATCATCCTAACGTCTTGGTGCAAATTCAAAATGTTAAAAATATAAAATAGGCTAAAACACAAAACAACTCAAAAGTTGATGGTTTTTTTTTTTTTTTTTTTTGTTGATGACTTTTTATTTATTTATTTATTTTAATTTTTATTCAAAAAAATTAATTGAAATGTAATAATTCCAAAAAATAAGATTACAAAGTTGTAGGTGAATAAGATTCCCTTTGTAAGTTGTCTTGCCAGGTAGCTGTCTTCCTAAAGTATATCTCTTAGAAAAGATTGTGCAGTGAGCGGTTTATTCTCAATGGAAGTAGCAAACATACGTGGTGAATGCCAAGTGAATATCGTACAAGCCATTGAGTACGGTTCATCCATTCCAAATTTATTCTCATATTATATTTATACATATCTCTTATGTTATATTTATACTTACAAGATCAAGACCAAGTGGTACAAATCTTTCATGCTTATCATTTATTTTTAACTTTAAGTGGGCTCCATTTTATACTCCTTTTTTTTTTTTTAAATCAACGACTCCATTTTAAACTCTTGCTTATCCATTCTTGTGATCTTGATATGATCATGATTTTATCTCGTATTTCCCTTCACTTCACACGTGCACTTAGCCCCTGGTTATCCATCAAGTGATCTATTTTGTAGGAGTGGGAATTCGGTTAGACGTGTCATAATCGGTGTGATTTTGGGTTGATTTCTAGTTTTGAGTACTATTCAATAAAAAAAATAGGGAAAATTGGTGAAAGGGGCATTAAGACAAGTGAAATTGAAATGAAGGACACTTAGTAAAACAACTTGGTTTTTACTCCTAATTTTTTTTGGACCAAAATATCCTCATCTTCATCATCTAACCTTACTATTAAACCCTAGCCACCATTGCCACTACCCATGCCTAGCCTCCGGCCACCACCATTTCTACCTCCGGCGACCACCACTACCATCTCTGGCGACCGCCACTAGCACCTCCGACGACCATCCACTAGCACCTCATACGACCTCCAGTACAACATAATGTTTACCATATATGTTGAGAAGTTTCCCAAGTCCAACACTCAAAAGAATTTGCACAGTTGTCGTTAATATTCGTAAGAAAAAATTTCTGTAACTGAAAACAAATAAAAGAATCAATCAGAGTTCACATACTAATCACTCTACAGAGGCTGATGAATTAACATCACCCAAAATGCAACCTCCTGCATTATCTCTTCAATGGAACTAAAAAAAATCATCCCTTTGATCTGTTCTCTTATCATTTCTTTCATCTGCAATTACTCAAGCAAATATAGGCCTGTATAAAATATATACATATATATATATATGAACAGCAGAAAGTATTTCAACTTACTAAACTTCAACATCCTTATTTAGGTTTCTAAGAATCTATCACTGGGGTCATATTATTTGCAAACTTAGCTACCCACTTCTCAAAAATTAAACTTCTCTCAGGGCTGCTGTCGTAATCACTGGCCCACCCTCTTCATCTTTCCCCAACTCTTCTCTCTGAGAACGCTGCCCTAATATCCTGAAATGTGGAGCTTGATAAGTCCTGGATAGTCCGAGATTTGAGCATTCTCTCAACAGTTCTGACCATCATAAGAGAAATTTCTCTTAAGATCAATTGGCCGTGGAGATTTGTTTTGGTGATGGTGGTGGTGGCCGGTGGTGGTGGTGGCAATGGAGGGGGAGGAGAAAGAGATGGTGGTGGTGGTGGTGGCTATGAAGGGGGAGGAGAGATAAAGTTAGAGAGAGAAAAGAGTTGGTGGTAGTTGGGACGGCGACGGCTCCAGCTCTGACTCCGACTCCGGCGACGACGATGGCGACGGTGGTGGTGGTTGTGATGGTGGTGGCTATAGAGGGAGGAGGAGAGAAAGTTAGAGAGAGACGAGAGATGGTAGTGGTGGTGGCTATGGAGGGGAAGGACAGAGAAAGTTAGAGAGAGAAGAGAGTTGGTGGTAGTGGCGACGGCTCCAACGACTGCTCCAACGACGACGGCTCTTGGGGTGGCCCGGTGGTGGTGGTTGTGATGGTGGTGGCTATGGAGGGAGGAGGATAGAAGATGGTGGTGGTGGTGGCTATAGAGGGGAGGAAGTGGGGGGAGGGGAGGAAGTGGGGGGGGGGGGGGGGGGGGGGGGGGAAGATGGTGGAGGGAGGATGAGAGAAGATGGTGGCTATGGTGGTGGTGGTGGTTGTGATGGTGGTGGCTATGGTAGTGGTGGTTGTGATAGTGGTGGCTGTGGAGGGGGAGGAGAGAGATGGTGGTGGTGGTGGCTATGAAGGGGGAGGAGAGAGAAAGTTAGAGAGAGAAGAGAGATGGTAGTGGCAGTCTCTTAGGGTTCCATGGGCAATTTTGCCATTTAGAGTGAAATTTAAAATTTCATAGGACTAAGAGAGAAAGTTCAAATTTTAGAAGACTTTGGGAGGGAAAGTTTTTGTAGAGTGTGTCCTTGTGTGGGTTTTTGATTATGGCTTGTCCTTTAGTCCAACTTAGCCCAACCTTAGGGGTCTTGCACCAAGTCTCCCTAAATAAAAACCTACATAAGGACACAATAATAAAACCATTATATACTAAACTCATCATAATTACATTTTAATAGCTGAAGTTCTACAACTATTAAAACTCAGACCAAACTACCCTTAGGAATTAACTCACGTTATGCACTGTAACATCTCTCTTTCCCTAAGATACCTTGTAATACCCGTACCCAGGAAATGGAAGTAATGTTTATTTTCATGCATTAATTAGTATAATTAATTGCATGTGATATTTGGGTAAGTTCCAGTTACCCCGATGTGATAAGTGCTTCGAGAAGGGCACAGTTGGATAGATGTGAAATGGGACCCACGGGAGGTCCAGATTAGATAAATTGCATTTAGTTGCATTTATATGATTAAATGAATAATTGTTTAATTGTTTTGAATATTTTATTGCTAGTTATGACCTTTTATGGTGCCAAGTTGGGTACTCGTGTGAGGACGAATTGGAATATGGTTCATAACCAGTAGGTTAATTAGCAATTTAATAAAATATTTGGGATCACTTTTGGGACCCATACGTGACATAGACATATACCCACTTAGATATTTGGTAGTTAATATAAAGTTAGGGAGTTTCATAATAGGACTTTAAAAATATATGGGGGTATAAATAGAAATAGGACGAAGTTATAACATATCCTTATGGACATGTTAGTCGGCTTATGAAAAAAATAATAATAATAAAAACATAAGTATCAACACAAAAGTTGCAGAGAGTTGAGCGTCAACGGAAGAAAAAAAAAAAAGGGTTTCACGCCATTTTGTCGCTGTAGCTTCGCCGTGTAACCTCTATTTCGCGAACTGAAGCCATATTCGGACTCGTGAAGGTGAGAGGGTTATTTCTATGTCTTTCTTTTTCAATTTTGGTAATGTTTTTCCGCGACCCATTTTAAGGGGTGATACATATATGTGATATATATATATGTAGGAATATCATTGGGAGTATCTAGAGCTAGTATTGCGAAGGAGTTTGGAATTTCTAGGCTTATTTGGGACTTATTCGTGAGGTGAGTGTCCTAATCCCAAAATTGGATATTTAATGTTATTTATTTGTTAGTGAATTCTTAAATTGCTTAATTGTGATTAAGTAGAAAAGCATGTGATAAATTAATTATTATTTAACATGTTCAAAAATGTTGAAATTGCCATGTTGACATGTTGAGCTGCTTATGTGCTTATTTGGGTCAAAGGGTGTTAATTGATAATCACCATTATTTAGCCCGTATATAAGGGACGCCCATTCCTCAGAGAAAAGGGGGATGATGATGAAGTCCTCAGAGAAAAGGGGACAGTGGTGACGACCACAACGAATTGACTACGGTCACAAGAGAGTGTGTGATATCGCTTTTAAAGCGACGACAAAGTGAGAATGGCCCAGAATCAAGGGTCCAATACGATGGTGATTGATTATTTGACACGCCTGCGACCATTTATTGTTGTGATGTTTAATTGGTGGTTATGATACATTAAATACTCCAATTGCATGATTAGCACCACGTACTCACTAAGCGAAAGCTTAATCAATTTTTGTGGCTAATGACCACGCAGGTACGGACGAGCACCACAGTGAGAAGCGTTGAACCGTGGGGGTTCTGGATAGCTCGAGATTAATGGTTTTTGTTTAATATGTTGATATGTAAATGAATTTAGATGAGTAGCTCTATTCCTAGTGTTTGGATTTTTGGGAGATAAGTTTATGTTTGGGTTTTCTATTAAATCCTTGTAAAATGAATTGTGTGTTGGAGTTTTGAAAGTATTTCCAAGTGGTTTTGGTGATATATTGGTATTTCAATTTTGTTTAACTGGGGGAATGGTGCTGTAATAGAGGGAACTCTGTCCGAGTACCATTCGATTATTTTAAAACTTTATTTTATTTCTCTTTATTATTTTGTTTGATAAAAAACTATTTTACCCCTGGTATTTCAGTTTATAATGTTACTTTTGGAACGTTAAAAAAAAATGATTATTTGATTTGCTGGCTTGTTACACGTGTCCTAGCCTGCGGGGGCGGGTTGGGGTGTGACATACCTCCTCTCTCACTCTGCGATCTCTCTCTCTCTCTCTCTCTCTCTCTCTCTCTCTGACTCTCTCACCACCAGTCCACCTCTACCTCTGCTACCACCACCACCATCGGCCGCCGTCGCCACCACCACCAATGACTGCCATAGTCGGGGGCTACCACCATGCGCAGCACCACACCCTTGCACACTACTACCAACATCGTGAGCACCACCTCTGGCCACCACCACTAGTTCATCACCTCCATCATCTTCTTCATCTCCGACACCATTGATCTTCTTCATCTCCGACGACATGTAACGTCGTGATTGAGATCTAGATCTTGACCGGTGATTGAGATCTAGATCTAAATCTATATATTGATTTGGATGTTGCCGCCATAATGAACTCTGGTGACCACCATACAAGGCCACCATGTATGAGATAAGTTGCATAATGTACAATCTTAAGTCAAATTTCACTTAAGATATGTTAAGTGAAATTTGATTTAATATTTTTGAAGTGAAAATTTTAGATTTTTCAGTGACGTTTCACTTTATCTTAAGTGAAAATCCAATCTTCAATGAATTTGCAAACGTAAGAGAATTTTATAGATCAAGTTAAAGTCAAATTTCACTTAACTTCATTACAAATTAGTGAAGTTTGACTTAAGTTATCTTAAGTCAAATTTTACTTAATATTTTTAAGTGGAGGAAGTCGTCTGATTGCAGACGAGGTCGTAGGGGTGGGGGTCGACGGAGGTTAGGCAAGGGGTAGGAGAAATAGTGGTGGTCGCCGGATGACAAGGCGAGGCAGGGATGGTTGTCACCGAAGGTTAGGCGAGGCATGGGGGAATCGCCAGAGGTCAGGTGAGGTAGCCGGAGGTCAGGGGAGATCGCCGGAGGTGACAGGATGGTGGTTGGAGGTGGCAGGGGTGTGGTGGCCGGAGGTGGCAGGGGTTGTGGTAATGGTAGCTAGCGCTTGGTTAGGGTTAGAGGATGAAGATGAGGGTAATTTGGTCTATGGACATTGGAAGGACTTATCCCCAATGTTTCCTTTAAGTTGTCCTTAATCTCAATAAAGCTTCTCTTAATGACCTTTTTCACCAATTTTTCCTTTAATTTAATCTTGTCATGTCGTATCATAATCGGGTTGTCTCAACATTTATGCACCTATGGTGTCAATATTTACAAAAAGGAACATGTGTTTTGTTATAGCAATTTGAAGTTTTTTAGACATAAAAGGAAATTTTCATTTAAAACAAGAAAAAATGATTTAATGAGTTAAAAAAAAGTAGCTTAAATTTTAGCTTAGAAGGGTTTTATTTGAGAGAAGTGTAGCTGAAGCCCCATATATCAAAAGCCACTGATATTCAATATGCTCGCTAACAACTTAGCCACTGATATTCAAAAAACTTTCAAAAGGGGGATCCCCCCTCACAGAACATTCCTAATGATCTTATCCGATGGTCTTTTCCCCTTGCAGAAACCTATAAACTCAATACGGACGACAGCTGCAAAGGAAACCCAGGGAGAGGTGGCATTGGAGGCCTCATCCGTGATGATCAGGGACGTTGGAGGAGATGATACTATGGCTACATCAACCATTGTACAAGCCTTCAAGCAAATGTTGAAAGCATCAGAAGAGGAACCCATCTGCTCATCCAAGAAGGCATTGAAGGAGCCATAATTGAAACTAACTCTACTACTGCTTGCCAATTGATTCTGAAAGATGAAAGCAATCACCCACTGAAATGTTTGCTTGAAGACTGTAAATTTTTGCTTGTTAGATGTAAGGGTTCTCTAGTTCATGTTAAGAGAGAGGGGAACCAATGCGCTGATACTCTTGCTAATTTTGGGGTGAACCAAACTAACCCTCTTATTTTGTTAGATTCCCTCATTCAGGATCTATGTAAGCCTTTAATGGCGGATTTGGCCGGTATTAGCTTTCCTAGAGGAAACTAAGGTGTGTTTCTTTTCCTTTCAACTAAAAAAAGAAAAAGAAAAATCAAAAGCCAAAAGCTACGTCGTCTGGACTGGATCATTTGCATTATTGCCTAGAGTAAAAAATCTTCCCCCTTGACAATACGAAATTAATTTTAACACCCCACAAGATCTCCATTATCAATCAACCGCTTCACAGTTCCCAAACCTGAACCCCGCCGGTGACCACCTTTGTCCGTTTTGCTTTCCCGCCGATTCACAACCCAATCACTCTCTCTCTTTCAAAAACTAGCGCAACCCAATTCACTTCCCTCTCTCTCTGTCTCGTTCTTCAATGGCGATTTCAAAGTAGTTGTCAGTGTCGTATCGAGTATCGACCAATGTTGTTCCTCAACGACTTGATTCGACGGAGGCTAGCAGCTCTGTTACGGCCATGGCTGTTACGAGAACTGGAATTCGAATTCAAATTAGGGTTTCTTCGCTCTCACGTCGTTGCGAAGAACCTCAGCCTGGACTGTTCTGTTCTCAACGATTTACTCGACGAGTCCGCTCTTTTCATATTCAAAGAGTTCAAGGTCGATGAATTGAGTCTTCGAATATCGTATTGGTCAGTTCCTACTTTCACTGTCGATTTTAGCGGCGTCCATGTCACTATGTCAGCTGGGTAAGTACTTAATTTGAGAAAAAAATTGTGTGTAAAAGCTTCATTTGGTACTTGAACTCTCCAATGTTCGTACTCAAATTTCCTTGTAATATTATTAATTTCCCTCATTTGATTGTAAAATTTGAGTATTAATCAAACCCATATCAAAACAAATTTGTGTAAAAAACTTAAAAAAAGCCCTCTCTTATCCTTACTAAAACCCATATCAAAATTTGAGTCAATGAACAATGTTATTTCAATTTGGGTCTGGATATGAGTAAAACTCAATTTTGACATGGGGTTTTCGAGCGTCTTGAACTAGATTTAAATTTGGTACGGGTGTTGGGTAAAAGTTCTTAAAATTGTTCTCCACTCCTCGACTCAAACTCGTATCGAATTGAGTTTTACTAAAACTTAAACTGAATTGAAATAACACTGTTCATTGACACAGATTTTGATATGGGTTTGAGTAAGGATTGAAGGGTGTGTTTTTAAGTTTTTTACTCCAATTTGATTTGAGATGGGTTTGAGTAAGGGTTGGAGGTGCCTTTACTCAAATTTTATACTCAAGTTGGGAAAGTAATGAATTTGAGTATGACCATTGGAGAGCTTCATTGCCAATGATGGTTTTACTAAAATTTTAATAAGGGCCGGAGATGGCCTAATATATGTTTGTTTATAAATATTTGTATATATATATATATATGTTGTATTTTTGTATACTGTTTGATTCTTTCGAATTTGATTACTACTATGATTTTTAATTTTAAGGGAAGTGGCTGAGAAGGGAGGTGTGAGACGGAAGCAGAAACCTACTGATACGTCCTTCGAGGACATGAAGAAGGTGCTCGCTGAAATGGATCCAGAGGTATGCTTATTACACTGTTCATTCTGGCCAGAGAGGAAAATGAGCGTTTCTGATAAACTGGAGTGCTATAGAATGACTAAAGTCTACGATATAAGCAGATGTGATGGTTTAATACCTGAGATTTGTTAGAGAAATGTATGATTCCCATGGGTTTGCAGTTCAGTTGTGTTAAGAATGATCCATTTTTTACTTGTACAGTTTCTATTCCTTTAATTGGTGAAAACAGAAAGATAAAATTAAAAGGGGCATTGTACATTGTGGCTTTGTACTGCGACATTTATGGTGATTCTGATCAATGCTGGACAAAGTTGTACCGAAAATTGTGGCTTTCACCAAAAGAAGTAAAAAAGAACAAGTGTTAATTCGTTGCTTTGTCTACATTCAGATTGCCCAAATATATTACTGCTGAAACACAGTTTTCGACCAAGAGGTGACTTTCATTGCAACACTCATGTACTATTACCTTAACAATTTAGTGGTTATGTAAAGCCATCATTATCATTTGGTGAATTAAAATGGGTTTAGCCTAGTTAATAAGCTGATTATCTGTATCTTTTATACCCACATAGAGTTATATAAGTATATGTCGAGTACATTTCAGTCTAGGTTTCTCATTTTCAAATTGCCTGGGCATGTATTAAGTTGTTTGGTTTTTGCTTGATCGATTCAAACCTACCGTGATTACTGAGTCTGATGGATTCCAGGGTGGTGCTTTGCATGACGTGATGGAAAAAATTATGGGTACTAGTTCGAGTCCGAGTAATCAGACAACTTCTCTCCTTAATGTTATCCTTCAACGATGTCACTTCTTGATGCATGAGATTCATCTAGTAGTGCAGTTTCCTATATCAAATGATTCATCTTGTTTATTTGATGTAAAGGAGCTTAATGCTGAATCTCAGTATATCGGCTGTGGATGTTTTCTTAGGGGCCTCATCAGTTCAATTTTTGTACCTCTGAGAGAGAGCTCTTTTGCTCTTGAGTTAAGAGGTTTTGAGATTGGATTGAAGAGTAAAGAGCATGTAAGCTGTGTTGTATCTTCAACGGACCTGTTCAGTTGCATGAAATTGGAAGATCTTCGGCTCATTGACTTCAATCTTAGCATTCCGGAAATAGTTTTTACATTTTCTCCACTAGATTTTACAATTATCTATGCGTTTAATGCAATATCATCAAGTGAATTGAAGCGTACTCGAAATGGTAAGCAACTGTGGAGAATAGCTGCAAGCAGAATTAGTTCTCTGGTTTCAACTCCTCAGTTTTTGTTTTATAAATTGGTTGGTGTTGTTTGTTTATGGTTGTGCTATGCCCGCGCGTATGAGAATCTGCTATTCCTAGGTGGATATCCTGTGGACAAAATTATAAAACAATCTGCCGCAACGATGTCTGTGGATGGTGTCTTTTCTAGATCTTTTAAAACCCAGTGGAAGGTTATTTCTGAGATTGAAAAAAAGCTGCCAGCTCATGCAATTGCACAGGCACGGAGAATAACCCGTTCCAGAGTGGCATTGAATGTTCATAAGGATGAAGTTCATTTGAATCAATCACTTGTCAATGGTCATTTCAAAGTCTTCCTAATGATCCTTTCACGACTAGCTTTTGTTTGGAATATCATCTGCAGCATATTCTGCTCAATCGTATACCTTTTTTGGCGAAAGGTTTCGGATGACCACCCCAAAATTGATGTCCTGTCAAGAGTTGTTTCTGAAGATTTTTGTCCACACCGTGCATTTAATCTAAACATCAGAAAAATTTCAATCGTTCTTTCGCCCGCAAATGCTATTCATCCTTCTGTTAGCGGGAAACTACTCTCAGATATTGGGATTTCATACTCGGAATTACTTGCATTTTGTTGTTCCATTGATATGTTGTTCTTAACATACACAGAGAACATTTGCGAACAGTATTTCTGCTTATCATGTGGGGAACTGAAGGCTGTTTCCCCATCTATTACTGACGATGGTTCAACTAGTAACAAAATTACAAGTTATCAGAAGGGGAATGGGAAAAGCAAAGCTGATGATGCGGAGCCTATCTTATGGAGTGAGCCTGCTAAAAATTTATCTGCTGTAGATTTGCGAAATAATTCTCGTAACGATGCTGAAGGGAAGTCTGTCCCCTTTTTGGAGAACCTTTTACAACAAACGTGGTCTAAATGGGAAGAAATCTGCACAAAAGGTAAAGGGTGTGAGATTCGGTATTCAGAAAGGTGTGAGATCCGGTATTCAGAAAATCCTTGGATTCTCTGTGAGATTAAAAACTTTTTCACGGATCAAGACCTCAAAAACATGAATACCGGCTCTTGGAACTGCAGTTTGATAGTGGGAAAGTTGAATTTTTTCTTGGGATACTTATCTATATTATCAATTACTGTACTTCTAAGTCAGATACATCATGCGCTGTCTTGGGTTCAGTGTGGGGCGAGGAGAAATGTTCTCTCACCTACTCAAATAACATCTGAGGATTTACCAGTGATCGACAGATACAAGTCATATTTGGAGATGACTATGCTTAGAGTTCTTCCAGAGAAAAATATTCAGATTGGAGTGTTCATTATTGGTCCCCACATCCAAATATCACTGGAAAAGGAGGTGTTCTTTGATAGGGATGCAAATGTGAATCATATTTTTAGCCAAGACAATCTTCAGCTTGCAGTTGATGTCCACAACATTGAATTTGCTGTTTGGCCGAACTCGAAATTTGATATAGTAGCATCAACTGCTTGCCCTGGATTAGGTGACTCAGAAACAGAGTGCCTCAGGTTGATGGAGCCTCCAATAATTGACATTTGTCAATCAGATAATGAAATGTATACATGTCGCCGACAGATTTCACTCTGTATTTACCTAAAAGTTAATGGTTTAAATGCTTTCTTTGATGACCCAGCACAAAATCAGCTTTGCCAAATTATCATCCTAAATCCAATAGTTCTCCAGTTATCATCCTTGAGGTAGGGATTTCGGACTTTTTCTTCACCTTACTTTTCATTGCCTAGATGGTTCTTCCTTTGTCCTTCTGTTTTGTGTTGCTTAAGGATCTTTTCTTTTTATCTTTCCCTGGAGATTCCTGTTGGAGCACTGTGGTAAATTTTGCTTCCTTCTTATGCTCTGTTTGTTTTGATTTAAAATTTTTTCTGAAAAATGTTTCCAGCATTTTCCAGTTTGGTTGTTTGTAAAATGTTTTCTGAAGAATCTCAGGAGAATGAAAGTGGCTTTAAATGCTGAAAATGATTTGGGAAAATTTTCCGCAAGTCATTTTTCTGGAAGAAGAATTAAAAGTGAAATGCTCAATTAATCAACATGTACGTGTGTGGATCTATGTTCATATGAATACAGACGCATATTTGTCAACATGTCCGTGTCCGTGCTTCATTGCTATTGACTACTTCCTGGACCCATGCAAGATGATTGAACAAACGTTGGCATGCAAAATGTGTGATACTATCCTCCAATCACTTCCTCTTACTTTGATGTTAGACCCTGCCAAAGGTTCAAAACAACCCTCATTCTTCTCATTCAGTCTACAGAGTGAGTTGGACTGGGACATTATAAAGGAAAGGCAGTGTGAAAGGATCACCACCACATCCAAGACTGGACATCCATCAAAATACTGACAAAAACTCTGGCATCCATTTGCCACAATTGACCCCAGTAAATTGGAAATACCAAAAACCCTAAACTCAAAACCCTTTTTGACTCATGTAATAACTAATAAAGAAAGAGTATAGGCGAAACAAGATTTAAAAAGAAAGAGTCTAAGAGGCTAGGGCTTATATGATATTATGATATACGTACTTATATATCATTTTATTTTCTCAATATTTTGTTTGTACCCTCCCAAGAAACACTTATTTTAAAAAGATCACCATTCCTCAAACCCAAAAACATAATAATAATAATAATAATAATAAAAAAAAAAAATAGGACCACTAGGCCAAAAGTGTCCCAGGAGTGCCCCCCAAGAAACACTTATTTTAAAAATATCATCATTCCTTAAAAACCCCAAAAAAAAGAAAAAAGGAAAAAAAAAAAGGACCACAAGGCCAAAAGTGTCCCAGGAGTGTCCCAAAAGTATCCCAGGAGTGTCTCAAAAGTGTCCTGACGTGTCTTGAGGTGTCCCTGAAGTGTCCGACAATATGATTTAATTTAAATTAATCCAGACACCAGCCGTGTCCGTGTCCGTGTCCGCGGAGTGTCGGAAACGCAAACGGCACCCCAAATGAAGCGTCCGTGCTACATAGGTCAGTTCACTTACCAATATACCAACTCATATGAGAAGATCATCTGAGGCAATAGCATATATGATATATTCCCTCCATCCCATTTTATTGGTCCTTCTTTCCTTTTTTGGCCATTCCAAAACAATTGTCCGCTAAGAATATTCCATGATAAATTTTTAGTTACTTTCTAAAAACACCCTTATTGATTTTGAAATTATCCAACAAAAAGTCGAGGGAAAGGAAAAACAAGCAAGGGTATTTTGGAACTTTTGCATTAATTACATGACATGTGAATGGCAATCATTATGCCCCCTTAAAAAGTTAAACTGCCAAAGGTGGACTAACAATCACTTTAAGGGAATGACTAGAGGCCCGATTCTACACTGAATCCCCGCTTTTAGGGAATGACGGAGGTGTTGGGTTTGTGAAGTCTGATCCACTCCGATACCGGGGGTTCAGGGGACAGGCCCCCCGAGTTGGACGGGCAGTCCAACACAATTCAGGTAGTTAGAGACCGAATTGCGCCGAATTTTATTTCGGTCCAAGGGTATTTTAGTAATTTTCAGTGTAACGCTAGTGGGATATATTTGTTGAATAACATTACACAATATTATTGAAGGCTTAATCTCACAACTGTGAGACCTCTTTATTTATAATAACAAGAGAACAAGTAATTACACACAAGTCCTTATACTAATTATAAAATAAATAAAACATTTATAACTAATGAAACTCAACACTCCCCCTCAAGCTGGTGCGAAGATATCTCTCATTCCCAACTTGCTAAGGATAAAGTGAAACGAACGACTTGCTAGACTCTTGGTAAGAACGTCTGCTAGCTGCTCCCCAGACTTGACAAATGGAGTACAAATGCTTCCACAATTTAACTTCTCATTTATAAAATGTCTGTCAATCTCCACGTGTTTTGTCCTATCATGTTGGACCGGATTATGAGCAATGCTAATGGCTGATTTACTATCACAGTACAGTTTCATAGAGTCCTTTGGTCCAAACCCCAGATCAGTCAAAACTATCTGAATCCATAATAATTCACATACTCCTTGTGTCATAGCTCTAAACTCGGCCTCTGCACTGGATCTTGCTACCACTGCTTGCTTCTTGCTTCTCCATGTGACCAAATTACTTCCTACAAATGTGCAATACCCCGTAGTTGATCTCCTATCCATCACTGAACCTGCCCAATCAACGTCGGTGTAGGCTTCAACAAGTGTATGACCATTATTGGCAAAGAACAACCCTTTCCCCTTGGCTGACTTAAGATATCTCATAATTCTAAACACAGCATCAAGATGGAGTTGTCTAGGAGCATGCATAAATTGACTTACCACACTAACAGCGAAAGCGATATCCGGTCTGGTATGAGCCAAATAGATAAGTTTGCCCACTAGTCTCTGGTATCTTCCCTTTTCAACTGGTTCTCCACTGGGATCATCACTGAGCTTCATATTTGGATCCATGGGAGTATCAACTGCTTCACAACCAAGCAAACCTGTCTCCTTTAGGAGATCTAGGACATACTTACGTTGGGATATAAACAGCCCTTCCTTGCAGCGTGCCACTTCTATTCCAAGAAAATATTTCAAATCTCCTAGATCCTTAATTTCAAACTCCTTGGCAAGATAGGTCTTCAACTGTTCCATTTCAACTAAGTCATCGCCTGTGAGAACTATATCGTCTACATAGACTATCAAAGCAGTCAATTTCCCTTGTGATGAATGCTTAATAAAGAGAGTATGATCGCCTTGGCTTTGTCTGAAACCATATCGTATCATAGCTTGAGAAAATCTATCGAACCAGGCTCTAGGAGATTGCTTGAGGCCATATAAGGATTTCTGGAGGCGACATACCTTACCTTGTGTCTTACTGTCCTCAAACCCGGGAGGAATATCCATATACACTTCTTCTTCCAAGTCACCATGTAGAAACGCATTCTTGACATCAAACTGATGCAAGGGCCATTCCAGATTTGCTGCTAGCGACAGAAGGATCCTGATGGAGTTCATTTTTGCAACCGGGGCAAATGTCTCTTGGTAATCAACCCCATATGTCTGAGTAAAGCCCTTAGCAACAAGCCTGGCTTTGTATCTCTCAACAGTCCCATCCGCATTATGTTTCACGGTGAATACCCACTTGCATCCTACCGTCTTTTTACCTCGAGGTAACTCTGCTAATTTCCACGTCCCATTTTTGTGAAGAGCTTTCATCTCTTCAACCATGGCATTCTTCCAATTAGAATTAGACAAAGCTTCCTGGACATGGTTAGGGATAGACACAGAATCGATTTGGGACACAAATGCCCTATATGATGGAGAGAGATGAGAATATGAAACAAAATTTGAAAGAGGATGTTTGGTACATGCTCTAGTTCCCTTTCGCAGGGCAATAGGCATGTCTAAATCATCATCATCAGATGGATCAACAATAACAGGTATTGGAGAATTAGCAATAGAAGGAGAGGAAATACCTGAATCATCTTCACTAGAAGGCGATTGAAGCGGGATTGGAGAGATGTGCCTTTTTTCTGCTACCCCAAAAATTTGTCTCCTCTTATCCTTGGTATACGTTAGCAATTCCTTACCTTCTCTCTCTTCCTCTCCTTTTTTCTCTCCTTTTTCTCCCTCTTCCTCACCTTTTTTTTGCTCACTCTTTTCTCCCTCATTCTCTCTTTTTCCTTTTTTTCCTCCCTCTTCCTCGCTAGATATAGGAAAGGGAACAATGAAAGCAGGCTGCTCTGCTTGCTGGTCTATCTCCCCCTGAAGAGGAGAAAGAGAGGACTGAAAGTAGGAAAGTGTTTCATCAAAAGTGACATCCATAGATACATACCACCGACGAGTAGGAGGATGATAACACTTGTACCCTTTCTGAGTTGGAGAATACCAACAAAGACACATTTGACAGAACGAGGATCTAACTTCCGACGAGAAGGAGAATGATTATGGACAAAACACACACAACCAAACACTTTAGGAGGAATGGGAAAAATGGAGGATGACTTAGTAAGAAGTTCAATTGGAGATTTCTTACCAAGGACACGAGAAGGAAGACGGTTGATAAGATAGGATGCAGTTAGGACTGCTTCCCCCCAGTAAGACTTGGGAAGATGCATAGAGAAGAGCATAGACCTGGCTGATTCTAACAAATGACGGTTTTTTCTCTCTGCAACACCATTCTGCTGAGGGGTGTTAGTGCAAGAAGTTTGATGGATCATTCCATGTTCAGAAAAATAGTGAGTGAGACCACCAAAGATGTATTCCTCCCCTTTGTCAGACCGAACAACCTTGACAACTGTGCTAAACTGTGTGCATATCATTTTGTGAAAGGATTTAAAGATGGAAAAAACATCATTCTTATCCTTCATCAAATAAACCCAAGTAGTGTGAGTACAGTCATCAATAAAAGTAACAAACCACTTATAGCCATTTAGAGTGATAATAGGAGAAGGACCCCAAACATCAGTGTGAATAATAGCAAATGGAACAGTACTTTTTTTAAAACTAGAATTATAAGTTGCACGATGATATTTTCCCAACTCACAAGCCTCACAAGAAATGTTGGAAACACTTTTATTACTGACAAGAGAAGGAAATAAAAAACGAAGTAAATAAAACGAAGGTGGCCTAATCTCTGATGCCATAACCAAGCTTCCCTAGGAATAGTCTCTCTCTGTATATGATGAGCTGCTTGTGGTAAGTTTCCCTGTGTGGCTCCCTCTGGCAGCAGAAAATATAAGCCATTCTCCTCTCTACCACTGCCAATCACCTTCTTCGTGAAGAGATCCTGAAAGACACAATGAGATGGGAAGTAGGTAACACTACAGTTAAGATCATGAGTAATCCTAGCAATGGATAAAAGATTAGTAGAGAAATTAGGAACATGAAGTACTGAATATAAAGTTAATGAATTAGAAATTTTAATGACACCTTTACCAAAGATGGATGAAAGAGAACCATCTGCAGTTTTAACTTTCTCTTTACCAGAACTTGGGGTATAAGAAGAGAATATAGAGGAAAGACCGGTCATGTGATCGGAAGCTCCGGAGTCAATAATCCATGGTTGACTAGAATCAGCATGTAAGGCATGTGAAAAATTAGCAAAAATACCTGACTGGGCAAAGGAAGTAGAGGCAGATGGAGTGTTCAACTGAGTCATAATACGACGGAGTGTTTCGATATTAGCACTACTGATGTTTCCCACTGCTGGAGAAGACGATGGAGGAGCTGAGGCAAGAGTATCTTTCTCCTCAGACGGAGATGAGTCAGTAGTCAAATGAGCTCGTGGAGGACCACGACCACCATGACGGCCACCACCACGTCTCCTGGGAAAGGAAGGACGCCCATGAAGCTTCCAACATGTATCGCGAGTGTGCCCGAGACGATTGCAATGATCACACCAAGGTCTATTATTGTTGGTGTCACATCCCATATACTGGGGTTCTCTCGGAGGAGTAAAGGCCTTGCTGCCACGTTGATTAGAGGATACCAAGGCTGACCTATCTGTCGATGAAGATGGCAACATAACAGAGCGTCGACTTTCTTCATCTTGCACAATAGAAAAAGCTTCTCGAAGAGATGGAAGGGGAACAATACCCAAAATACGGCCACGAACTGGATCAAACTCGAGCCTAAGACCGGTTAGAAACTTGAAGATTCTTTCCCCTTCAATGTATTTCTGAAAACCCGCAGCATCAGTTGGATTAGAGGGATGAAATGTGATTAAATGATCAAGTCGCTTCCAAAGAGAGCCTAGAGTGGTGAAATACTTGAGAGTAGTGCGATCCCCTTGAACTTCATCCTGAATCACTCTTCGAAGTTCATACACTTGGGCAACATTCCCTTGACGAGAATATGTTTCAGCTAAAGTATCCCAAATATCTTTGGCCGTGCCCATAGATAAGAATGGATCTGCAAGTTCGGGTTCCATAGAATGAACTAGCCAACTCATAACAAGAGAATTATCACCTTCCCACTTGAGATATGTCGGATCATCACGAGTAGGGGCCTTGACTGAACCATCCACACAACCGAATTTATATCGACTACGGAGCCATAAAGTTGCCGACTGGGACCATGAGAGGTAATTAGCACCATTGAACAACGCAGTGGTGATTTTGGAACCCGGATTCTCAGTAACGTACGACTGTCTTTCGTTACCCATAGAAGAACCTGAAGAGGCGGCAATAGATTTATCAGATATCACATCATCTTTTGACATGATGAAGGATGCAGATGATCAAGGGATGGTGGTCAAGGGAAGCCTAAGATGATCCGATCTAATTAAACAACATAGATCCGCTTACTGATCGAAGACGAACAAACTAGGAGCAAATAATGTTCTCAAAAAATTATTGCGGCTAGGTGTGAATAGTGCTGCGTGAACAGTGCTGCGTGAACAGTAACCCGATGAACAGTGCTGCGATGAACAGTAACCCGATGAACAGTGCTGCGATGAATAGTGTCGCGATGAACAGTAACTTCGCGATGAAACTCTCGTTGGGTCGGCTAGGGTTAGGGTTAGGGTTAGGGTTAGGGTTAGGGTGGCGGTTGATGGTGGTGATGGTAGGCGGGTTGGTGGTGGTGACAGAACCCTAATTTAGGGAGGCTCTGATACCATGTTGAATAACATTACACAATATTATTGAAGGCTTAATCTCACAACTGTGAGACCTCTTTATTTATAATAACAAGAGAACAAGTAATTACACACAAGTTCCTATACTAATCATAAAATAAATAAAACATTTATAACTAATGAAACTCAACAATATTATCCCTTCTTTGTGCAGCCGCAGTGTGTTGAGAGCTGTTTTTTGAGAGAGAAAACTTGTAATGTTTTTTGATCTTTGAATATAGTGAACTGGTGTGAGAGGCTGTGGACGTAGGCAATTTGGCCAAACCACAGGGTATATCTTGTGTCGTGGTTTGTCTGTTTCTTGTTTCTGGGTGTGTCTGCATTGTGTATTATAGGTCATTATTCACAACAGGAGGGAGTATCTACTTAAAATTTGACGGCCAACCTCACTCAATGTGACATTACCTAACTGGTGTATCTTGCTTGTAGGTTTTAAGTGATTGTTGGTCCACATAAGCTGATCCAAACGGGCTCTTAAGTGTCCACTTTTTTGCCCAAATAAGCACGAGATTAGTGATAATTCCTGTAATGGCCCAATGGCATCAAAACTTGCTAAGGAAACTGCTTCTGAAGGATGGTACTGTTTTGAAAGTATGCTTGTGGTGGTGGGCAAAGTTTAGTTTTGGTTAGTGAGTTGTAGGAATCTATGCTGTCACTTGGTGTATCTTTTGATGACGCTGAGAGCAATATTCCATACTTTGGTGGTGGATCAAATGTTGCAACTAAGGTGGTAATGATTTTCTTTAAGAGTAATGTGTTCGGCTTACATGATGTGTCTGGAAAGGGCATATAAAATAATATTGAAATTGAGAACTCCAAACCTTTGAAAAATGTGAGTCTTAAGCTATGAGGAACCTCATCGGTTTAAATTTATGCAAATTTTTTAATAGGAAAATGAAGTTGGATTCTTATTTTGGTAATGCCTTTTCAAATAGTTATGCATATATTATACAACAAGAGAAGCTCGGAACTGTGTACCATCAGGTTTCACTCTGTAGTGCATCTCGTTCCTCACATTCTATGCTTACTTCTTTGCTTGCTCTTGATGTCTCTTTTGTTGTTAGACACTTCTATTTTTCTGATGAGAATATCTGAAATATAATTTCATTCCATGGCAAGTAGACATAAACATCTGAAATATAATATGTTTTGAATATAAATATGCCGAAATGATGCCTGGTTCTATAATTGTTGATGTTCACTTAAATCCCTCTCGCTTCATCTGTAGCACAGAAAGACGATGCTAAGCCATGACTTTTCTGATCGTGAAAGTGTCTTTATATTTATTGCAGGGAGGACTTTCATTCATTTAGCACGGGAATTGTTGCTTTCTCAGCAGCTTTGCAAGGAATCTTTACAGGACTCACTGTCTTATTATATATGGACGAGCTATTTGTTTTGGTTAAGGTGATTATGTTATTATCACTATCTCTACAAGTATTATGTTCCGGTGCAATTCTCTCATTCTCAAGGTTGTATTTGCGTAAAGAATACGACACAGGATTTTATTAAGACACAAAAAATAGTTCAAAAGACAAAAAAAAAAAAGGTTCAAAAGACTGCCTTAAAACCCCTTGTTTATGTGAAAGGAAGGGTACCTTAGATGACTTGTGAGGATTTCAAAGAGGGATTAGCCTCCAACTACTCAAGTGAAATCCTAGCAGGATAGGAGTTACATTCAAATCAGTAGGAAGGAGTAGGTGATTTATAATGAACTATTGAGCTCGCTTCTAAAAATTAAGAGCATTATTCTCTCTCTCTCTCTCACACACACACACACACACACACACACACACACACGCGCGCGCGCGCGCGCATATATAGTAACTACCAAAGCCTGTTGATCCAGTAACATGAAGAAAGATCCTAACAGCATACTCAAAATGCATGGGCCCAAGGTACTAGTTGCAAGGTTCGCCAACCACATTATTGTTACCCAATCGGGGTGGGATATGATTTCTCCTCCACAGGCTCCACTCAAATACACGACGTCAGTGTTGCATCACATTGCCCAGTAACTTCCTATAGTTGGTGAGTGTCATACGAACCTCTGCTTCCGTTAGGGCCCCACTTCCCACAGGATCCACCATGTTGTTGCACCACGTGGGTAATGGAAGGAGAGTACCACACCGTCGGTTCCACGACTTTGATACCATTTGTAACATTGCAAGCCTGCTGGCCAGTAACCTGAATAAAGAGCCCTACAAGATGACCCAAATTTCTGCACACACTAATGTGTCACTAACCCCGAAGTTCTATAGTTCCACTTAATTCCTGCTGAGCTATAGGGGCTTTGCTCTGTTTTCTTTGGTTTGGTTTACTCTGTTTTCTTTCGTTTGGTTTATTTGATAATGAAGTATGATTGCCTTTGGGTGTTTATGATCAATGTCAATCTTTTGATATGGCTGAGCAGACTTTCCTGATTGTATCTCAAATGCTTGAAAACTCTCTCTCTCTCTCTCTCTCTCTCTCTCTCTCTCTACTTTGGAAAGAGATTTTCATAATGGAGAATGTACTGCAATTATAATTTTTATTTTTTTCTTTCTATTTTCTAACAGAGATTTGATTTCCGAAGAGTTCCAAATTGGGTTCGTACCCCATTTGCACCCAGAGCACAAAACTCAACGAAAGATCAATAGTAAAATCTCCTTTTTCCCCAAAAGATTTACAAATGGCTCAATATAGTTCATGACTATAGTCACTATAGAATCCAAATTATACTGCTCTTAATAGCATATGTTTCAGAGTATGAACAGAGAATTCCCATTGAAGAATTCTCCTAGTTTTTTCGTGCCAAATACACCACGTCAGGCAAGGGGGGTCCACATCCCTCGTATCTTTCTGCTCCTGCATCTGACAGTTACCTCTCCACCCCTGAACGTATCCACCCAGTTCCTACCATTGTCCACACAAGTCAAGAATGAAATAAGATAATATCAAAACTCGTCACCATGGGGGAGTTGGAGTTAATTTCTTTTACATAGATGTCTTGTTTTTACTTCTCTCATAGTACAGCGGTTACCATGTGATTCCAGTTACCATGTGAGTTGGGTGTATCCTTCATACGTTAATATTTTGTTTGATGTTTCTCCCTGGTGTTTAAAAGGATTACTGTCTACTGATTACCCACAAAGCAATTAAGAACTTTTTAAATACTTCTATTAGTGTATTTATGTAAGGTTGCTACTTATATATGCTGTTTGTTAGTATCTTTTATTGGGAGGTTACCAAGGGATTTCCTTGTTTTGGTATATAAACTTTTGATTGACATAAAGGCCTGCTGTAGGTCATTCCTTGACAAGGTAAACCTTCCCTTAATTGATGTCGATCTCATTATGATATAGAGTTAGATCCATGGGTTCGAATTTGAATCCGCCGTAAAAGAGTAGATGATACTAAGATCGAACTATACTAATATATAAATTTGATCTGACGATATCCTAGTCCAATAATTTTTTCTAGTACTATGTATTTTATATGTTCTATGAGAATCTTTTACCAATAATATATTTTATCTTTCTTTTTCTGGAATAATTTATTAGTGTAAAAGATAGAATCTTGGTTTATTCCTTTATTCATGCCTTACCTGAGTGGAAACTTTTCTTTGTGGCAGGTAGGTCTTGGTTTATTTTCTGCAGCGTCACATGCTCTTTCTAGTGATTTATTTGGTGGTGCAAATTTGCAAGACTTTACACAGGAAGCAACGATCTGTGCAGAAAGTGGAAGTGAGGGAACATTGGTTATGAGTGCAAAAGAGACATCCTTAGTGAGCACTCTGTTCGTTGGCAATGGCATCTTTAAGCTCAAATCAGTAGATATGGTCCTTCATAACTCCAGGAAAAAATGTATAAGTAGCACGAAGTTAGCAATGCACAGTGTTCCTGAGCGTGGAATATGGACGTCCGTTGAGAACATATACCTAGAGTTCTCTTACCAGGAAAGCACGATTGAAGTTTGTTCTGATATCACTGGAATTCGGTCTGCTATTCTAAGAGATTTGAGTGAGATTGGGACAATCTCTGATCAATCTGAACTCAGGAATCTGCTGTTGCAATCTCAGAATTGCTTACATGAAGTATCTATTTCTCTTTGCACATTTTCTTTGAGGATGAGTTCCCCTCAGAATGTGATGGAACCTCCCTCAAGTCAGTGGTTACTCATAAAAATTTCGGTCAGTGAGATATATATAGCAAGGTGCTTGGTAAAGAATATATTGGTAAAAGAACAAAATTCGAATAAACTTGAGTTCTCCCTGGCTGTTGGAAGAGAATTCCGCACAATCACTTGTCAAATCCAGGTCCTTATTTTGTAAATTAGGTAGATTTTTTGACAGTATGCTTGTTGCAGTTTATTCTTGCTACGCAATCAACTTTTAAACTTCACTTCATTTAGCTATGTTACATGGACTTGTGTATGTGTGCCGGGTCCGGGTGTGGGTAAGTGTCTAAGTGTCGGACTATCCGTATCCATGAATCTACGTACATGGCAGTAAATCTAGATTTTTCTTATATTTCTTAGAGAAAGTAGTGTATTTATGTGATAACATTTTAATTGAACATTTCGTCCATTTTGAAAGTGTAGATTTAGATTAGGGCAAGCTTAGGAGACAAATGATGTCTCCTGTATTTTATTACATGAAGAGAAGGAAATAGAATTACAATAGTACCCATATGTCTAATACATGATAGTAAGGAGAATAAAGTAAAAATGAAAATAAAAAAACAAGTAAAAACTAACACTCCCCCTTAAGCTGGTACAAAAATATCTCTCATTCCCAGCTTACTAAGAGCAAAATGAAACGGTCAACTCCCAACCTCCTTTGTAAGAATATCTGCAAGTTGATCCCTGATATTCACAAATGGAGTACAGATCACACCATTACTGATATTCTCCTTGATGAAGTGTCTGTCAATCTCCACATGTTTAGTCCGATTATGTTGCACTGGATTGTGAGCAATGTTGATTGCAGACTTGTTGTCGCAATACAATCTCATAGAGTCACTAAGATCAAGACCTAAGAGTCTTTTAACAACTTCTTAATCCACAGAAGTTCGCATACACCTTCAGCCATGGCTCTGACCTCGGCCTCCGCACTTGACCTGGCCACCACGTTCTGCTTCTTACTCCGCCATGTAACAAGATTACCTCCCACAATGGTACAATAGCCTGAAGTGGACCTCTTGTCTGCCACAGATGCAGCCCAATCAACATCTGTGTATGCTTCCACTCGAAGTTGGTCATGTAAAAAATAAACCCTTTCCAGGAGTTGATTTCAAATACCTCAAAATCCTGAAGATAGCCTCCATACGAGATTCACGGGGAGCGTGCATGAACTGACTTACAACACTCACAACAAAGGCAATATCAGGCCGAGTATGAGAAATATAAATGACTCTTTCCACTAACCTCTGATATTTACCTTTATCTACCTCTGCTCCACCTGAATCATCACAAAGTTTCTGATTTGATTCAATCGAAGTGTCACACGCTTGACTTTCGAGCATTCCAATCTCCTCCACTAAGTTAAGTACATATTTCCTTTGTGAAATGAAGATTCTATGCTTAGATCTAGCAACCTCAATCCCCAAAAAATATTTAAGAGTCCCCAAGTCTTTTATTTCAAACTCCTTGGACAAGTACTCTTTCAGCCTTGGCATTTCATTCAGATCATCCCCAGTCAAGACAATGTCATCCACGTGCACGATCAATGCAGTAGTCTTACCCTGTGATGAATGTTTAATGAACAAATGATCAGCTTGACTCTGTCTAAAACCATACCTGAGCATAGCTTGTGTGACCCTCTCGAACCATGCCCTAATACTGTTTCAAGCCATACTATGATATTCTGAGTCTGCACACCTTGCCGTCTGTCTTAGAATCCTCGAAGACAGGAGGAACATCCATATACACCTCCTCGTCTAGATCACCATGGAGAAATGCATTCTTCACATCAAACTGGTGAAGGGGCCACCCAAAGTTGGCAGCTAGTGACAGAAGGACCCTAACTGAGTTCATCTTTGCAACAGGGGCAAATGTCTCCTGATAGTCAATTCCATAGTGTGAAGCCCTTAGCAACTAGCCGGGCTTTGTACTTTTCAATGGAGCCATCAGCCCTATGCTTCACAGTGTACACCCACTTGCCCCCCACAATTCTTTTGGCCTCAGGCAACCTCGTCAATTCTCAAGTGCCATTCTTACGAAGAGCTTTCATCTCTTCGACCATAGCATGCTTCCACTTGGGATCCGCAAGAGCATCATGGACATTATTAGGAACAAACACAGAAGCAATTTTTGAAAGAAAAGCTTTATAGGAGGGAGACAAGTGAGAATATGACACAAAATTCGAGATAGGATGTTGGGTACAAGCCCTAACACCCTTACGTACAGCAATAGGGACATCAAGATCAGAGTCTGACTCCATAGGAACAGGTGTATAAGACTTACTAGAAATATCAGTATCAGAATCAGAGTTACCTTGGTCCTCAACACTTGAAGGAGATGTCAGTGGAAGAGTAGAAGGACTCCTGAAGGAGTGAGCTCTTTATTCTTGGACTTACTCCATGCTCCTCTAGTGTACCATCAACTCCTTTTCTTTTAATGGAGTATAAGCATCTTCTTTCTCCATATCCTTCCTAACCTCATTTCTCCCGCAATTTTTTCTTTTTCCTTTACTTTCTCAGCGGTAATATCCATAACAACTTCCCTTGAGACAAAGGGACAGACAAAGGCACCTCTTCGTCATACCATTGCTCCCCCTGAAGAGGTGACTCAGAAGTAAGCGAGGACAGAAAGTACGACTGAGATTCATGGAATGTAACATCCATGGAGACATACCATTTCCTCGAAGGAGGATGGTAACACTTGTAGCCTTTCTGGGTTGGAGAATAGCCTACAAAAACACACTTAATCGCTCGGGGATCTAACTTCCCACGAGAAGGGGAATGATTGTGAACAAAGCACACGCAACCAAAAACACGAGGAGTTAACAAGGGAGAAGTGTTTGACAGGACTTCAACAGGTGCACGTTTGTTCAAAACTCGAGTTGAAAGGCGATTAATAAGGTATGTAGCTGCTAAACAGCATCACCCCAATAGGACTTGGGAGCATTGACATAAAACATTAACGATCTAGCAATATCGAGCAGATGACGATTCTTGCGCGCCGCCACCCCATTTTGCTGGGGTGTATCGGTGCAAGAAGTCCGATGAATGATCCCATGGGAGCGAAAATACTCAACAAGACCCGAATCAATGTACTCACCCCCTGATCAGATCTTAAAATTTTTAAGTTAGTCCCAAATTGAGTGTACACCATTTTATGGAATGCTTTAAAAATTGAGAAACCTCTTTTTTCTCTTTCATCGTATAAACCCAAGTGGTACGAGAATAGTCATCAATATATGTAACAAACCATCTGATACGCCCGAAATTGGCTCTACTCTATTACCGAGCAGTTTTACTCAGTGACCGGCCCCTATCCCGATTGGGTCATGAACAGCTGGTTAGATGAGTACCATCCCAACCGGTCCCGACTACCTGAGACTTCCCGAGCAGTATATGCACGAGGCCCGACCAACAAGTCGGGAAGACCGCGCAGGCACGGCTCGTTACAGGCATAGTTGTCAAATCGTGAATCGTATCGTGAATCGAAATGTCACAAGCGTATCGAATCGGGATTCGCGAATCGTGAATCGTAAGATTCGGTGACAAATTAAGAAAAACCTAGAAAACTGATAGAAAACTTTGTAGAATAAAAAGAAGAAGAAAAGCACAATCAAAAGATCAAAAATGGCACATATAAGACATATAATTGCGTTAATGACACGAAATGTGCGTTCGGGTCCTACTTAGAACAAGAAGATAAGTGCAATGAAGTATACTTCACTAAACCATTAATTCATGATTAGATTCATCACAAAATTCAAGTTTATATCAACTATCAAGTGTGCACAAAATAAACCACTAGGTCCACTACATTGTTGCTAGCCTATCGTTACTCGACATCGTCGAGATCAATGTCATAGTCATTGTTTCCATCTTCCTCATCTTCCCCTTCTTCTTCCCATTCTCCTTCTTCTTCTTCCTCATCTTCTTCTTCCACATCTTCTTCTTCATCCTCATCTACCTTTGCTTTCCCTTTTCCTTTGTCTTTTCCTTTTTTGTAGGCATTCAAGTTCCTTGGTCCTATTATCATTACAAAGAAACACTTAATGTAATAATATATTAATACGATATAACTAATTTTTTTAACAAAACCTTTCACTTGTTCTTAATATAAAGAAGCTAGAATATATATAATACCTCTCTTTCTCTTATTGCTACTTGGACCTTCATCAATTGTGAAGCATTCTTCAATATCCATCCATGCTCTATCATCAACTATACATGGATGTTCACTTTCGGTGATCCATTCATCATCCGATTCCATATCCGACAAACAAATTGGATCATACAAATCCTCCCCTTTTTGTTGTCGTTGAGCATGTCTCAACTCAAGTTGAATGTTGTACTTTACAAATACCAAAGCATTCAACCGTTGTTGCTCTAAACGGTTCCTTTTCTTAGAGTGGACATGCTCAAATGTGCTCCAATTTCTTTCACAACCGGTGGCACTACAAGTAAGGCTTAGCACCCGTATTGCTAGCCTTTGGAGCTCTTTGCACTCTTCCCCATAATTCTCCCACCACAAAGCTACAATTACAAAGTAGAAGAGGTTAGATTTTTAAAAATGTTAATCGTTGTAACTTGTAGCTTGTAAATTTATAAATAGAGATTACCGGGTTGTTTTTTGTCTCTTGTCACTACCGCCATACTCATTCCAAACAAGCCATCGGCTCTCTTGAACTTCTCTAGTTGTGAATCAATTAGGACTCTTGTTTCCACATCGGGATACATTCTTTCAATGGTTCTAAACAACCCCATCTTTACTTCTAAATCCGCTTGAAAATTTGGATCATAATGAAACCTTAAATTCAAGTAAAGTGTAAGTTATCAAACAATTAGAAATTTATAAATAATATATAGATTCATATACTATACAAGTATCCTACATTAGAGTAACTTACTTTGGATTAAGAAAGTATGCCGCCGCATGAAGTGGTCGATGAAGTTGTAAATTCCAACGTTCATCAATGATGCCCCAAATGCGCTTATATCTTGACTCCACATTGTTCAAATTCTTCTTAATTTGTTCTTTTGCTCTATCCATAGCCTCATAAATATATCCCATTGCCGGGGTTGCATCACCATCTACTAGTCTTAGAACTTTCACTAGCGGAAGCACACATTTCAAACAATATTTAATTGCTTTCCAAAATCTTTGGTCCCCTAAAACATAGTGTGATAGATTCACGGCTTCATCCTTTTTAGCATAAGAACTCTTAGCCCACTCTTCCGATGCAAACATAGACCGAAGAGGTAGTCTTGCTTCCATAATACTCTTCAAAGTAAGAAAACTCGTGGCAAATCTAGTCACTGCCGGTCTTATCAATTCCCTATTCTTAGAATACTTTCGAAACAAATTCAAGACCCAAGTATGCCGATAGATGTAAACTGTAATCCTTCGTGCCTTGTATAGGGTATCAAAGAAGGCCGGGATGTAACCAATATCGCTAAGAATCAAATCAATACAATGGGCCGCACATGGGGACCAAAACAGATTCTTCCTCTTTTCTTCTAGCAATCTACCAGCAGCTACATAAGCCGCGGCACTATCGGTCACCACTTGAACCACATTTTCCTCCCCAATCTCTTCTACTAAATCATCAAGCAATTCAAACAATTTGCTTGCATCTTTTATGACATCGGAAGTGTCAATAGATTTAATAAACACCGTACCACTTGGACTATTGACAAGAAAGTTTGTAAGTGACCGGCTCTTTCCATCGGTCCACCCATCCGACATCACCGTACACCCGGTCCTCTTCCATTCACTTTTATACTTCTCCAAACTTTCATAGACACTATCAACTTCCTTTTTTAAATATGTGACTCTAGCTTCATGATAGGTTGGAGGTTTCAATCCTTTACCGTATTCACAAACCGATTTTATCATTTTCAAAAACAACGGACTTTTAACCAAATTAAATGCTAAAGCATTCCCGTATAAAAATCTACAAATGTCTCTAACAACGGGTTGCCTATCTTTAAGCATCTCGTTTAAAGTCTTTTGAGTACCGGTGTTTGTGTTTCCTTTTGACTTACCTTTCAAAACAAATGCATCCATGGTTCCCCCTTTTTTTTTATTCTTATTGTTAAATTCTTCAAAGCATTCATCTATTTTATCCCCATTACCTCCAAAATTACTTTCCTCCAACTCCTTTAAAATACCTTGAAACAACATTTTCACTTCTTGGGCCACTTGGGTGCATTGCGCAACATTAGAGCGGGTGCATGCTAAGTGATGCTTCATTCTAATCACCCCACCCCAAAAAGACTTTCCACAATAATTACACTTGAGATTCATCCTATTCTCATTCACTCTTGTACAATGATCCCAAGTTAGGTCATTATCTTTCCTTCCTTTTTTCTTTGGAGCCATTAATTAATCAAATCCAAAAAGGTGAAGTAAATATAGAATATTCTTACCCCCAATAACTATCTTTCAACCACTAAATTAAACTTCAATAAATGCCTATTATGCCTTTAATAATGTGCATGTCCTTAATAAGGAGATTTAAAGATTCTTACCCCAATAAATGCCTTCAATAAAGAGATTTGGGAGCACTTTGAAGAAAACCCTAAATATTTGGGACCACCTTGAAGCTGTCGGCTTTTTGGGACCACTTTGAAGAAACCCTAAATATTTGGGATTTGGGACCACCTTGAAGTTGTCGGCTTCATTCTAACCAATGCTTACAATAAAGTATTAAAGTGATGGAGAAAAGGGTGTATGAGGGACTTGGGTTGGGAGCTGGGACCACAAAAAAAACAAAAAAAAAAGTTGGGAGGAAAGAGTTTGTCAACACTCAGTGTAGTTACAGACTTGCAGTCCATACGAGGTGGGATTTTTGTTTACAATAAAGTAATAGAGAAGAGGGTTTGTGAGGGAGGGATTTGGGTTGACTTGCAAGTTGCATTCACTGTTTTCTTTCAAGAAAAAACAAAAAGAAAATGGAGGAAATAGATTGTCTCTGTCGCAGTCCATAAGAGAGAGAGAGAGGTAAGCTTTTGTTTTGTTTCTTTTCTCTTAATTTAGTAAACCATATTAATATTATATTATATATATAATATGATTGGGTCCATAAGAGAGAGAGAGGTAAGCTTTTGTTTTTGTTTCTTTTCTCTTAATTTAGTAAAACATATTATTTTATATAGATAATAGATATAAATATAATATATTTATATCACAGATGCTATCCAGGCTGTCACCAGCTTTGAATTAAGGCAGCAAAAGTCAAAAAATGGGTTTTTAAAGACCCACAGATTGTATATATGCTGTCCAGCTGTCTCCAGCTTTGAATTAAATCAGCAAAAGGCAAAAAATGGGTTTCAAAGACCCACATATAGTATCGTACGATTCTGTATCGTATATCGAATCGTAAGATACACAGTGAATCGCGATTCCATCTTGCGATTATTAACACACTTCGATTCATACCTGCGATGCGTATCGTTTTCTCTCTGTATCGTATCGAATCGTACGATACGTATCGCGTATCGTACGATATTAACAACAGAGGTTACAGGACAGCTCACCCAGGCCCCATGGCATGATCCAGAACGTTCCAGCCAGATTCCTACTCAAGTTAGAAGACTAATGGAATGTGTAGAAAGTTTCCAAATACAATTAGGAAACTCACTTGATTTGTGTCAATTACATCCTAATCAGATTGTATTACCTAATCTGAGTAGTTTTCTTGTATGAGTAGATCTCTTGCATCTATAAAATAGACCACTCACCTCCTTTATGGGGATCGACTTTTCAGTCTAGTAAGCACCTCTATAGCAATCATAATCGTGCCTGGCCGACCTTTGGTAGCTCCAAATTGTTGTTGGTTCACCAAAGGTCCCCGGTTTTTTAACAGTATAGTGAACGTGCTCAGACACACACGTGGACGTAGGTTCCTTCATTGATAGGGCCGAACCACATACAAACCCGGTCTCACATTATCTCTCTCACTGTTTCTCTCTTCTTGATTTTCTCTAACCCAAATTTAGGCATCATCAGCTTGGGGCCGCCTGTGGGAACAGACAGATATCTCCAAAAAACGAATCTCTTAACTGATAATCATGCTTCGAAAGAACGGTAAGAAGGCTGCACATTAGGTTAACCGGGACGTTCCGCCGGCCCGGCCTGGCGCCGGCAGTGGCAGTCCTGAAACCGGAGCAGATCACCGCGATCCTCGCACAGCTCTTGGAGGGCCAGCGCCAAACCCAGCAACAGATCGAAGCCCTGCTGGCCAACGGAGCAATCCACCACCGGCCGGGTCACAGCCCGGGAGTGTAGCGCGTGGTCGGGAGCCCATCTGGACACGACAACGTGCCCGGAAGAACCCGAACCGTGTTGGAGATGCAAGGGAAGTCATCAACGAAAGGTGTGCTGCCCGAGAAAAGAGGCAAGAACATTTAACCTTGAAATCTGTCCAGGATCGCTCGGTCAAGAGCTGAAGTGATCCTAGGCACACGATCAACCGGAGTCATAGCCGAGCTCGATCCCAGGAGACAGCACACCGCGAGGAGGAAGCCTCTTCCATTGACTCGACCTACCATGTCGATATTGGTCAGGAGGATGTGGAAGACCGCATCGAAGACTTGGAAAGATAGATCAACGGAATGGCCAAGAGGTTGGGCCAGAATGCTACTCATGACCGTGTCAATACCGAGACAGAGTCACCGTTTTCTAGCCAGATCACGAGGTTTGCCGTCCCGCGCAAATTCAAACAACCTCATCTAAGGACCAAAAAATTGAAGAAAAAATTAAACCCCAATCAACAGTGGCTATCAGAAATAATGGTGATGAAGGATGAAGACTGAAACAGGGTGGGAATTTGGATTTTAGGTGGATCAGCGAGGGCTAGTGAGGCATGGAGGGGCTGCGGCTTGGTGTGGTGGCTGTTGACCGAAACCCTAGAGGGCTGCACCTAGGAGCTGCCAAGCCCTAGAGGGCTGCGACTTGGGCTGTGAAGCCCTAGGGTGCTGCTTGGGCAAAGATGCCCTAGGGTGCTGCGGCTTGAACTGGGATGCTTTGGGAGGCTGCGACTGGCTGGGGAAAGCCCTGGTGGGCTGCGGTTAGTTGTTAGGTGGTGGTTTGTGGTGGTGGTGTATAGTGATCCCTCTTAGGGAGGATCTGATACCATGTAGATTTAGATTAGGGCAAGCTTAGGAGACAAATGATGTCTCTTGTATTTTATTATATGAAGAGAAGGAAATAGAACTACAATAGTACCCCTATGTCTAACATAAGAGTAAGGATAATAAAGTAAAAATAAAAATAATAAAACAAGTAAACTAACAGAAAGAACTTTGTATTGAAAGCAATATAATTGCTGACTTTAAGATAGTATTGTACAATTAGCTATTATGCTTCTTGGTGTGTATAGCTATCCCATACCCCTGTCCGAGTGTCGGATACAGATACTTCAACCTATTAAGAAAAGTCCATGTGACATAGCATTTTAGTTATGGCACTCACATATGACTATATTCTTGGGGTTGTGTGTACATGATTATTAATTGCTCCGAATTCCAATTATTTAATGGGGAGTGACATATGATGTTATTCGACAGGGTGGTGCTATTTTCCTTGAGATAGAAGTGCTGCCAAAACTTCTTGATTGTGTTGCTTCATATCTTCATTTTGTCAGACATCTTTTGCACATGTCATCATCTATGGAATGCATAATATCTGAAACTGGTGAGGCTGGTAGGCACAGTAAGTTTCATCCGGTGGATTGGGAGCAGGTGGAAGCATTCACTGGAAATTTTTCTCAGTTTTCTCTCGTACTAGTGGCCACAGATGAATCTGGTATAATCATCTATCTTCTTGTTGTCATGGTATTTAGAATCGGTTAGCTCATTAGTCAATTTAGACCAGTCGAGTTTCATACAACCCAATACGATCCACGATTCAATAGGAGTAATGATTTATAATTTGAGCTTTGAAATTTAAAGTTTTAAATGCAAAACTTTCAACATTTTTGTGTCTTGATATTGTATGAAGCTTGTGTTAAATAGTCATTTTGTCCATTTTAAGCACTTTGTATGTGTTTTTATATCTATATTATATGTCACTATATGTTCTTAATTTATTTTCTTGAAAAACTGAATCTTATGATTCATGATTCGATACAAATCATACAATTCACAATTCATAGTTTTGGCAAACCTATTCATAATTTGATTCACGATTTGGCATCCATGCTTGTTTTACGTTACAAAGTTATGCCCAACGTGCTTGAATGTGAGAAACTTCTTTGCAGGCACACTTCAAGAACTACTCTTTGAGGTCGATTTTCATTTGAACGTTGAATTGAGCGATAGGAACAAACAATTGTCCTTTCAACTTACTCGCTTTTCTGTTGTTTCTCAAATCCTTCACAAAACCGCGGGACAAGGAACCAGTGAAATTCAAATTCCTCATTTTGATGGGGCTCAAGAGGAATCTTCTATTGAGGGAGCTCAAGTCTTGCATTTAAGTCATCAAAACTATATTTTGAAACAGTTAGGTGCTTCCATTTCAGTTGAGAAGCTTGTTCCAGGGAATGGAATTGGCACTCTGCACTTAAATCAGGCCTGGGTTGGCAGAGGTTCTGTTTCGGGTTTTGATATGAGAATCTCTCTGAGAGAAATACAGGTGCCTATTGCTTTGTCATGTTTTCTGCAGTTTCTTATGAAGCCTTGGTATATAGAATGACACTTATGCCACTGCTGATGCCTTCTTTCCTTGTTTTGTTTTCTTCTGCTCCTTATGAAGTGATTAAAAGAGTAATGCTCCGTTTGGTACGGAAGTGACTTGTTTCGTAGTGGGTATACCATATTGATGTACTTTAGATATATTAGAGAGAAAAATCACAAAAGAGGGATAGAGATGGAGATACATACACAATAGACTGGGAGTTATTTGGTATATGAGTTGAGGAGCATGGGGTTCCATCAACCCCCAACTCATCTATTAATATGCGAAACACCACCTCCAATTCAACCAACTCAAAACCAAAAGCAAGGAAGACTGGATGATGTGAAAAAGTAAAAATTGTATTAGAATGCATCTTTACAATGAGCTGAAAATGAAGAGGATAGTATAATTGGAATGGGTGAGAAATTAGAATGCATTCCAAACATACCCTAAAACTATACAAGTTTTCTGATATGATTGATAATTTAATGTTGTCATTGAAACATATGCATGCTTAACTTGTTTGAGCTTTCTAATGTTTACTTTGGGCGTAAGTCACTCTCACTTGATTCTGTTGCATCAGATGATTTTATCTACTGTTGAATCCTTATCTGGAGCTTTTAGCAAAGTGTCATCCAGTTATGCAGAAGCAGCAGAACAAACGCAGTTGTTTACTAACCAAGAATCCTATAGCAGTTTGGAAGAAACAGTTCCTGATGGTACTTTTCAGCCTGTTTGGGTTAGCTTTTAGAATAATCACTTTTTGAAATAAGAGATTTTTTAAAAGGGGCTTGCTATCCTACTAAATGAAGGTAGTAGGATAGTAATGTGTTCAACTTTAAATGGACAAGAAAAGCCCATGCCACCTAATTAAATGGGCGCACTAGAATAAATTTGCAATGAGGGCACTAAAGTAATTTCTGTTAGCTCCTTTGCTAGACTACCTTAGCTTTCTCACTTTAATGAGGTGCAAGGGCTTTTTTGCCAAGACAATGGGCATACGTTTAGATACGCAGTATGTTAGCATTCCCTTTTTAAAAAGCTAAAAATTGGAAACCGGCTCTTATGTGCTGAAAGTTTTTTTTTCTTCATATCATAGATCTCTTTCTCCCTAGTTCAGGGAAAGCGTAACCCAATAAAAATTTGTGACTTGTTTAGGAGCTATTGTCGCCATCCAAGATGTTCATCAACACATGTATATGACAGTTGAAGGTGTAGAAAGCAAGTATAATTTGGTTGGTGCAATTCATTATTCGCTTGTAGGAGAAAGGGCTCTTTTCAGGGTATGAACTACTATATTCAAATAAAACTCCTGCTTTATGTAAAAATTCCTCTTCTGCTATGTTTAGGATAGTTGCTGAAATTATGTTTTGATGATGCTTGCCGGTTCTTTTTTCGGATATACAGAGACTCGAATCTTATTGATATGCTTTACATTATGGGTACATATCACGGATTATAGGCGACTCTTTTTACGAAGAGCTTTTCAGTTTGTTTACAGTTAGTTCATTGTGAAGACTATAAAAGCCTTTTTGCCCCCTCTCATATGCAATGTGATTGACTTAGAAGTCTTTTTGCACCTAATTCCTGAGTTCCTTATGGTTTGCGAATAGTATTGGAGTACGCCTCCAGATATTTTATTATGCTGGTTTGATCTTGGTTGCAGCATTTATTTTGCTTCTTGTGGTAAACGTAAGATTCTTAAAATATGATGTTTTCTAATCATCACAAAATCCAGCCACTTGCATATTGTCTCTCTTCTAAATTTTCACCGTACAAATCTTTGGTAATGTTTGACCAAGTTACTAGTACTAAATCGGGATCTTTCTAGCATATTGCTACTCCACTGCCTCTCACCTCAACATCTTGCTCAAGTGAAATGGATCACTTTTTTAAGCACCAAGCTCTGCAAGGGCTAGCTTTTATTTTTTGAGAAAAACAGTGAATGAAGTAACCGATAAAATTTGATCCATGTCAAGCCAACTCACTTTAGCCATTTTGACCTTTGACGAGAGTACTTAAAGTTTACCAAACATGATAATGTATGCGTTTTTGTATCCTTGAAGCACGGTTGGGCCCAAACATACATGTGAGAAGTGATTCCGAACAGGGCCATCGAAAGCAATAGGAATGAGGGAGGGTCAAGGGCGTCATGCCTCTCATGTCTCCGACTCTCCATAAAGGAGGCTAAACTGGCTTCAGGTGGAGCTTGAAGGATGGTGACCCACGCGGAGAAGTCTTGCCTAAATTTTCTGTGCTGTCTGCACAAAGTTCCTTCTCTAATAGTGTGTATAAGTCTGCATTGTTCATTCGAACTGGGCAGCTCCTGACAGTATCTGACTGTACTCCATTACTGTTCTTTTCCACCACCTCATAATCCACAATGGATCTTATTGCAGTATGTGCATTTGATTCAAATAGACCTTCCTGAACCCCTCTTCCCGAGCAAGGAGGAGGTTTGTGTGGAAGGTTCTTTCCTTCTGCTTTGGAGGGACGTTCTCATATTCCACTCTTGGTTGTCAAATCGTGAATTAGTTTGCCAAATTTATGAATCGTGAATCATGTCGAACTGTGAATCATAAGATTCATTTTTTTTGCACAAACTATACGGTAATGCATATGAATACGCTTTACACATATAAAAACATATGTCTAGTGCTGAAATTAGCCAAAATAATAATTTAACATGCAATATCAAGTCTCTGAATGTTGAAAGTTTTCCACTTGAAACCTAAAATTTCAAAGTTCAAAACTATAGATTATGAATTGTATTGAATCTTGAATCATATCTGGCTATGAAACTCTATCGTCTCGTGAATCGACCAATTCTAACAACCGTGCTTATGCTTAGGTGAAATATCAAAATCAAAGGAGATGGATGTCATCCGTAATGTGGTTCTCGTTGATTTCATTGTATGCCAAGAGTGATTCCGGGGAACCATTACGACTAAATTATCACCCAGGTTCAGGTTTTGTAGACATTTCGAGCACTTACAATAGCGGGTGGGCACTTTGGAGGATGCTCTCTTGTAAGCCTGAAACTTACGAGGGTGATATCGAGCTGGAGTCTTACAATCAAGTGGCTAAAAATACATTTTACCTTGTGAATAAGAAAAATGATCGTGCTGTTGCTTTTGTCGATGGGGTTCCAGAGTTTGTCCAAAAGCCCGGAAATCCATTTAAGTGGAAAGTGTTCAATGACGTTTCTATAATTCGTGATGTTACATTGCTGGGTAGCTCGCGAGAGAATTCACATGTGGAAGAAGAGAGAGCTTTTGAACAAACTCAAAATCTTCCCCATATTGTAATTACAGTTGACAAGGTTGCAATGACCATTGTTGATGAACTTTTAGATACAAAGGAGAAGTTCCCACTCCTCCAGGTAGCTATCAGCAGCATCGACTTGATCTTACAAATTCTACATGCTAAAGCCAGGGTTTTGAGCTCATTAAGTGTTGTGGTTTATTACTTTGATGCCCAAAGAAACTTATGGTGAGTGCTCGTGCATTATGAAACCATGACTCCTCCTTCTGACGTTCCCTCGAATTCTCTGTGAAATTTTAGCTGCAAGAGATTCTTTTCCCTTGTAAGATATGTTTTCATTCCTTGTGTTTATGAATTTGCAGGGAAGAATTTGTTCACCCAGTTGAAGTATGTGTTTTCTATCGCTCTCGGTTTCAAATTCAGGGTTCAGAAACTCTTTTGCATGGAGTGCCTGTGCTTTTTTATGCTAGAATTAAAGAGGTTTGGATCAAGTTAAACCAATTGATTGTCGTTTACTGGTTCTCTTGTTAGCTGATTTTCATTAATTGCTGTCATTGCTTACGTTTTTTTTGTTTGTATGATTTTCTATTACGAAATGGCAGTTAGGGATATCGATAACCGAGCTTTCTTTGGATATGCTTCTCTTTGTGATTGGAAAATTGAATTTGGCTGGTCCCTATGCTATAAGAAGCGCGAAGATTTTCGCAAACTGTTGCAAGGTTCTGAACTTCTGTACTTGATTCACATGAATTTGTCTTTGTGCATCTCATCAGTATGAGGGCTTGTGTTTACATCCTTGTGTCATGTGTAGGCTTAGTTGAGTTGAGTGGTATACTTTTCCAGTTTTCCGAGACAGTGAGAATTTTATTGTGCGAATTTTCAGTTCATAACATTGATTTCTCTCTCTCTCTCTCTCTCTCTCTCTCTCTCTCTCCCTCAGTTTCTCATATCCTTCCTATTCAGTATGATCTTGGCATCAACGAGATTTATTTGTCAATGGTTTCTACACGGCAGGTGGATAACCAGTCAAGCTTGGATTTGCTTTGTCAATTTTATGATAACCAAAATGCGTTAATAGCCAGAAAACAGTCAAGTATCATTGTCTTAAGGTATTGCTCTCCTCAAAAGTATTTTAGAGTGCTTATTATCTACCAAATTTAGGGCTTTTGTTTCTCGGGATATATATTTAAGTATTTGGCATGTTCCTTGCGACAAATATTTATCCTTTATATATATATATGTTTTTTTTTCCCCTCCTTTTGAGGTGGAAAGGGATTGCAACCATGAATCTTTAAGTTACTGTTGTACCGGGTTCTGATACAAGTTGAAATTCTTGAATCACATGATCCTTGGCTTCTTTAATAATCTGAACAATGGCTATTCATACATTACAGTTATTTTGGGTTAGTGGAAATTCTTAGTGTTAACTGCATGTTAGGCTTTGTAACATCAATTTCTGTTGAAGGGTGATGCATTTAAAAGAGGTCCGAATTTTAAGCTAGAGAGGCTTGACTTATCGTTGAATGTTGAGTGTTTAAAATATAATTAATCTAGTTCACATTTTTCACCTCATATTGTTGTAATTATTATGTTATGTCACTGGGACAAGTAGAAGGGTAGCATTTAACATCGGCCGAGAATGTAAGAGATGATGACCTGTTAAGTGTTATCATAAAACATAGGATTATCTGTCGGATAGTGCGGCACAGCTAGGGTGAGGGTATGGGGTGTGGCGCAGCTAGGGTGAGTGGTCTGGGGTGCGGCGCAGGGCAAGGTAAGTGGTGGTGGCTGTCGGCGCAGGGTGAGGTGGGTGGTGGTAGCTGCCGGCTATGGTGGTGGTGGTTAGGGTTGGGTAGGAGAATCCATTGGCTCTGATACCATGTCAAAATAATATTTAGGTAAAAGCTTAGGGTCTAACAATTAGTTGGAACCCTTTATATTAATCCATGAGAAAAGGAAAACAAAATTACATCGGAGTCCTTAGACTTATAACTAAGTAAAAACACATCAACTAATAGATAATTCTAACATTATGTAACACTACACATGTACTTGAGAATTGTGTTGTAAGGCTAGGTTGGGTTTTAGTTTCATTTTTGTGGTGTTGTTATTGTTGTTGTTGTTGTTGTTGTTGTTATTGCTATGTTTATCTATCCATTCAGCCACTCAACTCCCATTCCTGTAATCTGACGGATGTAGAATTTTTATACATGCCTGCTCGTCATTTGCAATCATATATTTATTTCTTCAATTCTAGGAGCCTGCTTTAAGTTCTGGTTGTTATTGAGTTTGATTCAACTTTTGGAGTAATATCTTAATGATCTTAATTATAACATGTTGTAAGGCACTTAGCTTTGGTGAATCGACCTCCAGAGGCTTCATACGTCTCAATCCAGCTTGCTGAGCGAGGAGCATTTTTAACTTTGCCAATTCACCTCTCTCTCGTTGAAGCTGGAGCATTTACTTGGAGAACTCGTATAGTCTCCGTACAAGGTAAAGTTTTGCCTTCGATCCCGTACATAGGAAAAATAATTGATTTGTATAGTACTATTAATTTCGAAATTTTCTTGATCATGCTTGGAAATGTTTTGAATCCACATAGATGTAGACATGCGGCTACAGCTTATGTGCTGGTATTCAACAGTAAAATTCTTTAGTTGGTGTGGGTTTAATCTTGATCAAATTGCACGAGTACAGAACTAGTAGATTTCTCCTAAGATCTTCAGGGGTGGGGACTTTGGTCAGAAGAAAATGTCAGTTTGGAGTTTTATCAACAATTTGCTTTATTTTCGGAAGACTTATGCACGGAATCGTAAAAGATATTTGTTTGGAAAATATGTGAATTAGGGAAAATTTCTGAGAATAGAGTGTTAATTAGGAAACAATGATTAACTTATATAACCGGAGACTGAATCTTGACATAACTCAGAACATGCATTTTTCCTGAGCCAACATACTGGCAGCCATGGACCATACGGTACTGATAAAATTGTTTTGGGGAAGGTCTAAATATTAAATTTTAGAAATTTTAGCAAGGGTTTGAAATCTGCACAACCTCAAATTACTGGAATGTTCTTTAATTTGAAAATGTTTTTAGCCTGATAACTATGTGCAGGACAAGTTTGAGAGAATCCCTCATGGACATTGGCAAACAAGTCACAGCCGTGTTTGTTAGAAACTTTATAGTTTCTTTGTTGACTGAAATAGATAAAATGCAGATTATGTGTGATTTCAATTAAGGTTCTCATATCTCCTTTCTATTACAATGTTAGATTGCCAACCATGTAACAGTTTGATCTACAATATAAGTAGATTTCATGTGGCCAAAGTGAGGACTATTGGTAAACTTAGGTATGGTTGAAATCGGCCTTGATGAATTTGGTCTTTCGGTGGATTTTAGGTTTGGTAGTAATTAGGGGCGTTTAAGAAAATCGAAAATCGTAAACCGAAAACCGACCGAAACCAAATCGACCAAACACCGATTGGTAAGTTTTTCAAAGTAGTACACAAGCCAAAACCAACTGAAAACCAATCGATACCGCCTAAAACCGACCTACCGAAACTGATTGGTTGGTTTTAAAATCACTAAAAAAATTGAAAAAAACCAACCGCTAACAACCCTAGTAGTAATCGTGCACACATTTAAATGACTGGTGATATTTCCGTAAATAGTGTTAGTGGATGTATTACCTTTTCTTCTTCTGGAAACTGATGAGAACGTGGAGTCACCTTCATGTGAATTAAAGCCGGAAGTTAAATTTATACCCAATCGAATCGTCCCAATACGTTGGATTGATGGGGCCAACAATGGATAGTGTTCTTTTATTTATTTATTTTTTATTTTTTTATATTTCTACTCAATCCATTTTTTTATTTTTGTTTTTTTCTGTTCAATCCTTTTTTTTCCTTGTTTTGTTCCTTTTTTCTTGTCTTGTTTATACTTTCAAAAGATTACTAGTGGTGGCAGAATATAACAAGAGTTCTGTTTGGATTAACCGTTCCATTCTTTAACAGATTCCAAAACTTACCCTGGGCCATTTGTTGTAGTCGATATTTCAAGAGAGATCGAGGTATCTTCTAAAATTAATACTTTTGTAATATATTTTGGTTTAAGATTTAATAATAAAATACCATCATTGTTTTGGCCGTTTCACCTTTTCTTTGATTATTCTTAGGATGGTTTGTCAATCACGGTTTCTCCCTTGTTAAGAATACAAAATGAAACTGAATTCACAATGGAGTTACGTTTCCAACGGCGTCAACAAAAGCAAGCTGAGTCTGCTACTGTGGTACTTAAGCCAGGGGATGCAATTGATGATTCTACTGCGGCATTTGATGCTATAAGCTTGTCTGGTGGATTAAAGAAAGCTCTGATGTCACTGAGTGTTGGTACATATTTGAGAACTTCTCTCTTTTGTTTATTATTGTGAAGGTATATTCTAGCTAGGTGCCTTGCAATAGTTACCTTCATAAGCCTACAACATCTCTAACTCTAATGTTATGGTGTAGTGTGTTTTAGTTACAGCCTAAGCAATTTGTAATGATTATGAGCCCGTTTGGCATAACTTTTTCAGGATGTGGCTATTTGGATTAGCCTTTTCGCAGTTTTTTAAATATCTGATTCCTTTTCAAAGCTAAAAAACATTGTTTTTTTTTTTTTTTTTAAGTTCCAATTTGTAGCTCTTCATAAAATTTATTCCTTCTTAAAAAAAAAAAACCTTCTTATTCCAAAATGTGATTATTTTAAAAGCTAACCCAAACCGACACTAAATAGATGTAGAGAGTGTATTTTGGCAAAGCTTAGGGTTGACAATGTATCACACCCTTTTTTATTAACATTAATAATAAGAAGAAGAATATTACAATGAGACCCTAGCATAAAACATTATAATAAAACTAACATAACAACTCAACACTTCCCCTCAAGCTGGTACAAAAAATATCTCTCATGCCCAGCTTGCACAGAATAGAGTGGAACGGTCGACTTCCAATCCTCTTAGTGAGAACATCTGCAACTTGATCACCTGTCTTCACAAAGGGAATGCAAATGGTACCACTACTAAAATTCTCTTTAATTATTTGTTGATCAATCTCAACGTGCCTAGTTCGATCATGTTGAACCGAATTATGAGCTATACTAATTGCAGACTTATTATCACAGTATAACTTCATAGAATCCAATTGTTCAACCTTCAAATCTTTCAACAGCAACTTAATGTTGACAAACATTTGGTCAAACTTAGAGAGTACAATCGTCTCTCTATTTTTTATTAATAAAGAGAAGAAGAAAAGAAAGGGAAAAATAATTATAGAGAAGTCCCTACACAAAGATAAAATAAAATAAGAGAACTAAAAGATATAACTCTCAACACTCCCCCTCAAGCGGGTGCGAAGACATCTCTCATGCCCAGCTTGCCGAGAATAGAGTGAAAAATTTTGCTAGCTAAACTCTTAGTAAGAACATCTACTAGCTGTTCTCCGGACTTCAAAAATGGAGTGCAAATAATCCCACTATTCAACTTCTCCTTGATGAAGTGTCGATCTATTTCAACATGCTTGGTCCTATCATGTTGAACCGGATTGTGAGCGATATTAATTGCAGATTTATTGTCACAATATAACTTCATAGAGTCTTCAGGCCCAAAACCAAGGTCAGATAGGATAATCTGAATCCATAACAACTCACATAGTCCCTGTGCCATGGCTCTGAACTCTGATTCGGCACTAGACCTCGCCACAACTTGTTGCTTCTTGTTCCTCCAAGTAACCAAGTTACCACCAACAAATGAACAATATCCCGTTGTTGACCTCCTGTCAGCAACAGACCCAGCCCAATCTGCATCTGTATAGGCCTCCACTTGAGTGTGACCATGCTTAGCAAATCCAGATGCTGACTTGAGATACCTCACACTTCTGAAGACAGCATCAAGGTGAACCTGTCTCGGAGAATGCATAAACTGACTGACCACACTCACGGCGAAAGCTATGTCCGGTCTAGTGTGAGATAGGTAAATTAGCTTGCCAACCATCCTCTGATATCTTCCCTTGTCAACAAGTTCTCCACTTGTGTCATCACTAATTTTCTGATTTGGGTCCATTGGGGTGTCAACTGCTTTACTCCCAAGCATCCCCGTTTCCTGCAATAGATCTAAGACATATTGTCTTTGAGAAATAAAAATCCCAACCTTGGATCTAGCAACTTCGATCCCCAAGAAATACTTCAAGTTCCCCAAATCCTTGATCTCAAATTCTTTGGCGAGATAATTCTTCAACCGTCCCATCTCTTCTACGTCATCTCCTGTGAGGACTATATCATCAACATAAACTATCAATGCAGTCAACTTATTTCCTGAAGAACGTTTTATGAAGAGAGTATGATCACCGTGACTCTGTTTGAATCCATACCTGATCATGGCTTGTGAAAACCTATCAAACCATGCTCTAGGTGATTGCTTGAGCCCATACAACGCCTTCTTGAGACGGCACACTTTTCCCTTTGTTTTAGTATCCTCAAAACCCGGAGGAACATCCATATACACTTCTTCCTCTAGGTCACTATGCAGGAAGGCATTTTTTACATCAAACTGATGTAATGGCCACTCCAAATTTGCTGCAAGAGACAACAAAATTCTGATAGAGTTCATCTTGGCCACAGGAGCAAATATTTCTTGGTAATCAACTCCATAAGTTTGAGTAAATCCTTTAGCCACTAATCTGGCCTTATACCTCTCAATTGTCCCATCGGCCTTGTGTTTCACAGTGAACACCCACTTGCACCCTACAGTCTTCTTCCCTCGAGGTAACTCTGCTAATTCCCAAGTGCAATTCTTTGAGAGTGCTTTGTCTCTTCAACCATGGCTGATTTCCACTTAGGATCAGAGAGAGCTTCCTGGACATGGTTAGGAACAGAAATAGAGGAAAGTTTGGACACAAAGGCCCTATAGGATGGAGACAAACGAGAGTATGAAACATAATTAGAAAGAGGTCCTCAGTACATGTTCTAATGCCCTTTCGATGAGCAATAGGAATGTCTAAATCATCACTAAAAATCAAGAAAGTGAGTGGATGGACTCGAAATGCCTGGATCATCATCACTAGAAGTGATTGGCTGTAGTGAAGGGAAAGGAATAGCTTCCATTTCTGCTGTCCCAAATCTTTTCTTTTCTTTGTTCTTTGAGTATGTCAGTAAATTTTCCCCCTTTTTTCAGTTTGTTCTCTTTCTCCCTCACATTCCTCTTTATTTTCTACCTCACCTTCCCTTGGTTCCTCTCCCCCTTCCTCTTTATTTTCTCTTGACTCATCGACTTCCTTTTCCACATTTTCTACTCTTTCTCCCTCATCTCTTTCTGTTGTGAAAGGAACAATGGCAATAGGCACTCCTCCAGGCATCTCTTCCTCACTCTCTTTCTCCCCTTGAAGAGGTGGCTGTGGAGACTGAAAGTAGGATTGGGTCTCATGGAAGGTAACATCCATAGAGACATACCACTTACATGAAGGAGGATGATAACACTGATACCCCTTTTGTGTGGGTGAGTAGCCAATGAAGACACATTTAAGAGCACGAGGATCTAATTTTTTTCGGGAAGGAGAATGGTTGTGAACAAAGCAAACACAACCAAACACTTTGGGAGGAATAGCAAACGTAGACGATGGACTAAGGAGAATTTCAATGGGAGATTTCTGACCAAGGACACGAGTGGGTAAACGATTGATGAGGTATGCAGCCGTTAAAACTGCCTCACCCCGGTAGGGTTTTGGAACCTGCATGGAAAACATCATGGAGCGAGCAGTTTCCAACAGATGACTATTCTTCTGCTCTGCAACTCCATTTTGTTGGGGAGTTTTAGTGTAGGAAGTTTGATGAATTATGCCATGTTCAGAAAAATAGGATTTAAGGCCACCATAAATATATTCCCTCCCTTTATCAGAACGCACAATTTTGACAACAATACTAGAAGAAAACCAAGATGGGGTAAAATGTTTTTCTTATATTTCTCAGAATAATACAGTGTATATATACACAAGAGGAGTAAAAGGAAAAAGGAAACAAATAAATAAAAGATTACAAGAAAATCAAATCATCCTAATATAATGTGAAGCATATATCACGGACAATCATATATTCCAACAATACTAAATTGAGTGCATATCATTTTGTGAAAGCTTTTGAAAATAGAAAACACATCACTCTTATCTTTCATCAAAAACACCCAAGTAGTACGAGAAAAATCGTCAATAAAAGTAACAAACCACTTATAACCATTCAAGGAAGAGATATGGGATGGACCCCAAACATTAGTATGAACAATCTGAAAAGGAGTAGTACTTTTATTCAAATTCAAATTAAAGGTGGCACGATGATGTTTGCCAAGTTCACATGTTTCACAAAGAGCATCAGAAACATTCTTATTATTTATTAAAGAAGGAAACAAATGACGAAGAAGTGAAAAAGATGGATGGCCTAGTCTCTGGTGCCACAACCAAGCCTCTCTAGGAAGAGTCTCCCTCAGTGAATGGTGAGCACTCCGCGGCATATTCCCACTCTCAGCTTCCTTGGGCAGCAGAAAATAGAGTCCATTCTCTTCCCTACCACTGCCAATCATCTTCTTTGTGGAGAGATCCTGAAAGACATAGTAAGAGGGAAAGAAAGTCACACAATAATTTCGGTCTCGAGTAATGCGACTAATAGAAATAAGATTAGTCGAAAAATTGGGTACATGAAGAACCGAAGATAAAGTTAGAGAATTAGAAGCATTAATGACACCTTTACCAGAAATAGGAGAAAGATTACCATCTGCAGTTCTAACTTTATCTTTACCTGAACACGGAGCATAGGTAGAAAAATTGGTAGACAGACCAGTCATGTGATTGGAAGCCCCCGAGTCAATGATCCATGGTTGTTGAGAGGTAGCATGTAAAGCACAAGAAAAATTAGCAACATTACCTACTTGAGCAAAAGACGTAGAAGAACTCGTGGGAGTGTCCAGCTGTGCCATATACGCCTCAATGTCTCCAGGTCAGCACTACTAATACCCCCTGCAGCAGATGAAGGGGAGGATGACTCCTCTGAATGTGGACGGTCAGAGCCAGCCGATAAGTGAGCCCTGGGCCCGCTGCCCCGGCCACCACTGCGTCCTCCACCTCTCCCCTTTGTCAATGGTGGACGACCATGGAGCTTCCAACAAGTCGCACGAATATGCCCCGATCTATTGCAATAATCACACCACTTGTCTTTAGCATTAGTACCCTCAGAAATATTGTCTTTCCGTGAATTGAAAACAGGGCCCTTACCCCCTCTCTAACTAGAAGAGGCCAAAGCAGACCTATCAGTGGAAACAGGGGAAAGCATAGCAGAGCGGCGACTCTCCTCGTTCTGAACATATGCAAATGCTTCCCTAAGTGACGGTAAAGGTTCCATCCCAAGTACCCGACTCCTAACTTGATCAAACTCGGAATTGGGCCCAGCAGGGAATTTAAAAATTCGTTCACTCTCAATATATTCTTTAAAACTAGCAGCATCTGTGGACAAACTGGCGATGATTTTTCAAGTGATCAAGACGCTTCCACATAGTGGATAAGGATGTAAAGTACTGAAGTGTAGAACGGTCACCTTGAACCTCGGCCTCAATAGTCCTACGAAGTTCATAAATTTGAGCTATGTTACCTTTCCTAGCATATGTCTGTGTAAGAGTATCCCAAATGTCATTTGCAGTTTCCATTTCCAAGAAAAATTCAGCAATAGCGGGCTCCATCGAATGAACAAGCCAGCTCATAACCAGATAATTATCAATCTCCCACTTAGCATAAGTGGGTTCATCAGGACTAGGTGCCTTGATCGTGCCATCAACATAACCATACTTCGCTCGACTGCGGAGCCAGAATGTGGCGGACTGAGACCAGGAAAGATAATTTTCACCATTGAGTAAGGCAGTAGTGATTTTGGATCTAGGATTCTCGGTAACAAGGAACTGCTACTCATTACCTATAGGAGAATCTTTACCACTAGGGTTTCCAGTTGTAATTCCTTTGACATGTTGAAGGAAATATGCACTTACCCAAAGAGAACGATGGTCAGCAAGGCACTCCTAGTACTTACACGCATCTTTTAGGTGCAATTGTCCACTTTATGGACAGGTCATGGGTCCAAAATTGGACCTAAAAAAGGGAAGAAACAAAGGATTGGATCAGCCCTAATTGAATTTGTATGAACCAATGAATAGGGCTGAAAAAGAAGAGAAAAAAAGAGAAATAGGGCTGTCGGATCAGGCCAAGCTTGAAATGAACAGTACCGTGAATAGTAACAGTGAACAGTACCGTGAATAGTACGGTGAACAGTGCGATGTGTTGAAAAAACTAAATGTATTGAATATAATGTGATAATTACAATGAGCATTACAAGCCTTTATATAGGCAAAACTAAGAAGTGAAAAATACTAAAGTGCCCATAGGGCTTACATAAGCAATGACCTAATCAATGACATAAGCCATGACCTATGCCCTAATACTAATTAATAATAAAATCCCACCATCTTCCTAATATTATCAGATCTCCCCAAATCTCAATTAATTCTTATCTTCCCATTTGTCAAACTTCCATATCTTCCAACACTCCCCCTCAAGTTGGCACACAGATACTTGTTGAAGTGTCCAACTTGCACACGAATATGGAAGACAATCTTATACCTAACTATCCTCAATTAATCCTTGTAGACTGTTGTAGCGGCTCCTTTTAGGTAGGCTTTCGTCCACGTGCGACCCCTTATTGGGTGGTCCACGTGCGGCTCCTTTGAGGTCGGCTCTCGTCCACGTGCGACCCCTTCTTGGGTGGTCCACGTGCGGCTCCTCTTAAGGTCGCCTCTCGTCCTACAAACATCCAAAGGTGAAAGTGTCCATGGAAGCAACCATCGTGTCACAGAGAGATAGTTGTCTTGTCTTCAACACTCCCCCTCAAAGTGAATGGTGGTAGTGATCCCAAATACATCTGTGCGTAGCGGGTCTCTCTTCGGTTGGTCTAGTTGACCATGTGATGTAACGGGCCCCCTCCTTGGGGTCCCGTCACCTGGTTTACTATCCCTATATTCTCCCCCTCAAACTGAAGGTGGGAGTAAATACGAACACCGAAGTTTGGAAGATGATGGAAACAAAACATTGAAGCCCAAAGCCAAACATGGCATTTACAAAAATCTGAAATTTTGAAAAAAATTGGGGCTAATTTGTAATTTCAGAAAATTTTGAGGCAAAAAAGCCATTTTAACAAAAACATTGGGGCAGATATGAAATTCCAGAAATTTTTAGGGCAGATTTGAAATTAAAAAAAATTGGGGCAATACAAGAACCCTAGTTGGTATTGCCTATTGACAACCAAAGTGTTAAACAACCAAACAGCAGCCCCACAAGATAATATCCAAATAGTACCAAAGGAATCCAAACAAGGGTTAATAGCAGCAGCAAAACACAAACAGAGCAGCCGAATGACAAGTTTTTCACCAAAAAATGATGAAAAACCAACCAAATGGTCACAAATCACTCAAACATTCCTTCCTTTGGCTAAATTGCAGCACATAGGTTTGAATCCAAGCATTAAACAGCCCAAAAATGTCCCAGATGCACAGATCGAAAAATCAAGCCCTTAAATTCTGAAAATATTAAAAAAATAGAAAACCTCTCCAAACGGTCTCAAATCAAAAAACGAAGAACACCACGATGATCAACATCAAGAGGCGAATCTGGGCATGTCAATTTTGGCCGGAAATCTGGCCGGAAAATGATGACATCATCGCCGGAATATGGCCATCAGTGGCTGCTTATAATGTCAGCAACTTCAGAAAGAGATGGGCTGTTTTGGGAGGACTAAGAGAGACAAGAAAAGGTTGAGAGAGCAAAAAAAATGGCAGTCCAGCAAAGCGGCAAAAAAGCCGTCCGCCGGCGAAGCGGAAGACTCAAAAAAGGACACCAGAACTTTATGACTCTGATACCATGTTGAAAAAACTAAATGTATTGAATATAATGGGATAATTACAATGAAGCATTACAAGCCTTTGTATAGGCAAAACTAAGAAGTGAAAAATACTAAAGTGCCCATAGGGCTTACATAAGCAATGACCTAATCAATGACATAAGCCATGACCTATGCCCTAATACTAATTAATAATAAAATCCCACCATCTTCCTAATATTATCAGATCTCCCCAAATCTCAATTAATTCTTATCTTTCCATTTGTCAAACTTCCATATCTTCCAACACGATGAACAGTAAGGATGAATAGTGCGATGAACAGTAACGGTGAACAGTAATGATGAACAGTAACGATGAATAGTGCTTAGGTCATGTTTGGTGGTGGAAGGTGTATGGGTTGGGGTGGTGTGTTGGTGGCTGGAGGAAGCTAGGGTTAGGTAGAGGATGGTTGGGAAGGTTCTGATATTATGTTGACAAACATTTGGTCAAACTTAGAGAGTACAATCGTCTCTCTATCTTTTATTAATAAAGAGAAGAAGAAAAGAAGGGGAAAAATAATTACAGAGAAGTCCCTACACAAAGATAAAATAAAATAAGAGAACTAAAAGATATGACTCTCAACACTTAATCCACAGGAGTTCACAAATACCTTGGGCCATAGCCCTGAACTCGGCTTCAGCACTAGACCTGGCTACAACATTTTGCTTCTTACTTCTCCAAGTAACCAGATTTCCCCATACGAACATGCAATACCCTGAAGTAGACCTTCTGTCAGTAACCGAACCAGCCCAATCGGCGTCGGTATAAGCTTCCACCCTAAGATGGTTATGCTCAGCAAAGTATAGAAACGGTATCCATAGGAGCAGTAGTAGAAGAGTATCCAGAATCAGAGATGGCACCATTCGCAACCTGCGGGGGGGCGGGGGGGGGGGGGGGGGGGGGGAGGGAGGGGGCACCATGGAGCTGCCAGCATGTGTCCCTGCTATGTCCATCCCGAAAACAATAGGTGCACTAGAGAGTTTGGCCTAGACCATGGCTAGGACGACCACCACGAACTCCTCCTCCGCGTCTTCCACGGTTAGGACCACCACCCCTACCAGGAGCTTGTGGAGTCTGAGTAACAAGAGCGGAGCGATCAACAAGCGAAGGGGATGGAGGTGGGTCCCGAAGGGTGCTCTGTAGAACACGCTGATATATTTCGGCAAAAGTAGGAAGAGTATCACTCCCAAGGATTTGAGACCGTATGGCCTCATATTCAGGTTTGAGGCCGGCAAGAAACTTCATAACCAACATTTGTTCCAGCTGTTTCTGTTGTTCCTGAACACTAGTGGTAGAGGGCATAACAGTATTCAACTCTTCATGTAACCGTTTCATAGTAGCAAAATAATCGGTAACCGACAAATCATTTTGCTCAAGCTTAAAATATTGAGAGGACAAATCATACATCCGTGCTAAGTTACTAGAGTAAAGAAGGTGGAGATACTCCCAAAGTGCCTTAACAGAGCTCAAGTGATTGCATAAATCAGCGACATCCGGTTCCATAGAATTCTATATCAGTGTAACAAGCTGAGCATCAAGTTGTTTCCATGTCTTAGCAGCCTTTTCATCAGCGGTAGGAGGGGATTCGGTAAGATGTGCATCGTGGCCTAAGCCAGTGAGACACATAGTAATCGCATTGGACCATTGGAGGAGGTTGTTGCCGTTCAACTTACGATTGGTGAGTTGGGTGACAGATTTGGATTCCATAATGAGCAATGAACCAAATAGAAAGCCAAGGGATACCCGATCGGAACCAAAGAGGGCTGCAAAGTGAGATCCAAACCAAATAAGGGCAGATCGGGACCAAAAAATAAGCAGGTATGAACCAAATAGGGTCACCGGAGCTACAGAGTCGCCGGTAGGGGTCGCCGGACCTAGACGGAGCTCGGGAGGTGATCGCCGGAGGGAGGCGAGGTCGCCGGAGGTAGGCAAGGTTGCTGGAAGGTCTGGGGTCACCGGAAAAAGGGGCTGCGTGTGGATTTGGGGAGATCTAGGTTCGGCGGAGGAAAGGTGGTGGTCAGGGAGGGTCGCCGGAGGACCAGGAGTGGCCGGCGAGGGTCGCCGAAGGGAGTTGGTGGGCCAAGAGGCTGCGCTGCTGCGTGGAGGCTAGGGTTTTCCTTTTTTTTTTTTTATTAATTTATTTTTATCTCCTTTTTTTTTTTTTTGCTGATGGGAAAAAAAAGAAAAAGAAAATCAGAAGAAAAGAAACTAAAAAAACAGATTGAACTTCTTTGATTCACAAAGAAGGCGGATGAAGAAGCAATCCCAGGACGGGAGGCTCTGAAAGCATGAAAAGATAAAAACAGGTGATGGGAATATCTCTCTGTATATTCAACATAACGAAATAATGATACAAGGAGCCTATTTAGAGGCTTTACACAATCCTATACTACTAACGTAAAGGATGTGGCACAGCCACATTGCACTTATACATATTTACCCTTTTAACAATAGGCATTAGAGTTTTTTTTTCTTCCTTTCAAAAGCATATGATTTTCTTGTCACACGTGCCTATATACATTGTGTTGAAGCTTGATATACATTGTTGGCCCATTATCTAGCAGATTAAGTTTTTGGAACAACTGGTAACTTAACAAGGTATCAAAGCCGTGTTTATGAGAGGTCTTGAGTTTGACTCTCCATCCCCGTGTTGGTGTGCATATTTGCACTTTGTTATTTGCCTCCACTATGATGGAGAGTTGTTTGTTGGCTCTTCAAGTGCTAGCCGGGGTTGCACATGATGGAGGGTGTTGAAGCTTGATATACATTGTTGGCCCATTCTCTAACAGCTTAAGCTTTTGGAGCAATTGGTAACTCAACACAATGAAATGTATGTTTATAATGGTCGTATTCATCGCTGTGTCCATGTCCTAATTTTTAAGAATTTGCCATATTGCCATATCATGTACGTGTCTGTATCCCTGTATTAATATCCGTGTCTTAGTGAATAACGATGCAATGCATTCAGTTCAATATGAAAATTTAGAGCAATTCTGGCTGTTTTTTTCTCTCTTTGCTGTGAATTTCTTGCAGTTCTAAAGTTTGGGAAGTCAACCAGGTCTGCATATCCCTTTTGTACTATTATGAATCATGTTAGATGGGCTCATCCCTCTAACACCTTTAACTGTTCTACTTAGCACCCTAAATGAGACAATCTACTGTCAGAAGATTGTTCAATTTTACTATTACAGACACAAAAACAGCTTCTGAGCTATTGCCCTTGCTTAACTAATTAAGCATGAAATATGTAGCCCTTCCTACAACTTTTCAAAGCCCAAAAACTAATATCATAACCAACCTATTGCCTGACAACCAATATCATAAATAGTTCCGGAAAACTCTTTTTACCGGTACCGAGCATACAATTTGTTTCCATAGCTTGTCGGAGTATCTTACTCTTGTCTTCCACCAAATTACTTTTTCCTGTATTTAATTGAATAACTCCCGTTATCTACTGGCTCTTTCTTTTTAATGTTTCACTATGTCCCCGTTTGGGAAGCTTAAAATCCGCGATTGCCACCACCGTTTCCCACGCGGGCCCTATGTAATTATGAGTGTTTGCTGCAGGCTGCAAACGAAAATTCATGTTTTTGGTAATCACATGCAGGTAATTTCTTATTTTCTTTTAGACCAGAAATTGGAGATGACTTCGAAGATTCTTGGAAATTACCTTCAGTGGAGTGGTCGGAATATCTCGAAGGTGGAAAGGCTGTTCGTTTCTCTGGATTGTTTGATAAATTAAGTTACAAATTTCGGAAGGCTTTTTCCGTGGAACAAGAGAGATGTTCTTTCAGCACTGCATGTTGTTCCGTCAAATCTGAAGATGGAAATGTTGCTAATGTACATTTTCTAATTCAGTGCATTACAAGAGATGTACCTATTATACAGCCTGATAATTTTGGATATCCTCAAGGAAATAGATCTTCACCAGTTGCCTTACAGGAGCACAAGGAAATCTTTCTTCTTCCCACTGTTAGAGTCTCGAACTTATTGAAGTCAGAGATCCATGTACTATTGACTGATACGGGTAATAGTAATTTTATGTCTTTGTGTTAAAAAACATTAGGGTAAATATCACTGACCTCCCCTAAGGTTTGTCTTTATATCAGCCACCTCCCCTGTGCTTTGAATAATATCTACGACCTCCCTTGCAAGTACGGGTTTGTTGGCACTATCAGATGGGTATGTGAATTTTCAGAAGTACCCCTATGTATAAATACGTACATATATTATTACTATCATTATTAATACTATTATTATTATTTTTTATTATCATTATTATTATTATTATTGTTGTTATTATTAGATTATTATTAAATGTAAAAATTAAGGATGATACAAAAGGATGATTACGTCTTTTTTGTACATTTAAAAACACAAATTTGTCAAAGTGGAGAACCATTGGCAAGGGCATTTATGTTCTTTTATCTATATAGTAAGGTATTGTTGTCAAATAACATGATGGAACTTTTGTCAGTTCATCTTGAAAATTGCTGACATTACTGATGCAAAGTTTTGGTTTCAAGGGAGGTTGCTATATTATGCGAAACACAAGGAGGTCGCTGATATAATGGCACACCTCAGCGGAGATCCGTATAGTTGTTTTTTCTGCTAACTTCCATCTTGGTGCAGATCCTAGTGCAGCTATTGGCTGCGACAGTATTGGAAAGCAGGCCACTATTTCTTGTGGATCAAGTGTTGATTTATATGCTAACCCTGCGACAATATACTTCATTGTTACTCTGACTGCCTTTAGTTCAAGCTGCAAGCCAGTGAACAGCAGTGATTGGGTTAAGAAGTTACAGAAGCAGAAAAAGGATGTTCATCATTTGGACATCAATTTGGATTTTGGTGGTGGAAAGTATTTTGCAATCTTAAGATTGTCCCGTGGGCATAGGGGCCTATTAGAGGTTGTTAAATATTAACCCTTTGAATCGTTTTATTATTGTGTATTTCCAAATGCATTAAGATGCACTACTAGTTGGATTCCTTGTTGTTCACTGACTTGAGTCATAGTTTAGCCATTGAATTAGAATTTGGTGGTCATATGCTATGTATACAGTCATGCGGATATGGCACGATATGGACATGGACAAGGATACAGACACGGGAAACAAGAATTATATCCTTCCAGTTAGCTATGCAATGTACAATGCCATGTCCACTCCCATTTCCTAAATTTTCAGATAAACCCATTACTTATCTTCCACTTTAGTATATAAAGAATTTTACCTTAAATCTTTTTAAACATTTCCAAGGAGACAATGTGCCATGCCCACTCCCGTGTCCGACCATGTCGGTCGCGCGCTCAACACATGTCCCATACAAAATAAATAAATAAATTAATTAATACACGTTTTTTCGTGTGTCCGAACAAACACAGCACCCAAATTGAAGTGTCTGCAGACTGTGGTAACTGGTACGTAGTTCATATGTATTTCGCTACCTTAAAATTATCCACTCGCACAGGGAGATACTAGCAATGGTTGTTAGTACCCTGCTAATATTTCTCTCCATTCAACTTCCAATAACATGCATATACACTACAAGGTTGATTTCTAGTCTAGCAAAGTTACTACCATAGTACAATGTTGTGCAGACTATCTATGATTTACTCTACATGGCTAACATCGTTTGCATGACAATCCTCTTGAAAGCTAATTTGTACATCTGTTTTCAGGTGGCGATTTTTACATCATACACACTGGAAAATGATACCGACTTCCCCTTGTTTTGCTTTGCACCCAATCATAAGCCTCCGTCTAGGTACATTTGTGGCAGTGTTTAGTTGACACTTTTATTGCTGCTATTACTTGCCTTTGTAAAAACTGCTAACCTTTGAGTGCAGGGATGAGGCCGCCGAAAAGCTCGATTTCAGTATTCCTCCTGACCACGGATATCTTTTGTCTCCAAAATCAACTGGATCATGGTTCATCAAGTAATTGATAATTTTTTAATATCGTAGCTTCAGTTGCCAAATCAAATGCTTAAAGCCCATTTGTTATTACTGTGGGAATAAGACATCTTTCCTTTGATAGATTTTCGAAAAAGTAGCAATTTGCTGCTTTTGATTTAAGGCTTTAAGCTGTTTTTCAGCTTTAAAGTGGATTCGATTTTGTAGAAAGCTGTGAAAAAGTTTTTGCCAAATGGACTCAAATTTCTTAATAATCCCAGACAAGTGAACATTGCCAAATAAGCAGATCCATATGTGCTCTTAATAGTTTGATGTTTCTATTTGGCAATGACGTCTCATTCAGCTTCTGCTTCCAGATACAACAAGGTGCGGCTCAAATTGTTGGAAGAGAAAGCATCTGAGATCTTGTTGGACTTGGATGCTTTATCGGGCCTCACAGAGATAGCCCTGGAAGTAGAGGATGGATCTGGCTTCAAACATGTTGCAAAATTGGGGGTGTCTTTAGGGCCACTTAGTAGTAAACTAAATGTTCCATCACAAGCAATATCTTTGGTCCCACGATATGTTGTTTTCAATGAATCAGAGGAAGTTATCACTATACGGCAATGCTATCTGGAGGTTTGGATGTTTTTTTTGAATGTCAAAGGTGCCGTTATCTTTTTCATGTACCCTAATAATGTTCTAAATTTTCTTCTTTGTTGTTTCTTTTTTTTTTTTTGTTGAAAAGGATGACATGGAAGGGATGATTCCTATAAAGAGTAAGCAGAAAATAGCACTAAAGCTGAGGAGTGGAACTATTAAGAAGAGAGAAGTTAGTGTTTTTGAGAACTTGCTCAGAAAACATCGAGATACCCGTGATAATTCATTGGAATTTATTCAGTTTCGACCCAATGAGGCTGGATTGGGTTGGTCAGGACCAGTGTGCGTTGCTTCACTGGGACAATTTTTCCTGAAATTCAGAAGATCCTTAGATTTTTCCGCACAGCAATCAAATCAAGTAACAGCACAAAGCAACACTTTGCCTGAATTTGCCGCCGTTCATGTGGTGGAAGAAGGTTCTAGTCTTGTTATGCACTACCACAGGCCACCAAATATCAATCTGCCTTATCGAATTGAGAATTGCTTGCATGACTCATTCATCACATACTATCAAAAGGTGGTATTGTTGGTCGCCCTCTTTATCAGTTAAAGTATAAGGAATAGAAATTTGTCCTGTCTATTTACACTCACACTTCCTTTTGAGTGATTTTTTTTGGAGAATTTCAGGATTGGTTTGAGCCAGATATTCTAGGAGCTGGAAGTAGTGTTAATTATGTCTGGGATGACTTGACTCTTCCCCGTAAGCTGGTCATCCAGATTAATGGTATTTACTGTTCTCCTGATACTTCTTTTATCATTGTGTTGGAATGCTTTTCACTTCTAATGATTATTATACCTTCACTCAATTTTTACGGGAATGAAATGTAGTTGTTTTACCTAAAACTTCCTTGAATGCTATTACGAATATTGTATCCATTTCATTCAAATTTGAACACTCCCTGTCACAGCCCGGTCCCACAATAGCGGAACCGAAGCCCGTGGCACGCCACCGAGGCTAACCAATTCATTAACGTTCCCCAAAATTTAGTTTGAAGAACACACGCAGCGGAACAAAATAAAACACATTTAAAACTAGTGGTCCAGTCGACTGGGTCGGGACCTCAGTCGACTGAAGACCTGAAGCAGAGAGTTTTCAAAAGTTTAACAGACCGTCCAGTCGACTGAGACTGGGGTCCAGTCGACTGGAGCCTCCATTTTTCAGTCGACTGAACGCCTCCGGTCGACTGAAGCTCAAGCAGAAACAAAAACCATATTTTTCTTCAGAGGTCCAGTCGACTGAAACAGGGCCCAGTCAACTGGTTTTTCCATATTAAAAAGCAGTGGCTAGCAGGGCACAAGGGTCCAGTCGATTGAAACAGGGTCTAGTCGACTGTTTTGCAGCAGCAGTCCCTTCTGCAGGTTTTTCCAAATTAAAAAGTTTTTGCAATCAACCAAGGATCAAACACACACACTTCCAAAGTCATTCTAAAGTGATCCCTACTAGATTAGAACATTGTTAAAACATAATTACAAGAGATTACAAGCTATTACAACATTATGAATTCTTTCTACGATACTAAGTTAAACATAACCAAGAGTCATAAGATTCTTATTACAACATCCCTAATCCAAAACTACGAGATTTAAACAATGAGTCGCCTTCTAAGTGAACTCCCAAACCCACGTGCTCACTTCTGCGATTCCTTGCCAGCATTAACGCCTGCAATGGTTATTTGAATAACCACACATATTCGATATGTTTAAAGCTAACACTTAGTGAATAAAACAACATATGCACATGAATGACAAACATGCTCGCATTCACATCTCTACATTTCATACTAGTCTCCAGAGATCCCACGTGTACGTTCCATACTCCCAATCCGCGACTCCTCGCCAATAAGTCCACGCGAAAGGGTAAGACCCACGATTCTTTTCTTCAATCGTGCGACCTTATGCCTATAACGGCTCCAACACGATGGCTTGATACACGCACTCCTTTGACCCAAATAAGCAACTCAACATGCTCAAATTGTTGGTTAAATAAGTTTAGTTTTATTTTATTATTGTATAAGGGCTTTAATGTAATTTTTATTTCTCTCATTTACTGAATAATATATATGGGGTGTGACTAATTGTCAACCCTAAGTTTGGCATAATCCTATTGTTAACATGGTATCAAAGCCACCCTAACAAGGGTTTCTGCCACCACCCAATCATCCACCACCACCGGACCACCATTCACCACCCCTACTGCCTGCGCCACAACCCTAACCCTAACCACCACCAATATGTCCTGAGCACTATTCACGATACTATTCACGGCACTGTTCACAGCACTGTTCATCGCTACTGTTCACGTTACTGTTCATCGGCACTGTTCACGCTACTGTTCATCGGCACTGTTCACGCTACTGTTCATCGGCACTGTTCATTGCATTTTTTTTCTCTCCAAACGATCCCCTCCCTGCGCCGACAGACTTCTATGGTCTGGTAGACCAATCGCAGCTCCTAATCTTCATTTGGATCTCTCCACTGCATCTTATATTCACCACGGATCAATTATTTTGATTGGAGTTTCAACTTTTTCCAGTTTTTTTGGGTCTTTCATGGCCCTTTGATCAGCTAGACTATTTTTTTGCATCCTCTATGGTGATTGCTTCGTGCATGCTGCACTACTGTTGATCCATTGCCTTGTCCCTCTGGTTGCTGTCATTGTTGCGGGATTTTTTTTGTGTTGATTCATGATGACGGATTTAGACAAATCCAACGTGAATACACAAGTTGTACGGAGTGATATTGTGCCTCCTACTGATAACCCGAATGTGAAACTTACTACATCTTTATTCAATGGCCAGAACTACCTCGCATGGTCCGGATCTGTGATTATGTCCTTGAAGGGCAGAGGCAAGATGGGGTATATCAATGGCAAGATAAAAGCACCGCCAACTGAGGATACTTCGTATGACAAGTGGGAGATGGAGAACTCCACTGTCATGACGTGGCTTTGCCACTCTATGGTTCCTGAGATTGCTGAAGGGTTTCTGGACATGGCGACTGCCCAAGATATTTGGGAGACCATGGCCAACACTTATTCCAGAAAGGGAAATTCGGCTCAAATATTTGAGCTCCGCCGTTTGATTGGACGTTCAGAACAAAGAGAGCAGAGTGTTCTTCAGTACTACACAGCTCTTTCCACTCATTGGAAACGTTTGGACCATCTAGTGGATTATAAACCTGTTTGCATTACGGATTCTGTGGCTTACCATAAGGTTGTTGCTGAAGAACGAATATTTAAATTCCTTGAAGGTCTCCACCCCGATTTGGATCCTGTTCGCAGCCGTGTTTTGGGAATGGAGCCTTTGCCTTCTCTTCAGGAGGCCTTTGCCTATGTACAGAACGAGGAAAGCCGTCGTTCTGCTATGCTTCCGCCTGTCTCTACAGAGAAATCTGCTCTCATTTCCGCTCCTCAGGAGGATGGACACCGTACTCGTGATATCTCTAGTGACTCCAGTTCATCGGATAAGTCTAAGCAGTTCTGTGATTATTGCAATACCAAGTTTCACACTAGAGAGACATGCTATAAGCTTCATGGTTATCCACCGGGTAGTCGTGGAGGTCGTTTTGGCTCCTCTAGAGGTCGTGGGGGGCGGTTTAATGGTCGTCGTTCCCATGCTCATCACACTGCCGCTGCTGATCCTTCAGCTCCGGTTCCAGATCCGCCAGCTTCGCCTGCTATATTTACTGCTTCTGAGTTGGAAGAGGCCTTCCGGGGTTTAATGGCTCGTTGTTCTTCCGCGGCTACTTCTACAGGTGCTTCCTCTTCATTTGCCCAGACAGGTAACTTAGTCACTTATGCCCGAGCATGCTTATCTCATTTGTCCTCTCCTTGGATTATTGACTCTGGAGCTTCAGACCATATGTCTAGCTCTTCCGATTTGTTTGCTATTTATACTCCTCATTCAGGTCAAGACAAAGTTCGCATTGCCGATGGCACCTTTTCTTCTGTTTCAGGAAAGGGTGTCATTCATGCAACTCCCTCGCTACCTCTGTCATCGGTTCTTCATATTCCCAGTTTTACTTCTAATCTGTTATCTATTAGTCGTATAACTAATGATTTGAACTGCAGTGTAACATTTTTCCCTTCTCACTGTGTTTTTCAGGACCTTACCACAAGGAGGACGATTGGCAGTGGTAGAGTGGAGAATGGCCTTTACCTTCTGGATGGAGGAAACAAAGGCGCTTATCATACTACTAGTTCTGAGAATAAGTCGGACGACATTTGGTTATTACATAAGAGATTAGGACATCCTTCATTCCATTTACTTAAACATATGTTCCCTTCTTTAGTTGATAAACCTGTTTCTGAGTTTTATTGTGAATCTTGTGAACTTGGGAAACATCATCGGACATCTTTTGCTCCGACTTTTAATAAAAGTTTAGTTCCTTTTTCTTTAATCCATTATGATGTATGGGGTCCTTCTCGTATTAATTCTTTAAAAGGTCATCGTTGGTTTGTGAGTTTTATTGATGATTATTCACGCAGTACATGGCTTTATCTTATGAAGGAGAAGAGTGAAGTGTTTTCTATCTTCAAATCTTTCTATCAGATGGTTTTAACTCAGTTTGGGACAGGTATAAAAATTATACGTTCTGATCAAGGAGGTGAATATATTGATTCGGGTCTAGGTGAATTTTTTACATCCAAGGGTATTTTACATCAAACTTCTTGCACTGATACTCCACAACAAAATGGAGTAGCAGAACGCAAGAATCGTCATTTACTTAATGTTGCTCGCTCTTTGATGTTCACAGCTAATGCTCCTAAGCCATATTGGGGTGAAGCTGTCTTAACAGCAGCTTATCTCATTAATAGACTTCCTACTCAGGTCCTCAATAAAAAAGCACCCACCGATCTTCTGATTCATCCTTCTTCCAGTTTTTCCATTCCTCCTCGGGTCTTTGGTTGTGTATGTTTTGTCCATAATAGCTCTCCTTCAAGGGGGAAGCTAGATCCTAGAGCCATTAAATGTATTTTTCTTGGGTACTCTCCTACTCAAAAGGGGTACAAGTGTTATAATCCTGATACTAGAAAGTGGTATGTGTCTATGGATGTCACTTTCCATGAATCTATACCTTTTTTCACATCTCCCAGAGTACCTCTTCAGGGGGAGAAGGAAAATGAAGAGACTCTGGGACATGTCTTTCCTGTTTTACCTGAAATTTCTAGTGAAGTGAATGTTAATGAGGAACCCATATTGTTAGGAGTGGAAGAAGAGGAAGAGGAACCAATAACTCCCAGACAGAATGGGGTTAATGAAGGTACTGTAGAGCATGTTACTCCGAAGGAAAAAAAATTGTTAGTTTATTCCAAAGGCACATGGAGTAAGAACAAGGGTAAGGAGGTAGAGGCCAGTACTCCTATTCCCCCACTGCCATCTTCTCCAACTGGTGACGTCTCTGACATTTCCCCAGGTAACACTGATAACTCATTTTCTCTAGAGTCTGATGATCTCAATGTTCCTATTGCTGTTAGAAAGGGTGTTAGATCTTGTACTCAGCACCCTATATCTAATTTTGTGTCTTATTCCCACTTGTCTCCTACTTATCGTTCCTTCCTTTCGAATATTGCCTCCGCTTCTGTTCCTAATCATGTCCAGGATGCTCTCGGAGATCCCAAGTGGAAACATGCTATGGATGAAGAGATGAAAGCTCTTCACAAAAGTGGCACGTGGGAGTTGACTAAGTTACCTATGGGTAAGAGAACAGTGGGTGCAAGTGGGTGTATGCAGTGAAGCATAGAGCAGATGGTTCCATTGAAAGGTTTAAAGCTCGTCTGGTTGCTAAGGGTTTCACTCAGACATATGGAGTGGATTATCAGGAGACCTTTGCTCCAGTTGCGAAGATGAACTCTATTAGAGTCCTTTTATCTCTTGCAGCTAACTATGATTGGCCTCTTCATCAATTCGATGTGAAGAATGCATTCTTACATGGCAATTTGGAGGAAGAAGTGTACATGGATATTCCCCCTGGATATGCAAACTCAGAAACAGAAGGTAAAGTATGTAGGCTCAAGAAGTCGTTGTATGGCCTAAAGCAGTCACCAAGAGCCTGGTTTGAGAGGTTTACACAGGCTATGTGTAGATATGGGTTCAAACAAAGTCAAGCCGATCATACGTTATTTATCAAACACTCCTTGCATGGTAAGACTACTGCACTGATTGTGTATGTGGATGACATTGTCCTTATAGGTGATGACATGGAGGAAATGCAGCGATTGAAAGAGTACATGGCAAAAGAGTTTGAAATAAAAGATCTGGGACAGCTAAAGTATTTTCTGGGAATTGAAGTGGCCAGGTCTAAGCATGGAATATTCATCTCTCAGAGAAAGTATGTTCTGGATCTCTTGAGTGAAACTGGGATGCTTGGAAGTAGAGCATGTGATACACCTGTTGAACCAAATCAGAAATTGAGTGATGACAAAAGTGGGAAGATGGTAGACAGGGGGAGATATCAGCGACTGGTAGGAAAGCTTATCTATCTATCTCATACCCGTCTTGATATTTCATTTGCTGTAGGTGTGGTTAGCCAGTTTATGCACGCACCTTATGAGAGACACTTAGATGCGGTTAACAGGATATTGAGATATCTTAAGTCGGCTCCTGGTAAGGGTTTATTTTTTGGTAAGCATGACCATTTCAGAATAGAAGCATACACTGATGCGGATTGGGCTGGCTCTGTGACTGACAGAAGGTCTACTTCAGGGTACTGTACTTTCGTGGGAGGTAACCTCGTTACGTGGAGAAGCAAGAAGCAAAGTGTTGTGGCTCGGTCTAGTGCAGAGGCCGAATTTAGAGCAATGGCTCAAGGTGTGTGTGAACTCTTGTGGTTAAAATTACTATTGAAAGACTTGAAGGTGGAAACTAGTGATTCAATGAAGTTGTACTGTGATAGTAAGTCAGCTATTAGTATTGCACACAATCCGGTCCAACATGACAGAACGAAGCATATTGAGATCGACAGGCACTTCATTAAAGAGAATCTTGATAAAGGAACAATTTGCACTCCTTTTGTGAAGAGTAGTAATCAACTTGCTGATGTTCTTACTAAAGGAGTTGGAGTTAAACCGTTTCATGATATGCTTAGCAAGCTGGGATTGAGAGATATCTTCTCACCAGCTTGAGGGGGAGTGTTGGTTAAATAAGTTTAGTTTTATTTTATTATTGTATAAGGGCTTTAATGTAATTTTTATTTCTCTCATTTACTGAATAATATATATGGGGTGTGACTAATTGTCAACCCTAAGTTTGGCATAATCCTATTGTTAACACAAATCACATATCACCATACTTGCGGTAAGAAAACATTTCACCATGCTATTGGGCCTACTTATCCATATAATTGCCCAATATGTACTACACAATATATCGCTATGAATTAATACATGCTATTCACACAAAACATGAATACATGTCAAGAAATCATTCCAACAACATAGTTGAATCACTCACCTCCGATTTACGCGCTTAAACTACGATCCAAAGAAAACCCGTGCACAAAGAACGTGCAGAAAACCTTCTAGTACAATTCCTATCCATCAGAAATTCAATTATCAACTTTTATGAAAAATGCTAGAAAAAGACTTTTCGGAAAGCTTAGTCAAACAGGCCCTAATAGGTATCAAAACGAAGCCCTTACCTCAAGGAGTTCAAATATGAAATCTTGAAGAAAATTAACGGGCAGAAGTCCGTCGTTTGGCGTCGAGAAGCTCTAAGCAACTAAAATCCCCTTTTGGCGTAGTGCGTGTTAAAGATGTTTATCATGCAGGAGGAAATCAATGAGGAGACAATCCAAGAAGCGCCATCTGCTCTAGTCTCTGATCATGTGGATGTCCCAATTTTCTCTTTTTGAAACTTAGGTTGTAAGCTTTGAAAATATCTTAAGATCATCTCTATCTATATATAGACAAAACTCTCGGAAATTGTGTTTAACTCCCCCCGAGTTTTCAAACTGCTAATTGGTCTCTGAAACTTTCTACACAGCTAATTCATAGCTTTACGAGTGAAACCTCAAAATTATAAAAGTTTCTGACTAAGTTCTGTTTGGTTGCTAAAACGCGAATTTCTACATGACGTTTCCGAAGTTGCTAATTAGCCTACCAAATTAATAGCGTGTTAATTCGTACTCACCAGGATACTAAAACTAACAACAGGGATATATTCTAAACCAGAAAATAATACAGATAGTGAAATACACATGTAATTTATTTCCAGATAAACATTTAAAGTGTTCCACAGTGACCGTCTCATACTCGGAGAGACGTCACAACATCAAAACAATCACTCGACACTGTCTCAGAGGGTTCTCTAACACAGACACCCAAATCGACTTGTGGGTCAAAACTCACTCAAACATGTGCCAAAATGCACAGCACATCACATTATCATGCATGACAATGAAATGAAAAGTAATAACACAATTACGGGTGTTATACTCCCCAAGGCTAATATGTTTCTAGAGTTCAGTTTCTACGTATATCTAGATGTATCAACTTATGGCTTGTGTTCCCATATTAAGTGTTACTTTCTCTGACTTGAAGTACCGTCCTTTTATGACTCGGTGAATTGTTCTATAGAATCCAAAAAGTGCAATCTACTACTATTTTTATTCTTGATTACCACATTAACCTTGATTGGTGGAGCTGTTAAAGGCAATAATTAGCAATTAACTTTTTGACAAAAGTTATATGTGAATATTCAGTAATGTGCACATCAAGTATCATGGCGTAGTTGGTCCATGTACATGTTTCCATTTTTTTTTTTTCTGAAATGGGCTCTGATGGAAAACTTACTGGTACCTCTGTTTGTCAGAGAAGTATTTATGAACTGCAATGGCATGTTTAGCGTCTGATCTCTGCGTCATCTTTTCGACTGTTTGTTGTGTCTTGCTTGCTAATAGTGATTTGATGGTTCATTGAACTCATGATGTTAATTTGGAAGTGTAGTGCATCACTCCTTATTTTGGCTTCTTATAGATGCGCAACGCGAAATCAACTTGGATAAGGTGCGGGAGTGGAAGTCATTATATAAAGCAAGGCAACATAGAGGTTTGGGGCTACATTTACCTTTGGACAAGAAAAGAACTAGTTCTGGTGAATCAAGTGGCATGGGGATTGTAAATGTGGGATATGAAATATATGCTGATGGGCCAACAAGGGTGTTGCGAATTTGCGAGTATTCTGGTAGTCACAAGGAAAGTAGAGTGTTCCAGTCCAGTGGGAAAATACGACTAAGAATTTCTTATTTCGCAATCCACTTACTTGAACATTCTAAGGTCAGTCTCTGATTCTTGATGCTTATGTCACCCAAAACTGTTGTTACCAGCGCCTCTCTCGTTTATATTTCTCTTATGACCACCATATTTCGCTTTTATTATTATCCATTGATGTATGGTCCGGAACTCTCTACATCATTTCTTGGAGAAGTTGGACCGTAATGATTTAATCCCTTGCTTGCTAGAGCCCGTTGGGATTAGCTTTTCTGGGCCGGCAATCACTAATAAGTGTTGTTTACAAAGCTGAGACCGTTTGCATTAGCTTTTTCACAGCTTTTTAAAATTCTGATTCCTTTTTAAAGCCAAAAAAAAAAAAAAAAGCTCCAATTTGAAGCTTTTTAAAAACTCTTATTTCAAAAAGTGATTGTTTTGAAAGCTAACCAAACGGGCTCTTAGTACTATCATTCTATTCCATTTGTTGGTCACTTTATTCATACCCAAATTTGCAGCCTCTCATATGCATTAATAGAATGCTTGATACTGTAGTAATTGTATCTCCCCACTTTAGAAGAAGGGCTACAAAAGGTGAGCTTTCTTTTTGAGGCTTGTTTCGCTAAGAACGAAGTCTGTAAGTTGCTCAGCTTGGATCGCACGGGTGGTGAGTAGGTGGTTGGTTGCGAATTTGAGGTTCTGCATGAATCTGATGGCCATGAATGTGTAAAAAAGCCACTTTTGCCAGTGAATTATGAGAGTTGTCATCGTAATATTTTGTTGTTTATTGATATTCAATATCTTAGATCATCACTAAGAAACATAAAAAATAAATATAAATAAATAAATATATATATAAAAAAAATTTGCTGCACATTGAAAGAAGACAAACTATTGGAGGAACAGGAAGAACAACAACAAACGATGATATACTAAATTGGACAGTGCATGGTGCAAGAGACTAAACAATCCGCACGAATATAGAAAGAACCAAACCGAATTTCAGTTCTGGAAACTTAATATGCTGCATTACGTTAACACTTTCTCATGCTGATGAGCAAAAAAACTCTAAGGGGAGACCATGCGAATGGTTGAATTGATGACTTCGCTTCGATCATTCAACTTTAGGTTCTGAAGGAATCATGTCACTTACTTTGCTGAAGAGAGAATAGTGAAATTGTGGAGAAGATTCTTTATGAGAAGTTGGTAGTCAGTAGATAAGTACTGTTGAGAGAATAAATACTTAAGTTGCACCCTTTCTAACAGCTTAAGCTTTTAGAGCAGATGGTTGTCAACATGGTATCAGAGCAGGCAAAGGTCCTGAGTTCAAACCTCGCCGTCACACTGATTTCTATAATTTCCACGTGTTTGGCCCTCATCACAGAAAGTCTGGCTACACGTGAGGGGGCGTGTTGAGAGAATAAATACTTAAGTTACACTCTCTCTAACAGTTTTAAGTTTTTAGAGTAGATGGTTGTCAACAAGTACCATTTTTCTCTTATGTGTTAGGGATTCTCGAGATGCTATCTGTTTTAATTTATAAATCAAAGGCTGTACTAGCTATATCTCCTGCCTTATGTTCTATAGTTGATTGTTATGGAACAACTTCCCTTACACTTCTTTTGACAATTTCATCTACTGAAGGATATAGATGCTGGTGAGACTCCATTTTACTCATCAATCATTGTTACAAGGCTAGAAAACATCAATCTGGATTCTATGTTTACGAATCAGCATAACTACAACCAGCTCAGAGTACAGGTAATTCATTTTCCTTGTGGTGGTGCATTCTATATAAGTACCGCTTGTCCTCGAATGAACTCAAATTTTGAGATTTTCACAAACTCCTTTATCTTGGTTAATCCAGACGCTAAGTGTGGACCAGAAATGGATCGGTGCTCCTTTTGCAGCAATGCTTCGTAAGGAGCAGTTGGACTATAGTGACAGAAATGTTTATATACTTCGTGTCGTAGTCGTGCTTCTGTCATCCAGTGCTAATGTTAAACAAGTCAAATACTCATCCGTTGTTCTGCAGGTAAGATTTATTTATTTTTAATAGTAAATGAAGACGATAAAGTAATTACAATTAAAAGAAAGACAATGGGGAATAATTTCTGATAATATAATTCATGCTTTGTAGCTGTTTATATATACAAACTAAGTTACAAGTTTAGGATAAATGGGCTCTGGGTCCATTACCCCGGCCACCAGTGCGACCTCCACCTCTTCTCCTTGGGAACGATGGACGACCATGAAGCTTCCAGCAGGTAGCACGAATATGTCCAGGCTTATTACAGTAATCACACCACTTATCTTTAGCCTTAGAAATTTCAGAAGTCTGATCCTTCCGTGAATTATAGTTAGGAGCCTTACCCCCTTTCTGACTAGAGGATACGAATGCAAATCCATCGGTGGGTTTAGGAGAGAGCATAGCAGAACGACGACTCTCTTCGTTCTGAATATAAGCAAATGCCTCTCGAAGTAATGGTAATGATTCCATCCCAAGGATTCGACTCCTCACTTGATTGAATTCTGAATTAAGACCAGCGAGAAACTTAAATATTCTTTCACTCTCAATATACTCCTTGAAAGTAGTGGCATTCGCAGGGCAAACGGGACGGTAATTCTTCAAGTGATCCAAACGTTTCCACATAGTACTCAAGGAGGTGTAATACTGAAGAATAGAACGATCACCTTGTTCGTTCGCCTCAATACACTGTCGAAGTTCATAAACTTCAGCTATATTCCCTTTCCTAGCATAGTCTGTTCTAACGTGTCCCATATGTCAAGTGCTGTCTCCATCTCCAGGAAGAATGCAGCAATACTGAGTTCCATCGAATGCACAAGCTAACTCATAACGAGATAATTATCCATTTCCCACTTTGCATAGGTGGGATCCTCACGACTAGGTGCCTTAAGAGTGCCATCAACATATCCAAACTTCGATTTGTTGGCAATTAGCTGTCAATATCAGTGGGATTACTATTTATTTCCTTCCATTATTAGTTGGTTTATATTTGGGTCATGTTGACCATTTTTAATTTCTCATTTATTAGGAGGTTTTGTTTTCCTTTTTTATGTCTCAGCATTGTGTATATATACATTGGTGATCAATTAATAAAATAAGCTTGAATGTATAAACTTCTACATGGTATCAGAGCTTCCCCAAGAGGGATTTTTACAATCCCTTCGTTTTACCACCACCATATACCACCTAAACACCACCCAACTACCTGCTGACAGCCACCAACAGCCCAACCGCAGCCACTTCAGCCCACTTCTGCCCTAGCCGCTGCCATACCAGCCCACTCCTACCCTAGCCGCAGCCTCACAGACCTAACCCAACCAATTCTGGCCTAGCCGAGCACTCCCTACCCTCAGCCACACCCTCCTACTTCTCCAAACCCTAACCTATCCCAGCCGACAATCATCATATGGTCTGGTAGACCCTTCGACAGCCACCATTATCCTCTATAACTTCCTTTTTTTCCCTAACTCTGGATCCATAGACTCTTGTTTTGATTGGAGTATAATCTTCCACGTATTTTTTAGTCCTTCTATGGACCCGTGATAAAATAATTGTTTTATCATCCTATATGGTGCTCCTTTTCTGATCGTGTGCTCCTAATCCGTTGATTGGTACCAGTCCCTATTCCTTTTTTCAGTGATTGTTGTGGGTATTTTTCTTGTGGGCTGATTTACGATGTCAGACGATTCTAAAAAATTCACCGTCAATTCGCAGCCGTCTAGAAGTGAGAGCATTGTTGTTGCTCACTCTGATAACCCGAACTTGAAGATCACTACTTCCCTCTTCAATGGTCAAAATTTTCTGGCTTGGTCCCAGTATGTGACGTAGCTTCTTAAAGGCAGAGGAAAGATGAGGTACATCAACGGCCGAATCAAAGCACCAAGCAC